>VXBC01024469.1:2729478-2859942 GCA_013399945.1 Ploceus nigricollis
CCCCGCGGGCAGCCCGCTCGGGGCGAGGGAGGCGGCGCGGCCGCCGGGCCTGCGGAGCTGGTGCCCGTCAGCGCTGTATCCACAGCCAGACCTGTTCAGAGAGAAATTTCCGAGGCACAAGATGGCATCTGTCCCTCCTTTTGCCTTGTGTTCTCCCTCCCGCCGTGCGGTTGTCTCGCCATGATTATTGCATTTATCCGTTTGTGCCTCCCGTACATCCTCCCTGGCGCTCTGCCCGCTGGAAGCGGGGAGGGAAACGGCCGGTTCTCCTCGGCGGTTTCCGGCTTGGCTGCCGGGCTCAGGCGCAGGTTGCCCGCCTGCGCTCCGAACCCTTCTGGGACTAGCCGGGTGGAGAGGGGTGGCAGGGCATCCTCTGGTCAGGTAATGTCGGACCAGCACCGAGGCAGTAACAGCTGGTGAAATGGCAATTCAAGAGCCTCGCATTTACAGTTTAAAGCTTATAATTTGTGAAAGGTTCATCTTGATAATCAGATTTATTTTACATCCATCCACCTGACCCATGAAAGCTGGTATAGTCTTTTAGAAGAAAATAGAAAAATCGGATATTACTTGAAAAATCAGGTCAGTTTTTAGTAGCAGAAGGGGGTGAAGGGCACTGTGTTATTTGTCGATATCATTATGTATATTTTCAGTGCCGTATGTAAATAAGTTTTCTGTTTCACACTGTTTTGCGTAAAGCTGATAGCCTCAAGGATCTGTGTGACCCCTCTTAAAGCAGTAATTCAGGCTTGCCTTAGTTCAGAGGTGTAAATGTGAAATTGACTCTGGTAATCTCACGGTTACATCCTTTAACACCCTATCGCCAAGTTACATTGTGGTAATATTTTGGAAGCTCGGCATTGGAGTTGTTCTTCTGTTTGGTTGTTTGTGGTATTTTCTCCCTGCCTACAGGCCTTGCTTTAAACCAAGATGACCTTTTATTTCCATTAAACACCTGTTTGTTTGCTTTTGTTCTCCCCATGTTTAATTGTGTTATCCTCTTTCTTTCGGTTTCTGGATAGATTTTATTTAATTTGGGTCTCAGAAAGCAGCTGTGACCCTTGTTTCAGAGTAGACTTCTTGGAAATAAACTGTTCATGTGTGTTGCTCTAGCAAGACTCTTGTAAGGACAAAACTGTTTCATCACTTTTTCAAACTGTTGTACAGAGAAAACAGTGGGCTAGATTTTGGCATCTGCAATGCAGGTGGCATTTGGTTATGGTCTTTTATCTGATTTTTTGATAATCCACTTTTTCCACTTTGACTATCCAGTGTTCTCAGAGAGGGAGTGGAAGAACCCCTTGACAGTACTGTCTGGTACAGTTCTCGAAGTTGCAGTTCTTATTGATACTTAGCATGATGACCAGCAGCACCTCATTTAGACTTCAGCAGTTTTTTTTAACTGCTGTTTGAACAGCCTATTGGTTTAAACTCAGTAATTTAATAGTTTAAGATTAATGTTAATACCACTGAAGGAGGAATTTAGTGTCAAGGCACAGAGATCTTTTGAGTAGTGAACTGCCATAACTGGTATAACCAGTCACATTTTGCACATGGCAAATTCTACTGCAAGATAATATGGTGGTTAAATAGTGCCAAACCTCAGTCTAAATGAGTTTCTAAAGTTTCTTCACTGTCAGAATGTCATGCATGAAACATCGTTTTTTTTTCCAGAAAGGTTCCAGCACTTTACTCAAGAATCTAGATGCTGGTTAGTGGAATTTGCTTCCTTTTCAGTTAAGAAAAAAAAAAATAAATGCATTTTAGATAATGGTGCTTTCTTCTATTGTGTTTGTTGGAGTTGAGATTCAAATATAAACTGCAGATTTACAGATTCAAGAAGACTAGTTATGAGTTTATGGAAGGAGGAGGTTTCATTAACATTTTTATTTTAGAAGTTTATATTAGTGTGGGGCGAAGGGGATCACATAGTGCAAAGTAAAATTTCTGTTGAACCCTACTACAGAGTTAGGGGGTTTTGTCCTGGCTTAGTAGAGTTTGAAGCCCAACCATCTTGCCAATTCGTCTCTGTTATCTGTACTTTACACAGTTGTTTGATGATTTCTCACATAATCTTTTCTTGAAGAAATTAATAATAACAGTTCTCTTCACTCTTCACCTGGTGTTGAAAGCTATTGGTACGAGTTGGCAGAAAAAAATGTGCTAATATCTCATATAAACAAGAAGACAGAAAATGCTCTCAAAAACTTTTGAATACTTTTCAAAATCGCCTCCAAGAGTATTGCTCTGTAGTTTATTCTTCAAGATGTATTGCTGCTTTTCAACCATAAAAATCACTCTGGAGACAAAATTATGTCACATGATGCAGAAGCATTAAAAATACAAAAGCCCGGAGAGTGAAGTTTGTTAGAGACAGAACCAAACAGTCAAGAACAGTAGAAACATTTGACCTTTTTAAGTGTTGCTAGTAATAACAGTCTCACAGTACTTTTTCCTATGGCTATTGTTAGCCACAGCAAACTGAGGGGCATTTTGACCGGTTATGCAATTGCTTGCGTCAGCCTTGAGAACTGTCTGTACCAAGTCACTGAAACAGTACTTGGGTCCATCTTGCAAGTAGCTTCACAGGGATCACCACTGCTCTAGGAGTGTGCCAGGATACTACTGAGAGCAGTAATACAAACGTTGAGTGGACTGTGTGTCTGCTGAGAATATATAGCCTGCACTGGTGGTGTTTACTCAAAGGGTGGTGCAAGGAGATCGTCCTGTATTGTTGTTGCTGTGCATGCTAAGGCTGTTTTGTTAATTGAATCTCTTATCCACAGATGTAAAATAATCTCTAAGGGAATCTGGAGAAAATTATTTTTAATTCAAAAATTCCCTCCTCCAGCATTGTTTCCCCTTGGGTATAAATGGCATTGCCTTCTGGCTTCTGAATGGATGAAAAGGCACGAGGGAGACAGAAATGTGAGAAGGTTGACTGTGCCAGCAAATAGGGTATCTAAATAAGAGAGCCATTAGTTTGAAGTTCTAAAGCCTTATATGTCTGTATGTAATATAATGTAAATGCAAAAAGAGTTTAATGATTTTTTTTTTGTTCATTCACTACTTTTCCTGTAGAAAGGTTCCCAATATTAAGACTCTACACTGACTACAGGTAGAGTGCGTCAGAAAAATGATCTTGTCTCTTATAATCTATGTACAGTGCATGTTCCATATGATATTTTGTTTCATAATATTCAGCTATTAAGTTTACAAATAGTAGTTCTTAAACTAAGAGAACAAATGTGTATTATAAAACAATTTGATAGTCATTTTGAAGAAACAAAGTGAGTCTGCATTTAGAAAAAGATTAAATACTGCATAGTAAATATCCCCAATTTTGCTTATTTGCAGTGAGCTTAGACTTACCATTTAATGACTTATACTCAAATGATTCTTCCATAAAATGCATGTAGTACTTGCAATGTTTACCTGGTTGTCTCACTGTTCTCCACAAATATAAGTGGAACACTTTACTAGTGAAGTAAAATTTGTTATCTGAGGGGAAACTGATACTACGTACTGTCCCTATGTTATTCCACAATAAGCAGATGAAAAATCAGTATAACCTGAAAAAGGAATTTAAAATTAAATTTTTGTGATTAAATGTCTTTGTGCAGATGATAAAGTTGCAATGTGTGCAAATGAGCTTATCTAGAAAGTGCTGTTGTTTGCTTGTCAATCTTGTAGTCTACCAGCATTTATTTGAAATATTTTGTTCTGAGACTACATGTACAGTACATGTACATGTCGTGGCTTCATGTGCCATTCTTACTGATGTTTTTGAGAATCCATTGGGTTTAGGAATTTTTTGTTCTCAACTGTTTAAAAAACAACCAAAAAACCCCTAACCCAGTTCCAAGTATAATTTCAATGCATTTTATGCTCTAGAAAGGAGATCACTTATGCTTGTAAGTTTGACCTGACAGTTTTTGGAATACTATGACAGATATATAGTACCCAATAGACACAAAATTATTTTTTTAGAGAGGAATGCTAACTGTTGAGTTGGTCCTTGCACTTTGTGGGGGCAAAAATAAGTTTTAAAAAACATGTTGACAGTGCCAAATTTCTGCTTTTTCACGTTGGCTAAAAATTACCTGTGACCATTCAAGTACTGAAAACCAGAGTGAGTGGTTCAGATGGATTGATACTCTTTAGTTCTTGGTATAAGGGAGCAATAAAAAAAGTGTAAATTTGTAGTTTGTCTGCAACTTGTATACATCAGAGTTGAGAATAGAAAAATAAAGACTAAATGATAGCATAAGAAGCATGGCCCCAGATATCACCCTTTTTTTAGACTACACCAGGGACTTAAGTAGAATAATTTCTCACATTAATTGCGTGTTCTGAAATTACAAGTACGACAATTGTGTTTTGGAAGAAAGTAACTCTTGATAGTACTCTCTGCAATAGATGTGACCCATACATGCCCTACGCAGAGTATTAAATAGAGTCAGTGTAAAATTGAGTGAAAGACAGGTGTCAATAGTTGCTCATTTGGTTGGATGTGCTGTGTGCAGACAGGTGCCTAGGTAGTGCTACAAAATGACGGAAAGAAGACCCAAAACATTCAGATTTCTTCATGCCTTGTACATGGTTTCTTACAGTGCAAGTCTCTAATCACACAATCTTAGTCATTTAAGATACCTGCTGGTATTACTGTGGTTTGTTCTCCACACAGTTTACTAGCCTGAAAAAGAAAGGTGTGTTGTACTGGGTCAAACTACCTCCTTGGAGAACAGACTCCAATTTCTCTGATACTTCTGTTTTTTTAAGTATGTGCTTGGGATCTTTCTGCATGTCAAATTTGCTAGGGGTAGGGGGCATGGTAGAGTAGGTTAATTCTTTGGGGGTTTTTTAATTCTTTGAAGGATCAAGACAAATGAATAAATGAAATTGAATAAATGCGTAGTTTTCTGGAATGTCTCATAGGCCTTGGTAGAGAGGAGAAGGAAATGGCAGAAACTGTGTATAGAAATGTTGGTTCCAGAAGTGTTTGTAGTGAAAGAGAAAATTGATTCCTGGGGACTTAACAGGATGTGGCCATGTCCCAAGGATGGTGCTACTCAGTATGCTGCTGACTCTTTTTGTTTTTTGTTTTGGGTTTTTTTTTTTGGGTTTTGTTTTTTTTTTCAGTAATTCAACAGACCATCATGAAATCCTAGCTCTAAAAGGAGGGGAATATCTTTGTAGTTCAGGTGCCTAATGCAAAAAGCATAATTTCTGTGTGCACAGAGCACAGTGGTGAGGCTCTGGTTGAGGTGCTCAGCGTTGTTCTTTGGCGGTTGTATTCACTATCTCTACAGGGACTTAGTCTTGAGAGGCTTGTATGGTAATTTAGGCACTAAAGTTAGATAATTGCAGTCAAACAGGATGATTTTTTTCCCCTCTCAGCACCTCCAGATGTATGAATATAGCAGGAGCCTTCGCTGTGTAACAGATGCCACTTATCCTGTGCTTCTTTTAAGGATGTATGAAATTCTTTCTAGGTGTCAATCCCTGAAATAGATTGAAAGAGTAATTCTGTTGATACTGCTACCTTGTATTTCTTCTCCTGAGAACTTGTGGGTAATCTCCAAGATAGACACTTTCCAGGATAAGTAGCAAAGCTGTGGATCACTCTGAGATAAAAGAGTAGACAAAAAGTTGTAATGGGTGGAAGGAACTGCTAATGCAGCACTTACAGACCAATTTGCAAACTTTTTGAATTAATAAACAAGTGCATCAGTGAGTAGTCTAACAGAACAAAAAGACTCCTGGATTTAAAGCTAAGCATGGATGATTCTGCAGGATTAGAGCATCAATACTGGGAATTAAGAGCTTTAGAGGAAAAAATAAATCTTGTCATTTGTCATAGATATAGCTTGAACTCTAGATTCATTTTAGCTGAATTAGAGTGGTAGCTATTCTTGTATTTAAAAGTAGGAATATTTCTAAGTCTGTGTGTAATCTTGATGCTCAAAGACCCAGACTTCAGCTTTCACTCTTTTCCTGCATTGACAACATGGATAATTCAGATCTATAGGCTGTTACATTCTCTTTTGCTTGGGAAAAGCAAAGTCAAACACCATTTGAAGCTCCTGGTCTGTGTGTTTGTAGACACACAAAAGAAGGTAAAACTGTACTCTTTCTAGTCTTCATCTTGCAGTGAGACTGCATCTTGTTTTGCAGACCCATTTACTTGGTTCAGTTTGATCACAGCTTCCAGGGAGCAGAGTGGAGGAGATAGGTTGTCAGCCAAGAGCTGGTGGAGGCACAGATGGCGTTGATTCCCTCACCTAGGACATCTTCTTCCCTTCAAAGTATTTTACATAAATGAAACTATCACTCTTAACTTTTATATATAGAATTCCTTTTTTTTTTTTTTTTTTGTTACTTAGCACCACTATACTATTACTGTATTAAAAGTTACTTGGAAGTTTATTCATTTTAATAAAACTGTTGATGTAAATAAGTCAATTGCAATGCATGATTCTGCCATATTTGAAAGTTGTAAGTTGCAAAGATTTTAGGATGTGGAGAATCTGTTGGGATTTGAGGGGACACAGAACATATTATCTGCTTTGAAAGAACAGTAGGCTCAGAGGACAGTTCTGTCAGTGAAAGTGCAGACTCTTCTGTGTGTTTTGATGAACATATTGCCTTCACGTAAGAGTTGCTGAATTTTGCTATGCTGTTTGCTCAGTTCCCTTTCCTTGTTTCTGGATATATCTCAAAAGATTGTGCTGTTCAATCTACTGCTTTCCTGCATAACTGCTAGGTCATCTTTGGATGTTAGATTTGTTCTGTACATCAGCATTTATAATGCTTTTGCAAGGATTTCAGCTCATCACTTTGTTCTGAGAAGCTGTGATTAGATCAACAGTTTGTTTTACATATAGTCTTCAGAGTTGGAAAGATTCCTGTTTGATGCCTCTGCATGCTGATATTTTTCTATGTGGTCTCTTGTCTGACCTAAGAGCACAGTAAGAGCTACGTAACAATGCTCAGACAAGAAGAGATACTTGAATTAGGAGTAAAGCTTTTGCTTGTTGGGTTGGGTTTTAAACTGATTTCCTCATAACCTTAGGAGAGTATTAAGATCTGACCTTTACCATGCCACATGACACTTCTTACATTTAGACTCACTGAAAAAGAGAAGTAATGTGACACTGATATACAGACTTGTTTATTATCAGTGTAGCTGTTGGAGAGAAGGCACTCATACCATCTTGTTCTTATACAAGTAGAATCTAAAGATTATTCAAAAAGCTGTTTAGCTCTTGGGAAACCAGACAACTTACGCTGCAACAAAATGTACTAAAGCTAAAAAAGAGAAGCAAGCTTGTACAGAGCATGAGCTGAAGGGTAATCCTAGTGTATACTGCAGTTCAAATCACACAAAACACCATGAAAGCATTTTCCTATTTGCACAGAAAAATTTACATGTTTATGTAAGTGGTCTTGGAGAATACAGAGAATCAGAGGATTCTCCATAGGAATAGAAATGCCACTTGCTAATGGCAAGTGTCCTCCATCAAATTTCATTTCAGTGTCACAGCTAATAAAATTTCTTAGTAGGATGATGAGTATGGCAGAAATAGCATGAAGTTCTGTGTGCATTCCAGCTGTAATGGCTTCCTGTGGAAATAATTTGTGGGTAAATAGTCTACCACCCAGAGAAACTCTGCCATAGTTGGCTGTTTGCAGGACCATCTTGATTTCAGCATTGCTTATTGTCTGTGGCAGAGCACTGCCTGAATTCAGCTGTATTACACCTGAAGCCAGGCGGAGTCTAGAAACAATTCTGATGTATTTCAGTGTCCAGGCTGTGCCTGTCTTCTCTGGCATCAGTCTGCAAAAAGGATGGTTTGTGGAAAGTGATGCTGAGGCTTCTTGGTGCCTCAGAAACACCTGCTAAGGATTTTCAAGGTTTTGGCAGGGCCTGTGACCCCACCTGGTTCTGTATGGGAATGAGTCTTTCAGCTCTGTGGTCCCTTGTGTTCCAAGCAGACTTGTTATGAATAGAGCCAGCTCAAGTTTAATGCTTAAACTGAGGTAGCATTAGTCTCTCTCAAAACACTGAGAAGCACTTGCAAAATTACTGAAGCAATGAGTGGACTTCTTCCGGAAGCCTCAGATCCATCAGTGTGCAGTGTTAAACATGGGTTTGTGTACAGTTGTCTGTAATGTGGCACTGCTTTCTCTGGTGTGAATAAAGCAGGTGTGCTTGCTTCTCACACCCACCCCCTCATCTAGAGTATCCCTCCCTTTTGCTTGTCAAGATAAAGTCTGTTATGGAGATCACAAGTGTTGTATAACTCTTTATTGTCAAATATCATGGAAACTTCCCAATACAAATGCTTTCCTATGGGGAGGTGATTTTTTTTTTCTTTCGTTAATCATTGTCAGTATAATACTATTTATTGAAACTTTTATCTTTTTTTTGTTTGTTTTAATATACTGAGAAGAAAAACAAGCAAAAATGTCCCTTACATCAACTCCTTGTGGCAAGTAAAGCTTGTTTTTATATCTAAAACTGTATGATAACATGGGTTAATTTTAAATTTGACTGCAGTTTTTGGAGAGAGTATTGGTAGATTCAAGTTAGTGTCGTGTGCTTCTACTGTAGTCAATTTTGGCAAAGACCAACTGGCTTGTTACTTCTGTTTGGGACATTTGTCTTGTTCTTTGAAAGCATAAGGGAGTTCAAAACTTAAAGGAAAGAGAGGTTTTGTGCTCATTCTTGGTCTCTCTCTGCAGCTGCAGGGCCAGTATTTCATGGCTGTAGGGATTCTTCTTTACATGGCTGTTAAATGTTCCTTTTAATTTTTGGATACTTCCCTGGGCTGTTTCCAGTTCCCTCTTATTAGTATCTCTCACTTTTTGAGACTAGACTTAGATTTTGGTATTTCTTTTAAAAAATCTCACTGCTTTCAGCTAAGCTGTATGCTTTTAATAGTGTCCTTTGTTACAGCTGAACCAGTATCTTAACCCTTTTTGGTTCCTGGACTTGAAACAGACAGTAACAACGCATGAAGTAAGAGATTATATAAATAAATTAGCGCCCTGAGAAATTACTGCAGAGACAATTTACTGCACTTTTTTTTTTTTAGCAACTGCATTTCTGTTTTTTCAATGCTAGTACTTATTAAGCTGTCTTTGCAAACTGAATTCTCATTTAGGACCAAAAGTCAGCTCCATACTGGAAATAAAACGGGCGTAGGGATTGAATTTGTGTCCTGGGCTGCTGCTTGTTGCTACTGCTTAATTACAGCAATCTCCCTGGCATGCTTTTTATCTATGCTATCTAAAACTCTCTGGGACCTTTTTCCCTCCTGGCCTGTTTTGGGTGATATCACATGCCAGGAGCCATTTCCAGCAGGCAGTGTAGGTGAGGCTCAATTTCTGTTTCCTTCCACCCTGATTGGCCATAGGACACCATCCCAGCAAGTCCTATAGCCTCAAACACCTCAAATGCCATCCCATCACAGCAGAACAGAGAACATACGACTGCATTTTCATACCATGAAAATATTGTCCACTTTGAATGTAAAAATTCCCACAAAGAATATCTTCAGGGCATAAGGCTGCTATGTAGGACCTGGAAGAGTATAACTAGGAAGATTTCAGAGTCAGAAGGTGAGGTCAGATGTTTAGGAAGAAGGAGTGTGGGCTGTAAATGACAACTGTTTCACCATGACTCTATTAATTTTTTGTAGGGACGTTGGTTTCCAGGAGAAGCAGGTGGACGTGTACAGTGAATAAGGTCAGTGCCTTACACCTTTTCCCCAAACTGGTTGATTATACTTCGTTCCACGTAATGTACATGTTACTCCACCTAGATAGGCTATTCTTTGCTTCCTGTCAAACCAAGTGTGCTGCTGAATAACTGAGTCATGGATGTGTATACAAGCTAAATCCTGTGGTCTTATCTCACTCACACACCCCCACAGTTGACTTGAGGACCACTGTGAAAACAGTGAAGTCAAGAATATAAAGGTATTAGAAAATGACTTAGTAGTGTCTGTGCCTATGGCTCTAGAAAGAACAGCAAAGCAGTCTATTCTGTATCTTGTCTGACTCAATGGTTCTGTAACAAACAACAATCTGAAAAGATTCTTTCTTCATCCTTTTTTTAGCTTACATTTAAACTCTGGTCTGAAGACAGAGTTACTAATTTTCTTGTGGTCTCTCCTGCAGTGCTAAAGAACATTTCACAAAAATTCCAATTCAGGCAAAATTCCTGCTCTGATATAATCATACAGTATCTCCTGGAACTTTGTCAGCAAGTATCACAGGTACTGACAGCAGAGAGGTTAGACTCAGAAATCTGAGATTTGGCTCCATCCAGCTCCAAATGGAAGAGTATGTGCTTCATGCTTGCAGGAAGCATCCAGGTTGTTTGCATTGCCTTGTTTGGGTTTCTTCAATCTGTTCCAGTCCCTTTGCCTCTCCAGTGCTAACCACACTGTCTGTGTGCAGTACTGTGCTAGATACGTTTCCAACATCATGACTCCCCTTTGTTGCCCCTTTTCTTTCTTACTTGGGTTAGTGCCAAAGTTCAGTTTCAGCACTGTTACCTCCCTAGCTGCTTTTTTCATTACTGTTTTCTCAGTCAATCAGCTTCATACCTTAGTGGAGCCCGTTGTGTTTATTCTGTGCCTCTACTTGCTGAAGTCCATTCCCCATCAGCACCACCCATCTCACTAGCTTCATTTTGGTCTCATCCACATCCCGGTGCAGTGCCTCCATTCCCATGTTAACCATGTGCCAGTCCTCTCTGAAAGCAGCAGAGGAGAAGCCGGGTGCTTGTTGTTTGAGTATCTGGCTTGGCTGGTAAATTTGGCCTGGAAGGAGCGTGCTCAGGTACTGGCAGGAAGTGATGTGCATGCCATCTGGCCAGCTCAAAGTATAGTGGGAAACTTGAGTATCCAAGCTGGAGATAGTAACTTTAAAAATCTAAAGTTCTAATGCATAGAACAAATCATATTCTGTCCTCAGGAACTGCGGTGTCCCTCATAGAAAAACCATCTGGTCATTAAATTTCACATCTCTGACTCAAGACATGATGTAACTAGTGTTTTTAAAAAAATAGGTCAGTGGGATATAGGCAAAAAAAAAGAAGGTAAAAAGTAATTGAATTTTGTTGTGGCTAAAACTTGTAGGAAAAAACTTGACTGAGAGTGACGCCTAGCATGGACAATTTTGGCATGCCTCATCAAAAGCCACTGAATTTATGCCTAGTAAATTTGCTTTTGCTTGAAAAACTTGCTAACATAGAAGGATTGGCATCACTGATGGCAGTACTTAAATCCATTTGTAATGGATTTTCAAGAGAATTGTGTGTTACACAAGGAAGGCATTTGGCTCACAGATTGAAGAGTTTTCTTTTGTAATGTGGTAAACAAGATGCTGCAGCATGGTAATTTTCTGAGGGAGAAGATATAGGATTTCTTGTGTTTTATTTAAAAATTACAAATATTTGTATTAACTTATAATTTCTTATTTAGGTGTCTGAAGAAAACAAGAATCATGGAAGGTCATAAATAGTAAGCATCTTGATAATTTTTTTTTATTCTAAAGAGTAATACTGTTTAGTATGTTGATTTGTTCCATTTGTTTATCAGTCTCATAATTCAGGAATCTGTGTTAATCCCAGCACCTTTTCTAATCTTTTTGTGACCTTATATTAGTCCTTTTTAGTCTTTGCACCATGCCCCCACAATTTCTGGTGACCTCAGTTGAGGTAGCTCTCAGGGCTGGTTAACATCAGGTGAGTTACGGTGTTTTCTTCACTTGACTACTGAAATGAGATCTCAGTTATTTTCACTGCTGTAGCAGAAGTCAAAGCACACAATTAGTCAGGCAGCTAAGATCTTTACAATACCTTGTGAGAAGTTTGATGGGTATTTTTAATTATGATTCAAGTAATGCTATTTTTATTAAACTCTCATATTTTGTTTTCTCATAATACAGGAGGATTTTTTTTATGCATTAAAGGCTGTAAATTTTGTATTTTAAAGGTGCAGCATGTATCAGGTCAATATAATCTTCACCTGACTTGATAGGCTGGCTGTTGTCATGTGTGTAGTGGCTTGTTTGTACAGAATTCCAAATAAAACATGCTATGTTTTGCACATGTTTATTTTCTGCTGTAGCACCAAAAGACCTTTATTTTGATTAATAAATCAAACTCTTGGAACTAATATTTGTGTAGAATTAAATGGGTAAATATCTTTGTTTTTCAAGTTCGGTGAAGAAGCCATGAAGTGTTCTATATAAGCGCTTTTTTAAATTATGTCTCTGCTTACTTCCAGTTTAATTTCTTACCATCTCTTTGGTAATTAAGGCACTGTCACCTAACTCACTGATTAAAAGTAACTAAAGCAAGTAATATAACCCTGTGAAAAAAATTTCCGTGTCAGGTTGAACTGTGTCACTAGTGACTCTGTGGGGTAGATGTGGTACCCTTTTGGGGAACATGTACCAATGGCTTGTTTTTTCAGAATGGCTGTATTGCTTCACAGCAAATATATAGATATAGATACATATAATCAGAGGGTCACAGGATGACTGAATGACCTGGGTTGGGAGGGACCTTACAGATGATCTGGTTCTAACCCCCCTGCCATGGGCCGGGACACATGTCTCAATACATGACTTGATGTGTATGTTGGGTCTGAAGACCTTTTGGGGTAGCATCTCTGAGCAATCTCTGTGAGCTAGAGGTCAGTATCTCACTAATGAATCCCAGTTTGTCACTCCATGTGTGAGGTGTCTTCTCAAAATAAACTCAACTTATTTAAGTTTCGTGAAGCACCCAATATAGCAATGTTTAGCAATCATGTACTTCTAAAAAGCTGAAAGAGTACCACAGCTTTTTATATATGCACATAGGGGAAAATGCATGTATTTTTGCACAAATTAATAATGGAATAAAACTTCCTGAAAGACACCAGGATTTCATGGTAAGGCTATATTTTCTATTAAGCTGTCTGGGTATGGCGTAAATATTGTGGAATATGGAATTTATATATTGCACTTTTTATTAGGTCTGCTGCAGGAATGCAGAATTATTTGTTAGTGAAAACTAATCCTTGAAAGAAAAGGTTACCTGTTATACACCCACAGTTGTCACGTAGTCAATTGTATAAAGAGAGATGTGAGATATCAGTCTTTCACATAGCATGCTCAAAATACATGAGTGTTCTTCTAATTCTTTTTTTTAATTCAATTACAAAAAAGGAGGGCAAGAAGTAGTCTAATCCCATTCATAAAATGAGCTGTGTCAAATCCCAACAGTGCTGAAATGGCATGAAAATTGCTACCTGCTTAAGCAACTCTGCTAGTTCACTTGAAACTCTCCTATTAATTACACAAAATAAAAAGTTAATTCCATGGGCTATAAATAATTTCCTAATGCATTGGGAAGAATTCTTTGAAGCTGTTTTTTAGGCAGTACCGCAGGGTTAAGATATTCAAGTTGAAATGAGTGTATTATTTTTCAGAGTAGGATGGGAAATACAGTAATTTAGTTGGTTTGTTATTAATGCATAATGAGGAACTGCATGTTAGAATATATGTGTTGGCATGCAAATGCAATATTTTTAATGGAAATGTATTAATTGAGTGTGTTAGACTTATTTTTTAAAGCCTCTAATTGAAGTTTTAAATTTTGTTTGTTAATATTCTAGCAACTATCCAAGAGAATTTTATGATCAATATGCTCAAAGCCAAGAAAAATCTGTGGTCAATAAAATGCAACAGAAATACTGGAAAACAAAACAAACCCTTATAAAAGTTACAGGAAAAAAGGAAGATGAACATGTTGTGGCTTCAGATGCAGATCTGGATGCAAAACTAGAGGTTTGCAATGTTTACATAATGTCTGTTCACTGTTTGTTAATTTTTAAAGTGTTTTCATTTCCACCAAGCTTTTAATATGTGTGCACATAGGATATAATAACCTACATACATTTTTGTCATTTTTATGTAATATTTCTTCCAGATTATGACAAAAGTATCTATGTAAATTCAAGGAATATAGGGGAGTTTTGTAACACAAAACCCCCCGTCCCTCTAACTTTATTTGGAACTTAAAACATGAAACTAAATCTGAGATATGTTAAGGACAGATTTTCTCCTTTTGTTAGCAGGGGAGTCAGGAGATCGTCCTTATCCTTTGCCTATGTCAGTTTAAGGTGATTTGTTTTGGTTTTTTCCTAACAGTAGGAAAAATTGAGCGTCCAAATGACATTTTTTATACAAGTGTAAAATATCACATATACCAGAAAAACAGGCAGTATGCCCAGGAGCAAGGTGTACAGTGCATTCTACTCTGAAGGTTTTGAGCAGTGGGTTCTGACATGTCAAAAGAAGCTTCTGAAAGTCTGTAAAATAAAACCAAGAGAAGGAATCCTGCTGTGTGACAAATACAGTCCTACTGTCAGTATCCTCAATCCCACTGAAGAAAAAAAATAGGTTAAAGTTCTACAAAATGAAGACCTAGAATGTCTTTGAGACAAAGCAAAAAATTGAGGGTGTACTAGGAAGTGTAATAACCCAGTTAATGTCCATGTAAGTTTTGTTTGTGTTGATTTCTTACGTGAGGGTAAATGTTTTGCTTTACTGGCTTTCTTGCAGTTTCTTAAAAAAAAATTGACGGGGGGATTCTCAGTTTATTTGGGTTTTAGCTGAAATACAGGAGGCTGTAGTACAACAAACACAAGAATAGCAATAACTTATCACATTTTGCTTACAGAGTCTTCACAATGGGTTATAAGTCAAGAGTATTGATGTAAAACAAGCTGGAAGTATGGAACAATATTTTATAAATACATACCATGAGTTTTTACCATGTCTACTGTGTTGCAGACACATCAGGAAGGATGCTTTGTTAGCTCAAGTGGAATTGGAAATAGGGAAACTTGTGTTCACACAAGTGAAATAAGCATGTTTTGGACAAATTCTCACCTGCAAGTCATACTCCTATTTTAAAAGACAAGACCTGTGTAAATTTGTAGTCAAGCAGCTTTGAAAGAAAGCACTAACTGTCTGCAGTGGTCTATTTTACTTCTAGCTGTGTAATGCTTGATATGGTAGAGTTTAGATTTAAGTTGTAGGCTGGAGGTTTTAGATGGACAGACAGAGTAGTAATTTTTCTATTTCCTAGAAACAATCTCCAAATATAGTCATGACTGACTTTTTTTAACCTCTGCTTTTGGAAGACACTGCTTTAGAAATTTGTTTATGCCAATCAAACTTTCAGTTTAAATCAACAACTTTGTGTTGGCCATACCTATGCAAGTTTGTTCCACTGGACTTCACAATGTCTATGAAAAATTCAGTATGCATATTCCGACATGTAAGAATGGTTGATTGAAAGATATTTTGATAACTCTGTTCTACCATGAGGTTTTTAGAAACAGATTTGTACATCTTCATATCTATACAAAGATATCACCTAAAAAAAACCCACCCAACACAAGTCGTTTGGTTAACTACCAACTGTTTGTTGTAGATCTGTTTCCAAAGTTATTTTTTCTTTATTTTCCTTCTGTAAAGTTACGACTGGTCAGTCTTTAGTTTCAGTAAAAAACTTAATTAAAAGAAGAGCACAATTGATAAGGGAAATACCAGAAATATTGCTTATTGTTCAAGAAGAAAAGAATGTTCCCTAATAATTTCTACAAAAAATTAAGGTCTTTGTTGTATTTTATTCCTCGGTGTTTCTTGCATACACTTGACAAATTTTTGTATGTTTTGTTTCAATATCAGCTGTTCCATTCTATTCAGAGAACATGTATGGAGTTGCTGAAAGCAATTGAGCTGTATCAAAAAAGGATTTGTTGTAAGTATGATCAAATACAGTAGTTAAAATGATAAGAAGGTCTGCATTATGGAATCATTGAACAAGTGAAAAGGTAAAAATGAAAGCAGGGAACTACTAGTTTCATCCTATTCAAAAGTAAAGATAATGTTCCTTGCAGACAGCTGAATGCAGATTTGGTTATTTGTTTGAAGATTTCCCAGTTCTGAAGTTTTATATATTGATATAATGCAGTGATAGCAATACTGACTGGAGAAAGCTTTCTTTAATTTTTTTTTTTCCCATGACTTGGTTGACTTGTTTAAATTCAAAAGCATCTTGTCTAGGAATCATAACTCCTTTCTAAACAGTTTTAGTGTTTTGTTTTGGTTTTTTTAAATCAGGATTGCTGATGAAGAATTTTTGGCTTGTTACTAGTTTTATAATTAAGTAATCTATGCTATTATGATGAATTTGATAATGCTGACTTGATTGTAAAAACCATACAGTAATTAGTGACAGTCATTAGTGAGAGATGGGGGACCTAATTTGGGAAGATTCAAACAGCAAATTGTGTTAAATGTCCTCTAAAGGTTCTCTGCAGTCCATATTGTTTGATTTCTGGCCTGAAGGAGAAACTCCAGCTATGAAATAATCTTCCAATTTACTGTCTTTTGTTGAATGTTACACATTTTCTCGAGCCTTTCATTAATTCATTCATTTAAAAGTCAGAGATAATGTTTCAGAATCAGGAGGTAAAATTGAAATACGGAATAGTAGTGTATCAAGTTAAAGAACTGGCAGGTAAAATCTGATGGAAAGATTTGCATCAAATGCAGATGTGCATCTTCTACCAAAGAATGCTGAGTCTGCATTGGAGTTGACTGTTGCCATTTTGGAAAATGGCAAGAGGACTCAGGATCAGGAGATCTTTCATTGTTTCAGGCCATTCTCCCTCTTGATAGTCGATTGACATTGGTGCTATAGGAGATAGCCACTTTAAAAGACAAAGAGATGAGGGCATCATGAAATGTTCTTGTAAGGTTCTCTGAGGTCATGGTCCCAGTTAAGAAGCAATCAGCAATTCAATGTAAAACCACTTCATCTTCCTGTTTAAAAAATGATCAGTTACTTTGAGGTAGATGTGTTTCAGGTAGTTGAAATACGGTGTTTGAATTATAGAATGTTCAAGTTGTCAAGTAATCTTGCCAAGTAATTTGAAAGTAAATGTTCTTTAAAATTAAGTACTTGAATTGTCATGTGAAATTTTATGTAGTCAAGCATGAAAAACGGTGAGCAAGAGAAAAGCAAGTGAATGAGTTTTGGTTAATACAACTTGGAATTAGCTTCAATAAAAGTATGCTATCAGCTGAGGCAATCCAAATGGTAAAAAAGAACTAAAAACCAACCTACCAAACCAGACAGAACCCAAAAAACCCAACACTGAAAGTTAACTGCAATCAACCCAACTTTTTCTTTTTAAGAAAGAAATAACACATTTTTCCTGTTGTCTTTTGGTGCTAATGGAATTTTGTGATTTTTGTTAAGTATATCAGCAAATGTCTCGAATGAATCAAGTCTTCTGTTTATTAAATGCAGGAATTCTGTGAAATTATTTATTTTTGCTTTGCTGCTTGGACCTAAAGTGACTTAAACTGTTTGATGTTAGGCCAGTTTTAAAGCTGTTAGGAACCAATTAAATAACATATTTGACAACTCATTTATTTTTTGTTAGTTCTGTCTCAGGAAGAAAATGAATTGGGGAAATTTCTTCGATCACAGGGTTCTCAGGATAAAACAAGAGCAGGAAAAATGATGCAAGCTACAGGAAAGGCCCTCTGCTTTTCTTCTCAGCAAAGGTATATGGGTCAACATTGCTGTCTGATTTGCATAGTACTTGTGATAATGGTAGTTGGTTCATCAATGTCGTAATTCATTTGGCCGTTTGAAATGTTTGAGGAACCAATTGATAGGAAAATTATTGATAAAATCTGCTGTAGTATTGGCAATATTAGTGACTTCTTGAATTCTGCCTGATGCTGCTTTTTGTCCATAGACCTGCTATTTCTATCTTCAGATCCCCTCCCTGTGCCTGTTCAGCTCAGTAGTTCTAAGGCTGTACTGGAGCATCTCCATGGCCTCTTCAGCAGTAGGGTTGTAAAGGAGCTGATGTCAGATCCCTCTCCTGTTTGGTGGCAGTTCTCACTCTGCAGAGAAGTGTTGCAGCAAGCTCACTGTGGAGGTGTCTGCTTCCTGCAAGGGAGGGAATGAGCAAGAGAATACTTTTTTCTGAGCCATCGGGTCTCATACCTTGACTAAACAGAGGAGAAAAGAGGAGTCTGAATGCCATCTTCTGCTTGAACTTTACACTAAAGTTCCTCTGAGACAAGATCCTAGATCCCCACAGAGCTCATGTAGGTTGTGCAGGGGCAAGTAAAAGGTAAGGAATCCAGATGGACCCATAAGCACACTTACACCTGCTGTTACCCAGAGTCCTTAATGTCTCACTGACCCGGTGTTTGCTCTAGAAGTTTAAAAGTAACATTACCTGATGTCATGGTAAGTATTGTGATGCTCTTTTTCACAGCATTAGGACTATGAAAGTATGAAATTCACCATCACTCACAAAGGAAAATTCTATTCCATTATGTTTTACAGGATTTTGGAGGGCTTCTAACTGCTGTGATACTTTTTGGCTTTATCTTAACAGTGCAGTTGTTTGGCTCAAAATAAAGCATAGCATACAAAGCACTGAGAATTTCATATGTTTATCTTGGGCTAGAGTTTGGTCATTAGCACCTCCAGTAACAGTCATGACTGGGATCTTTAAGGCACATGTAAGGCACCTTTGAGCAAAAGTGCTGATGACTTGCTTTTTTATGAAGCTTAACTGTTAATAGAAATCTCAGTGCATATCTACATAAACTAAACTTTCTTTTGGATATCTGGGTAAGAATCTGTGGAATGAGAAAAAACATAATGGAAAAAAACAAGTCACATTAAATTCACATATTATTATAGCTCTTGCCCAGTACATTTTTAAGGCATCTTTTAAAGTAAATGCACATAAAAATAAAAACATTTGTCTTTCTTCTTTTGAGCTGTCCTCAAACTCTTGTTGAAGTTGAGACTGCTTTTTTTTATGTTTCATGCTCATAGCTAGCTCAGTAGCTGGAGATCAAGATGACTTTTCTTGGGGTACTAGAGCCAAAATTAGAAATTCTCTTATGCCAGGGGACTTCCTAACACCTTAAACTATCTCTCTGCTGGTGTGGAGCTGATTGAACCCATTCGAGTGAGGTGCTGCTGGAAACCAAGAGGAAAGCAGAAGCAGCAGGAGGAAGCAAAGCAGAAGGAGTAATCCTGTCTAGTGTTGAGATCCTATTAGGAGCTGAAGTGATGGCATAGGGAGGACAACAGTGTCCCCTACTGCCTTTCTAAAGTGTGGTTGTCAGAAGAAACATTTAGATAAATGTCTAAATCTTCCAAAAGGTGATGTCCTTCAAAGAAATTTTTCCAATTACTTAAAAAAAAAAAAAAAAACCACGAAGAAACTCAGATAATTATCTACCGGACAGATGACTTATTTATTTGCATTTATATTTGAAGACTGAAAGGCTAATGGAAGTGCTTTTTGTGATGTTTAGCATGACATTCCTGATACATCTGTGATACTTTTCCAGTAATAAATTACTTTTTATATTTGCTAAATGAAACTTGTGAAGAGGAATGGTAATAACATACAAGTGGTCAAACTAAAATACATAGGCACAGTAGAAGAGGTTTCTTTTCCACTCACACATGTAATTGAAAAGTTGGTATTTGAACAGAAGGGTTGCAAACACAATATTCATTCAAAATTATTCTGTTTCCTGTGTACCTCCAACCATGTGTACAATCATCTGAACGTACACTAGCACTAAAGTGAACCGTGTTGGCTGTGTATGGGGTTTTTTTGAGTGCTAGTAAACTGTCAGAAGTTGTATTAATCCTTTGTGGAACAACATGTTTAACATGTTCCTCTCCTTCCTCTCTTTCCTTCGTGCCTTCCCCCAGATTAGCACTCCGTGCTCCTCTCAGTAGATTGTATCAAGAAGTGGAGACTTTCAGATACAGGGCCATCTCAGACACTTGGCTGACGGTGAACAGAATGGAGCAGTATCGGACTGAATACAGAGGAGCTCTACTCTGGATGAAAGATGTGTCTCAGGAGCTGGATCCAGATCTTTATAAGCAGATGGAAAAGTTCAGGAAGGTATGAAGTTTCCTCTAGTTTCCTAGAAGGGATTGCCTAATGAATGACAATGAAGCATGGTTTTGATTCTTCCAAGGAGGGCATAATTGAGAAGCAGTAAGGATGCCATTTACCTTAACCTCTTCTTTGTGGGCTGTAAGGAAAGGCATTTTTTTAGTAGTATATTGAGCTTCAGCATACATCTTTATAATTTAAATAGTATATCTTTTTGAAGAAGGTTATCTAATTTTGAATACTTAGTGGTGATGCCTGGATGACTAATAGAGGAAGACATGTCTGCTGTCAGAGGGGGAAGGGAATATTGATTTTTGCAACTAAAAAAACAGTAACAGAAGTGCTCTACTATCTGCTGCTAAATTTTGAGGGCAGTTAAAGACCAGCATTTTCAAAATTCACTGTTGTTGGATTTTGGGGAGGAGTTGCAAATCTGGAATTTATTTTTAGGTTCCTGATGCAGTTCAGCGTTATTCTTTGACAACTGCTAAACACTAGAACTGCTAAGGAGGCATTCTCCATAAATAGTTTTCATTCAGTGTCACTCAAGTTTGCTGAACTCCTCCCCTCCCAAAAGACTCGCAAAGTCACAAGTCCCAGGCGGTAGGCTGCAATTTTGCTACCAGGTGAAAATATAGAATTTATTTAGGCTGATTCTGTCACAGTTCAGGAATGCATGTGAGACCTTCACATTTTCTAGTGAGACCCTAGAGCCAAGTTTGTTGAAAGTCTATCATGTTCACAGTTGACTGTTTATAGATGCTGGCTATCAGGAAGACTTAGGATCTTAGGTATAACCAACTGGTTCATGCTTTGAGTAAAGGCAGTAAAAAAATTTACAGAAATTGTGTTGTAATTGAAAGCAGAGGTCTAATAACAGAAACTGTATTAAAGTGTACATGTATATATGTATATGGCTTAGAGATAGGTAATGTATAAAAGAGAAAACCCTGTTAATTGATGGCTTAAGCTGTCTATAAATGAAAGTGTTTGAAGACAAAAGATACATACTTGTGGATTTTAGAAGCTTGTTTAAACCATCCTAACAGGAAGGGACTGACATGCATCTAACTATGCCATTTTTTGTAAACCAAAGTGATGACAATAGCAATTAAGAAAGGGATGGAACAAATAGTACCCCAGTTAGTCATCTAATCTTTATTTAATGCTTCAGTACAGGGTATTCCTGTAAATCTTGTGGCACCAGACATATATTTTATTATGCCCTATGGGAAATGTTTGTAATGGCAAGTTCTTGCAGGTAAAATAATTGGTATGGTCTTGGCCTCAGCTGATTGCTTATGTACATTGTTTGATTTATTAGGGAAACACTTAAAAATGGAATGTTAGAATGAATAAAGCAATACTGGCAATAGTCATAGAAAACTGATTTATAGCTTTCTTGCGAAACAAGTGCTGTGGAAAGCATAAATTATATAAATGGCAAAGCAATTAAAATAACATATGGTTTGTGCAGTGAGCTGCTGTAGATAAAAACCTAGATGTGAAATTTTGGACATCTTGAGTTGCTGTGCTTCAAGGTCAGCAAAAAAAAAGCATTTTTTTTTTTTTAAGTTCTTACAAAATTTAGTAGCAAAAATGTGGAAATACTAAGTATTTTTAAATATTTCTAGGTCTGAAATAAATTACATTCTGACATAAAAAAATAAAAGTAGATTCTAAAATCCTGTAACATGACCTCAAATTGTTAAAAAAACCAAACTTGAAAGTCTTCTGAACATTCCTCTTGTCCAGCTGGCTGTCAACTGAAAACCTTTCAGTTCACATTGTAATGCAGGGAACAAAAAGCTCTACATTTTGTAGCCAACAAAGTAAAGAAATGCCCCTGGTATCCACTTTCCCACATATCCCATCTGTGCAACAGGCATATCAAACTAGTCTTTGAAGATTTAATACTTGCAGAAAGTAAACTTTTTGGTTTTTAATTGGGGAAAAAATACTGAAATAAAATCCACAAGCATAATGTTCCTAGGTAGCTGTTGCTGAGCAAGATCTAAGTTTCTTTTTAGTGCTTTACAAAAATTTATGGTGGATACTGCAGTTCTAAATAATTAAAGTAGAGGAGTTTTTATTGTCTTTTTTTCTATTTTTGCTTGCAGATCTTAATTGTACCATAGTGTGGCAGTGTAATGCTGAGGTTTTAGGGCTTATTTTGGATCTGTAACAATTCAAGAAGTCATGCTAGTTTTGTGTTGAGAAAGATGTTATAATTACTCATGTAAGGTTTTTGGTTCTTGAATATACCATTGCTAGAGAGAAGTGTTTTGAGCTGGAGCTGCATATTGAGTGATACACCACCAAGTAGTTAGTGAAGCTGATCCTGTCAGAGCACTTGAAAGAAAGTTTTCTTCAGACTTCTGATTGTAAAAATCCAAAGTATTACTTTAGTAAACATTTCTTTTTTTATTTCTAGTAAACAGTGCTAGTTTAATGATCTTTAATGCACATAGGGCATCAGCAGTATTTATATCATTTAGTTAAAGGACTGTTTTTCAAGTATGTAGCCTTTTATAATGTAAACCTTAATGTATCATTATGTATACAGATATCGTACTTGTTTTTGGAGACCAAAGCTAAATCAATCCAGATGGGGTTTTCATACCTTCCCTCAGAACAGCTCAGGCTAAAAGATCAATAGTTGAGTCAGTATTTTCAGAGCTGATAAAATCTGAGTTAAAACACTGACATTTTTGTAGCTCTCTTTCAAAACAATGATGTACTTGAAAGAATTTTCTAATGCTGTTCTTAAGGCGTCAGTCTAAGTATGCAAGACCCAGAACACTGCCCCTTTCAGAGTGTCTCAGAACACTGCAGAGCAGCCTTTTTACATTGTTGTTTGAGGATAGCTATGTAATTGTAGCTACTTGAGTCAAACTAAGGAAATAGGTATTTACTTCTCCCTGGAGAGTTCTATAAATGCTATGTAACTTCTTTCTTTTTTTTTTTTTTTTTCCCCTTTTTTTTTTTTTTTCCTATTAGCAGTTTTTGTGAACAGTCCAGGGCTGTTCTGGTTATAAAGGTCTTCCATCCCACATTCAGAGTTTGGAGTGTTCCTTGAGAGCATCTAAACAGTGCTGTG
Organism: Ploceus nigricollis; assembly: GCA_013399945.1. Lineage (NCBI taxonomy): Eukaryota > Metazoa > Chordata > Aves > Passeriformes > Ploceidae > Ploceus > Ploceus nigricollis. Next base: position 2,752,624 of record VXBC01024469.1, read on the forward strand.
ATATATAGAAGAATTTTAATGAGCTAATATCCTTTTACCAAATTCTCCACACTGATCAGGTTTTTAAAGTTCTTAAATCTGGTCTCTTTTATCTGTCTGGAGATGTACACGATAACATGAACTGTGCTGTGATGTTGTAAAAATATAGACCAAATGGCCCAAGTGCTGGTGTCCTTCTTCCAGCTCTGAAAAGGTTAAGCTTTTCCATGCATATTCTGAGCAGGAATGCAACAGTGTGCAGGGATAAACAATGAGACCAGGCAATAGCCTTCCACATGCAGCCTACAGGATACAGTGTGCTGTTCAATTTTACTTGGCTGTGCTATCTCAGATGCATGTACAATTCAATATAGACTTTCTCATCAAACCTGTGCATTTCAGTGCCATCCCTAACAAGTAAAAATTGAGAGCTGAAAAAAATTGTCATGCTGACCTTAAAGCTAACTATAAGAAAATTACATCTGTGGCATGATAGGTTGTTCATCATGCTACATTGATAAAGCAGACTAATCCTTTCTATATTTGTGTTTTCACTTCCATTGTTCTCATACTGCTCTGCTTCCCCTTGATTCTGAGGCTTGAACCAAAGCTGGAGTATCTTTGTAAATACCCAGTGGCTGTGCTGTGCTCCCTGAGACAGGCTGCGCTGCACCTTAGGGCCCCAGCTCTTGGTTTACATGCAGATGTTGAGAACTTGCAAGCTAGAAGCTGAATTGTTTGGATACATTTTATCCCCAGTTCTTTCTAGTTATAGTCATTTATATATTTGAAACAAAATGAATGCCCTTAAATGTAATTTTAAAGATAAATCTGTCAAGCAAATTGGAGAACGGGAAGGAAAGTTCAAAGAGAACTCAAAATGACATAACAATAACTTAAATTGGTGTTGTTATAAATGTACCAATGTAGGGAGTGCCTGACCTGCGCAAGCTTTCCTTGAATATCTTTCATTTCTTGAAAGTTAAAACTTCTATGGATAGATGGGAAATAATGAAGATATAAATAAATCTATTAATTAAAAGGTTGTAAGGGAAACACTGACTATTTGTATTCATTGTAAAGGTCTCAGCAAGTATGGCTCAGATACATCTGCTGCACCCTGTCAGGAAGGCTCAGGATCTACAACTCTGTTCCCCTGCTGTCCCCTCGCCTGTTATCACTGCCGGGCACAAGAGCATTCTGGCTTATGTGATGATAAAGGTGCTGTACCACGTTACAGCATCATCTGCTGCTAACAGCCCAGCAAACCTAAAGGCACTGTGGAAGTGTGCTGGAGTATTGTTTTAATTTTTTTTTAGTCTCTGTTACTTTTGAAAACTCTTGGAGAGTTCAGAAAATGCAAAAAGCCTAGGAAAGGAGAAAAACCAAATATGAAGCTGATCTTTGAAATAAGAACGGACTTGGCAGTTGCCATCCTTGAGAACTAAATTTCAGTTTGTGATAAAAATAAAATGAAAAGGAATCTGTAGGCATTTAGAAGCTAGCAAACTGAAGAGCAAGTAAAAACATAGATTTATAAATAACATTACATGTTGGTATTTTTTATATTTTTGCATTTTTAGTCAAATTGTTCTTTTAATGGAAAACAAATTGCAGATCTGTATTGTTTCAGTTCCTTATGAGTGATTACTGGAAAAGTGAATTTAACTTTGCTAGAAAAATAAGAGCTCTCAGGAGGTGAGAGTTGAGAATATTGACCAAGGAGCACTAAACAAAGTTTCAGAGGATCATAGAATTTAAAGATGGAAAACAACTTAAAGATCAGCTAAACTTGCCAGGACAAAATCTGTACATCTGTAATATATTTTCCAAGTGTTTTTCTGTATCTAATAAAATAATTCGTTTGAGGGTGACCCTCTCTAGAAGTTTTGTGGTGCTGTTTGTTGGTCATGTTCTAGTTCAATTATTAAAAGCCAACCAAGAGAAAATATGCTAATGCTGTTTGCATCTGCCGATGATATTAAGCTGGAAAGTCTTTTGGTTTTCCAACAGCAAAGTACACCAGCATCTTAAAGAAAAATATCTTTGGCCATGGCAGTCACAATGGTGTAAATAAAAGACTCTAAGTTGTCATAGTTACAAGTAGCAGTATAATTGACGGATATTTAGAGCCAGCTAGGGCGGTCACTGTTGACCAGCCTTGGGTTTTAAAAATTAACAAAAACAATTCTAAAAAAAAGTTTTCGACAGTAGTTGTCTCTGTTTGATTTTAGGTGATAGTTTCCCATTAAATTCCTACTTCATCTGAAAAACTTTAAGCACTTTTATCTTGAGGCGACAGTAGTATAGGCCCCTGCATGTGAGAGAGCACGTGTTGGTGTTTGTGCTCTGGAGATGTCAGAAAGATCTGAGTTGCTTCAGTAGACTGTATGCTGGATATGAGATATGTGGCACTGCAATGTGAAAAAAGAATGGTGGCTTTCTTAATACCTGCTAGGAATCTGGGATAGTAAAGCCTATCACATTAATAGATAGAATTTTTATTAGCCTTGTTTCAAAATCTTCCTTTAAAAAAAAATAAACCCCCACCTAGTCTCTTTGTGTGATTTGAATTGCTGCTGCTGCTTACTAGAAGACTGGGTGAACTTCCAGGAGATGCAGTAATACTCTCTGCAAGGTAGCTGTGTCTCCTCTAAAATTAGTAAGATGGTGTCAAACTGCACTCTGAGATCTGCATCTTAGTGCAGCAATGTGATAGCAGAGATGGAGATAACAGCCTGCTCTTACGATATGATGATAAGCAACACCTACACTATCTCTTCTTGTGACATGCCTGTGCCATCAAGAGTAGGTTTGGTTTCATTCTGGTAGGGAATAGCAGTTAGAGTATGGGTTTTGAAGTCAGGTTTTTAAATATGAAAGTATATGGTGTTGGAAATGCTAAATTTAGTGATTTACTGAGAAATCAGGGTAGTGAAAGACAAAGCACATAAAAAAAGTGCTCTGCAATCAAAATTGTAGTTGTTGCTTTGTGATTATTGCATCTCCTTGTAAAAGCAGATGGAGTTCCAGTGCTGAGCATGTTTTCTTTGAGGAGTTTCTGCTATAATGCTCTTTCTGACTTCTCCAATATCATATTTAGTAACATTAAGCGGAGAAACCAAAACATTACAAGATATCTCACATACAAAATGCCCAAGCATTTTAAGGCAGTTAGGAAAGATGTACCTGCTTTGAAAATGTAACCTTTAGGAGAAGTGTTCTTCACAGTAAAAGTATTTTATAGTCTTACAACTTTAAATTACTATTTCGAGTACCATTTGTAAGACTCAGAGTACATAATGATACAAAATCAATTCTTTTCTGAAGCCATTTCATGTATATTAAATATCACTGATGATTGTTACTGAGTTAAAAGCAAAGTAATAATGTGTGATGGAGATGCCCTTTTAAAAGCATAATAAGAGTACGCCACTTAAAAATAGCAACAGACTTCTTGAAACAGATTACATCATCTTTAGAGGTATTGCTTGTAGAATATGGTTGCTTCCAGAGGCTAATGTTTATTACCCTTGAGAAATTATTCATCATCTGTTCAGTTATTTTTATGAAATAAGATTTTGAGGTGAGACTCTGAAAAATGGTGTTAAAGTAAAATAAAATTAGTCTGCTAATTAGTCTGCTAGACTACAGATACAATATAGTTTTTTAACAGCTTTTTACATGTAACCTTGCTGAAATCAAAAAAGGTAGATTTGGGTTATTTGTACATTTTCAGCCTTGTATTTATGTTGAGAAAAGGTAGGCAGACACATCAGACACATCCTAAAAATTTCTGTTCACCTGAATAACAGAATATAGAATGTTTCAACAGAGTACAACAAATATTCTAAAAAAAAAATCAGTGATTTAAGTCAATAGTCTTAACTTTTGTGTAATAATTGGTTTTGGTCCCAGTATTAAAAAGACTTTCAAACATGGTGTGATAAAAATTAAGCTCCAGGAATTTTCTCATGTCTAATAATTATAGGAATGTGTAAATATTAAATTTACTATTGGATTTAAAAACAAAAATAGGAACTGAACACTATTTTCTGAAATATTATTCTGAAAATGGGAAAGAAAAGATGATTGCCTAGGCAATTTCTATTGCTCACATGAAAACTCAAACCCTGCAAGCTGGTCTATGTGGGCAAAGCTTGCTACCCATGTGGATAATTTTGTGAAGTCAGAACCTAAATGAAGTGTAAAAAATATGACCAGAGTAGGCTGTGAAAAGAGAAATGAGATTTGGAAAATTCCCTCAGCCTTAATAATCTGAAAAGGCTAGGAGGATAGTTAAATATTTTTTAAAAATAAATGAAATACAGATGTGACTGAACTGAGAGAATTCTGCAGAAGTGAAGAATAAACAGGAAGGGGAATACAGCTGTTGGGGAAAACATTGTTTACACAAGAGAACCAAGTTTTTCTATAGTCGCCACTGCCCAGGAATTCCTCTTATACTTTCCTGAAATGCTTGGGCACATGCATAATGTAGTCCATCTGCTTTTACTTCATAAGGCCTTAGCTGTTCAGTTGTATGTTGCATAGGCTCTGATTGATTAAAAAGATGCTGTGTTTGATTTTTCTCCTTCACATAATGAAACCAAATTAGATAGGATTAAAAAAATGCCAACAAACAAAAAGGTACTGTTGTAACCAAAAAAATGGCAAATATACCACCATCTCTGACTCAGGGTTCTGCCTGAACCCTGTTTAGATTTCAAGTGTTGTTTCATCTGTAATAGCACACTGTGAAGTCTGAAGAGCACCACAAAAAGATTTGTGTCTTTTTTATAAATTTGTACTCCTTCAGAGTTTGTGTCTTGACGAAATATAATTAAATTGTTTTGATGGAAACAGGCCATGCTTATTGATATATTAAATGCCAAGGAATAGCAATAATAATGCATGGGATTATTTACAACAGACTTTGTGTTACAAATGAATTGCGATTATTTGTGGGTGCCATTTTATATTCTGTGCTGAAAGGTTAAATAGAAAATGAAACACAAAACCTTGACTTACAGGACTTCTGCATTAGCACTATAAAGAGGGTGGCTTTACACTCAGGACAGTGAGAGCATCTGGGGACTGAATATTAAAGGGACTTGGTAATCATGTTGATTTTGTTAAAGGAATCTTCCTTAAAATGTTGGTGTCACATCTAGCTAGGATTTGCAACATGTGTCAGTGCCATTCCCTGGCACTTTCTACATCTGTTCATCTCACTGCCCTTTGCAATAGCTAAGGAGATCATACAGGCCATATTTCAATGGGGATATTGTTACTGCACCTGAATTTGAGCTTTTCAAGTCCCTTTACCTAATTGCAGTGTATTCGCTCCTCCCATCTGCCTGCTTAGAGGGGACCCAAATTCAAGTAACAATCTTGCTCAGGCCTTGAAGAATTTAATTTGGATGCAAAGAAATTAAAAATATTAATTATATTTTTTCCCTTTGAGGACACTGTACCTGAAGGAGTCAAGAAGACCTCAAAATTGTCTGCATTATCTGAGATAAGCTGAACTGTATAATTATTAGATGAATAAAGTCATGGGCATAGTAGGCATGTTAGTTTTAAGCTATATTATGATATTCTTTACATCACCTCTGGTCTTCAGTGTTCAGAAGCAATAATTACGTGTCTCAGTTTCCTGCAGGGGCTGACTGTTTAATTGCTCTCCACTTGCCAGCATTCCCCCCTGTACCATGTGTGGCAACCATCCTTTGCTCTCAGGTTGTCTAATATGATTAACACAAGTGAGTTATGATAAGCTCAGCAATTCTCAGTACTTTTAACACTCAGTCCAGGTTATGCCTGCTTTAGAGCTGTTTGTGATCTTTCAAACTTGAAAGACCATATTATTTCTTCATTTTTGCAATTTATCTTGGTTGGCCTGCTTCTTGCTACAAATGTTTGCAATAATTTTTAGCAGCTCGTAGACTTGGATCATACCAATAAAACGTGACTCTTTGTTTTCAGACTATACGTAGTTATTTGCATCTATGCAAAGAACTGTTGGATTTTTATCAACTCCCTTAGAGCCATTTCAGGAGAGGAGAGTTCACTAGTTTTCAGGACCATATTCTTCCCTAAAGAGGATGTTTGTCCATGCATGAAAATATGCACCTGTTTGTAAATTGGGAGGGTGTGTCCAAGTACTCTGTGGTGGTAATGAGTCATGTCTGCAGACTGAGAGATGTGTGTTCCCTACTGGAGCTGCATTTGGGGCTCATAATGTAAAAGTCTATCCCCAAACTCTGAAATAATGCTGTTTAGATGAATGTCACTCTGTATGCAACTGTCTGCTGATCATTAATATTTTATTTTTATGTCCTTGCTTCAAGGTCCCTGTCAGTGTCAACAAGTGTTTTTTGGTCTTTTTTTCCTTTCAGCCTGGTAAACCACATGTTCTGGGTGGACCAGAACTGAAACTTGTTACTGAAAGGCTTCTTAAAGTAGAAGAAAAGCAGATGTTTTAACAAGGCTAGAAGTTACATATTTATTGCCTTCCTTTCATTTAAATTGTCGTTTCATGTTTGTTCCCTTTTTAAAATAATTTGCACATTGATCTAAGATGTAAAAATGAATACAATGGCTGTGAGGAAGCCATCCATATTAATAGTTTCAGGAGCATGATGTGTTCTCTGCTCACTGATAATCTAAGAGTATCCAGGAGGTATGAGCTCTGAGAGGTGGAGCTGCTTTCCTACACAGTTTATGCCTGTAATGACCCCATGTGAATGAGTTGGGAGGAGAGGCTGTGTGCACTCCAGCTCTCAGCTGTCACATATCTCACTGCATTAAAACTCCCTTCTTTGATACGGTTTGAAGTTAAACATATTGACCACAAGTAGTTTGTCTTTATACTGGATAAAATAGGAGGAGAGGCCTCATGCAGCCAGCAGTAATGTCAGCTGGGATGCTGGACTGTATCTCTTTATTTCCCCATGAACCTTTCATGGGAACACAAGCTACAGCTTTTTGGATCAAAGCTGCTGAGGTCAGGTTCTATCCTGCATAGAGTGTGGACACATACATTTGGAGTTGATCTATTTCTGCACAGGCAGGAGATAGAGAAGTTGCTTGGCAACATGTAAGGAGTATGGGGCTATGTATTTGAAGAGTAGGGGAAGATTTTTCGAAAGGCAAAGACAGGAGTACATATGACCTGTTTTCTGGGAAAAATGTATGGCTACACAGAGATGCTGTGGCATCTCTGTGTAGATGAGTTACATAATTTAGATAATACATAATGTAGATGCTGTGGCATCTAGGCATCACCTTTTCTGAAAGGTGATGCCTAGATGAAGCTGACTTGGTGCAGAACTCTGTGTAAACACTCACTGCATTTTGAGCATGGTATCTATCTATTTAGCTTAAAAATGTATTTTCCCGAACTTAAATTCAAGTCAACCACTCCTAATTTGAAATAAGTCTAGTGTAAGCACACTTAGCATCTGTTTAATATAAAATTTTTGTTAAAACAGTTTAGCTGACCTGCAGAAAAGTAGCATATCTCCATTTCTTGGGCTGCGAGCTCAAAAGCTCTTGAATGTTTTAAAATGGGGTAACTCAGGAATGGTTTTTTGCTTTGCCTGAATTTTTCTGTTGTGATGTGATCATAATTTCTATAATGACTCTGCATGCGATTCTGAAAAACTGAAGACTGTTGGTGCTTTCATCTTCTTAAATTTAACAGACTTTCCTTCATTTTACAGTAAATAGTGGTTGGAATTACTGAAGTGGTCCACATCATGTATTTGAGAGTCAGTTGCATGCTGTATTTGATAGAATTTTTTTTTAAGCTGATGTATTTTCTGTGAATATTTCTTTGTATATTTTGTTGTAGTTGTTTTATTTTAAGCAATTGGATTCACTTTCTGAGTCTGCACTGTGTGTTCTCTTTGTGAAAGCTGTTGTGAGGCTTTAAGTTAAAGACTTTGGTTTTTGGCTGGATGAACTTGCTGGACTGTGGATGTAATTTTGAAAGGGCTGTGTCCAGCTGCTGGATAAGTGGAAAGGATTCTGTAGAGGCGTTGCTCTCCCCAAATGACACACTGTGTCTGCCTCTACTCAGCCATGCTAGAGGGGCGAAAATCAGGAAGGAGGCAGAAAATACCACCTTAATTCGTAGTAATTCCTTAGAAAAAAACATCAGAGTTCTTCTGTTGTTATTGGGCTGTACCATTCAACCTGTGGTATTTGGGGTTTTTTTTCCTATGAAGGGACTAAATTACTTTTTAATAATGGAGGAGGAAGTATATGTCTATTCCTTTAGGGCAGCTGTTCAGAATGTTGTTATTTAGTACAGAGCACTGTATTGCTTGCCACAAATGGTTTTCATGTCTCAGAGAAATTTAATTTGGATATAACAAAACTTTGCTGCTGCTAAGAGGTGTTTGGATCCATGTCTTTGCACTACTATAATAGTGAGAGTAGGGAAGAAAATATGCCAAATTTGCATCAAAAAAGGTTAAAACAGGCAAGGAAAAAACACATTCTCTTGAGACATCTAAAATTAGAATATCTTGTTGGTTGAATAGCAGAACAACTTTTTTCATCTAAATTTAGAGAACATGTAGTTGATGGGCCTGTTCTGATGAAATGCCTAACCCAGAAGCAGAGCTGTTTCAACAATATTTATTTTTAGCAAACTTCCCTCTAAAAAATTGAGGGAAAAAATTAGTTAGATATGCATTTCCCACAGGTTTCATGTAGACAATAGCACTGTTCAGTATTCCAGCCCCCACCTAAATAACGTGAGTAACCATTTCACTTGGCAGACAACCCTCTGGAAAGAAGAGAGGAGATTTGTGGTAGATGCTGAAAGATAAGCTAGGCCCGTCCAGGTAAATCCTGTAGGTTTTGGCAATTGATTTCTAAAATTCAAACCTCAAGTCTTAATGTATATGTAGACTTTTTGCAAGGGAATACAAAATTTTTTCAAAGTTCTGATCTTCTCTCCGTACTGCAGTTGTAATTGTAGAAATGTTGGAGCACCTCAGAATTGCCTCCACCCTTTCTCCAGGTGAATCTGTGTGAATGTAAAGCTTACATTCTGTCATACAGTTATAATATGTGAAGCATTTCCATGTGATTTCTGTTGCTTTAGCATGTTTGGGCATAGGCAGTGCTTGAATGCACTCTGGCACCTCTAAGTTACAAAATTATGTAACTCATGATTTTGAATTTTTGTAGTAGAAAATCTGCAGTTACACAAGTGTTACGTCAGAAAAGCTAATTTGAAGTATCTGTGCTACCTTAGACCACAGAACAGGGAGTTCTTCTGGCAGAAGAGGATGCTGTGCTGGTCTGAATCCAGCAGAGCAAACTCTCAAACTCCCCTTAACCTGCGAATGAGCCTCAGGGTTACTTTATTTTTCAGACAAAAATCTGCTGTCTGTGCATCATCTTTCTTCACTGGTGTCCAACGGTAGCAACTAGGGAGTTGCATAGAGCAAATACACAGCAGTGTTTCCTTTTAGTACTGTGACCAGTGGAGACATCATAGGACATAGGGTTTTCCTGTAGAATTGTCCAGTTGCCTTTTGAACCAATATAAATCCCCAATGCATGACTGTGATCAAAGACCTGCCCTGCAGACACAGATGTTGTGTAAAGATCACCTCGCCTCATTTTGTGTTCAGATGGCTTGTTCAATATAATGCCCTCTGGTTCCTGTGTTGGCTGAAGTCTCATCTTTTACAAGTTTTGTATCTGTGGTATGATGGCCTTCCATCATACTCCTCCCTACTAATTTTTTTTTTTCTGGCCTGACAAACCCTCATTTATCATTCTTTTTACAGAAACTAAACTGACATATTTGGTCAGATATTTTGTTGTTGCCTGCCTTTTTTTCCCCATTGCTAAGCCTGGACCAATCTGTGTTTGCAGATCTAACTTGGCTTTCAGTTGAAGAAAAATGCAGAGTGAAAAGTTCCATCCCTGTATAATATTTATGGAATCACATGCATAAAGTGTGAGGAGGTTCTCATTTTTCCCCATCCTTAAAGAGACACAAGAGAGTTGAAAAAGGTACATTATAAAACAGCAGGAATAAACACAAGGCTGGGAAGGAAGTGAGGCAGTAGGAAAAAAAGAGAGAAAGGAGTAAGATAAATGTCATGTATTTGCATAAAGGAGAGAGGGAGAGCTATTCAATTTCTGTGATAGCCATCATTGGTTGTACCATCTTCTGATATATTCAACCTTTGTTTTTTGGAGGGGAAAAAAGGAAGAATATTCAAGCCAGCCATAACCTTATATCCTCACAGGGTTCAGAGAATTGCTCACATCTGCTTTCAGTGGTTGTGAAGTAAGCAGTTCTGGCCATGGTTTACTCATTACTGCCAGGCTGGAGTTGCATGGTGTGTGAGCCAACAGGCTGAAGGCAGTAAAATTTTTACAGGCCAAATACTGAAAAACTGAAGAGGGAGATGTGGCATAAATGTGGCACAAAGACCAAATTTCATATACTCCTGAATAAAAGAATCCACAGAGATCCTTGTGTATATACATGGTCTGGCCCTTTGGTAGATATTTGTATATCTTTTAGAAAAAATCCTTTTTGGGATTTAAAAATAATAGTAGTTAATTCAGTGTACCTAACAACATATTTTCCTTAGGTTTTTCTAAGGTTTTAGAAAAACCTTAGGTTTTTCTATTGCTGTTAAAGTAGAAATTGCAGCAAAACTCATTAAGCACATTGCTCCTTAACATGGCATTTTCCTTGACCCAGACCACAAGCATGAATTTCAAACAGGAAGAAAAACACATGCCTCTGACCCAAAGTAATGAGAGGATAATAACAGAGCTAAAAATTAGGGCAAAGTTACATAGGCAGGAGAAAATAAAAGCATGAGGATCTATGGTCAAAGAAGAGAACAGAGAATGGTAGTTGTACTTCATCTGTGATATATTTGTATCCTGAGTACAATGGCCTCATCTTCAGTGGCTGGAGATACAAACAACAAGATGTATGTTTGAAGTGCTAGATTAAAGAGTTCTTTTTTGTATTTAATCACGATTTCATCTCTTTTATATATTTAATTCTTTTCTCCCGGCAGCAAACTGCTAATTGCAGCTCTACAACTACAGTTGAAAGCTTATTGCAAGAGGTTTTTGTGAAGATCTTACGTAAAGACGTAGCTTAGCTGTAAGCCAGTGGTGTCTCTTGGTGCAGTTTGAGCAAGCAGAGATCACAGTCCACATCTCTGGATTGAAAACCTGGAGAGGAGAGTATCAAAAGTATAAGATGTAATACAGAGACTAGGGGAAGCTACTTAAGGTGAAGTGTTTCTAAGTCAATCTGTCTCATTTAACAAAGACAAGATGAAAATTGGTTAGACCATTATACATAAACTACTGAGACTCCTCAGTCTTTCCATCAAGAGTTTTTCAAGAATCACGGCTTGGAAGCTTATACTGGATGAATTAAAAGGATAAATAAAGCACGCATTCAAATACTTATGGTTATTATTAGCAATAAAGGAAATAATTTTCTGGATGTCATTTAGGTTAGGACTTATCAAACATAACTTCAGACATGTGCTCTGTAGATGTCTACACCTAAATTGATCAATGAGAGTTCCCTTTATAGTCCAGTAGAGAGAAACAGGGTAATATGACGTGAATTCTAGTGTCAGTTGTTTGTGTTTGCTCGATCTCCATCCACTAACACAGGCACAAGGTAACAAGGTGAATGTCAATGTCTGAGCTAGACACACCTAACACACTTTCATGGGTGAAAGGCATGCCTGAGGGTAAGCGCAAGAGTAGTGTTTTGTGATGTTCATCTGCTGATTTGTACTGCCTTTAACCTCTCTGATGAAATACATAGCAACTCTCCAGCAAGGCTCTTCTAGAAGACCTGTGGAGCTTCCCAAAGCTGGCTTAGATATGAGTGACCAAGGGGATGGGTGTGTGCACGGGGACAAATTCTGGTAAAAACTGAGCCAAAATAGTGATGATAATTTTGATGAGTCATAATGGCTCTCCTCAACAACTGCCACAGACCATGTCCTAATAGGACACTTGAAAATCACAAAATTTGAGAAAATATGATACGCTTTTTGGTGCTTCTTGAAGTTTAAAATTTTGGCATTCACAGATACAAAATTTTTCTGATAAAATGTTTTTAACATACTGAAGAAAGGACATTAAGTAAATTTTAGCAGGTTTGAGTGACAGAGTTTGCATGAAAGCTGCTGGCTTTGGGGGAATAACATTTTGGTTATAATGTGACTTTTTTACAATTTTTTTTTCTCTAGGCTTCTTCACTGTAGCATAAGGAGAGCAAAATACATGTTTAAGTCATGGAGATTTGAGGGTTCTGACTAGAATAAAAAATATTGGTATTAAATGAAAAAAACCTTTTAATCAACTTGTACTGACTTTATGCTCATTCTGTTTGTAGACCATTGATGTTTCATATTGAGTTTTCTGGCAGAGAAACATGATCCGTTTCCAGTAAATACAGGGAAATGCAGCTACTGTTATATTAATCCATGTTAAGATGCATTTGTCTATATTCTGTTATGCAGCAATATAGCATTGCTTCTGCCTTTTTCTTTTTTTGTCTTAATTTTCCTTTGTGTACTTTAGCAGTCTTCTTCTGTTGCTTACACTGAGTTCCAGACTGTCGTGAACAATTAAACCTAAAATCTCTGAGTAATTATGGCAGGTAATATTCTAGTAGGTATTTGCAGTTATTTCAGTTGGCATTGATTTCATTGGATTATGTTGGATATCACTGTGTTTTAGTGCAATACTTTAATTGTTTCTCATCATGAATATTTCAGCCATTAGAAGAATGGTCTTTGGTGGCTTAAAAGATTTTGTGTTGTCTTTTATCTTGGGATAGACTTGCCTTGTTCAAGTCTGTATATAATGGGAGATTTCTACCCCTTCAGGACAACAGAAAGTTGTATCATCTTCCTTTCCAGAATCTTTCTCTTGCAGTGCAACTGACCTAATACATCTTTAATTCAGCTTTCACTTACTTGCTGTCTCTCCACATGAATTTGCCAATATATTTAAGGTTCCTCAAAATAAGTGCTTTTTCAAAGCTGACATGCCACTTGTTCTTTTGTGGCAGAAAGGCAGACAGTACTTTTTGTAGAGCCATAGAGTGGTTGGTTGAGAGGAACCTTAAAAACCATCTAGTTCCAACTCCTCTGTCATGGGCAGGGACCCCTTCCGTAGAAGATGTTTGGTTGGTTTCCAGAGTGAAACAGATAGACATGCAATGGTAGTTAGGTCCTTTTTATGAGTTGCAACATGACTGCAAATTTGCTTAATCAAGCTTAATAGAGTGAGGTGCATAGGGCTTTTGCACAAGCGTAGACAATCATCATTGATAAGTCCAAAATGGCAAATGTAAGAAATGTGTTATTGGAACTTGGTCTACACTAAAATTATCTTAATTCAAATATCAAGAATAGTTTTGTTTCTTGAACAAATGTGATGTACATCTGCTCAGCTTCAGACTTAAAGATGTCATTTGGATCTGTTTATACTGTCCAAGTAGTTTTCCCTTTTAGCTAGAGGTGGCTCACTTAAAAAATTTCGTCTCCTAAAATTAATTTCTACCAGTGTTTCTCATCAGACCATAAATGAAGATTTTAATAACCAGGGTTGAAGCAGACGAACGGAAGTATGCCCACTCTTCTTTAACCAGTGTTTTTATGTGTTATTCTTAGAAAATGATGGAGCAGAGATTAATGAATGCAATAAATGCTATTCCAACCCAAGGGAACAGTTTAATCAAAGTATAGTCTGCAAAATGTAGAATATACCAAAGCACATGGAAATCAGGTTTCATACTGTGCAAGGCATTGGAAGTCCATACCTTGCCTGTGGAAAAGTTTAGTTACAGGCATTATTTTGTATAAAACATTACCTTTTCTGCTGTCTGACTGCACATCATCAATCTTGAATTAAAAAGAAAGGGAAATAATAAACCAGTAAGTAGTTAGTTATACTCATGTATAACTAACTCAAAACACCACTCAAACTATGAAATTACTAGAGTTTGTGGGAACTGAAAATCTAGTTCCTTATGTTTTCTGTGCCATATGCAGAAATGCTGTAAGTTGTGCTCTATGGTAAATACTTGGTCCTTGAACTACAGTTTGATTTCATTTTCATGTAGTCTTTACAACGATCAGGTATGCCAGAAGGTGCTATACTTAATGCAAAGATTTGCGCTGATTCCATCTGCTGGTAGAGTTTACCCAGAGACCTGAATAGGAAGTTTTGCTATATTCTAGGCATTTTTCCCCCTCAATTTACTTATCCCCTCCTTTCAGCCTATGCACACACTGTGCATGCTTTTCAGATCGAGTAAGTGAGAGATTGGGTGACAAATTAGACTAAAAGCATCTGTTTCTCCTTCTATGCTGGAAATGCTGCGACAGAAATATACTGTATGTAAAGTGAGTTAGTACATTTATCCAACATAATTTTGGAGATGATGCTTCACTAGCTGAATTGTCCCTGAAATTAGGCTACTACTGAAAATACATTTTGCATTTTACAGGAGACTGAAAGAAAGTAGTAACACAGATGTACTGTAGACAACATAAAGACTCCTTGAAAGTACATGGCCAATCTGTATTTTAGTAACTGAACATATTCAATAGAGTTTTTTAACTGGGTCTGAGGATTCTTTTTTTTATGTTAGCATGCTTGAAGATTAGAATTTTTCTGTTTTAATAAAGATTTTCAGCATACTTGCTGGGAAGCAGCTCTGTGGAGAAGGACCTGGGGTACTGGTGGATAACAAGCTGTCCATGAACCTTGTGACCAAGGCCAATGGTATGGTGGTGTTCACTAGGAAAAGCATTGACAACAGGTTGAGAGAGATGATCCTGCCGCTCTACTCTGCCCTAGTAAGGCCACACCTGGAGTGCTGTGTCCAGTTCCAGGCTTCTCAGTGAAAAAGAGACATGGAACTCCTGAACTGGGTCCAGTGGAGGGTGACAAAGATGATTTAGGGACTGGAGCATCTCTCTCATGAGGAGAGGCTGAGGGAGCTGGGCCTGTTCAGACTCTGGAAGAGGTGACTGTGAAATGTCTGTTAGTCAATGTCTCTAAGTGTCTGAAAGGAGGGTGCCAGAAGGGTGGACCAAGTTCTTCGCAGTGGTGCCAAGCAACAGGACAAAAGGGACTGGGCAGAAACTGATGCACAGGAAATTCCACCGGAACATGAGGAAGACCAGCTTCACTGTGCAGGTGGCCATGCACTGGAACAGGTTGCTCACAGAGGCTGTGAAGTCTCTGTCACTGGAGATACCCAAGAACTGTCTGGACACAATCCTGTGCTGTGTGCTCTGGGATGGCCCTGCTTGAGCAGGAAGGTTGAACCAGAGGATCTACTGTGGTCCCTTCCAGCCTGATCCATTTTGGGATGCTGTTGAGGAAACTGTGTTAGCAAATATTTGCCCTTACAATCAAGCATTCTAGAATCTGACTTTTGAGCCCCCAGGATTTGGGATTGTAGCATTTCAGTCCTTTGAAATTATTTCAGGTTTGCCTGCCATCTTATAGTTTATCAAGCTGTTGATTGAATAAGATACTGCTTTCCAACTTTATGTTTTCTTGTGTGCTCTTTATGAATATTGTACTTAGGTGTTTGCATTGGGAAACTAAAGGCAGGTTGCTGCTTAGAAAAAGACAAAGAGTAATAACCTTTTTTATGTCAAGAGTACTGTAAGATTTTCTTGTATGATATAAATCTCACATCTAGCACCTATAGTTTCAGATGCTTAGAAGCTCGTTTATCATAAAATGTTCAGGTTGTGTTTGGATCAAGGGAGTTCTCCTAGGGTCAGTAAAATCCTGACAGTTTTCAGACCAGGATTTTCAAGAAATTTTGTATGTTCAGCATTAATAAATTTAAATATATGAATAAAAATTTGCAGTACTGAGACCACAATGAGGTTCTGTTTCTCATATCTTAGAGAGTAATTGCAGAGAAAGGAGAAGAAGATTAGTATGTATTATATCAGCTTTCCCCTGAGTAGAGAACCAAAGGTTCATTCTGATAACTTGTGTGGTATTAAGTAGATTATGCTTTGTAAGAACTAAGGTTTAAGACCTAATTCCTGAAGCCAACAAGTAATCTTAAAAGATGTTTAATAATAATAATTTCAATTGAAAATGCATTTATTGGCACAGATAAAAAGCAAAAAGTCATGCTGATGTAGTATGTGGTGTTCTTTCTTAGTTGTCCTGCACTGCTGCTGAAAAAAGGAGAATACTTCTGCTCAATTAACTTTCAATATATCAAAAAACCTAAACGCATGCTTAATTTAATAGATTTCATAATATCACGTTTCCTGGTTGGCAAGAGAAGTGCGTAGCATTTGGTAATGCAGCATTAAGTATGTTGAATCATCTGTATGAGCATGATAAACATAAGGGTTTGTATTCCACATTGTGTTGTGGATCACCTCTTTCTCTTTATGAATGCTTTAGTTTTTAAAAGAGACTCTAATTATATGTTCAGTTAAGATAAATGCCAACCTTGTTCTTTGCTAAATGTCCCTGAAGAATGTATGCAGGAAGACTGCAACTCAAACTGTACGGGTGCTTTTGTTTTATGGATTTTTTTCCTCCTTTCTTAAGGAGTTGGAGTAGGAATTCATAATTCCATTTAGTAGTACTTCTTTTTTAAAAAATTGTGGCTCACCATCACTGGCAGAGTATTTATAGTCCCCAGAATTCACATTCTTTGCTTACTTGGACTTTCAGTCTACAAAGCCACAGCTGTTCTTACTGTGCCTTCACCAGTGCTGTGATATACCAAGTAGGAAAGGGATTCTGTTCTCAGCTGCACCATTGTAAAATATAGTTACATATGTGACACATTTCCATTTACATCAGTTGAATTTCTCTGGATTTTCATGGCTGTAACTGAGATTAGTTTTTTCAAAGCCCTACAACATCTCTTACTTAAATCTCTACCCATTGCAGCAATTCTTTGTGGCAAAAGATGCTCGTAATCCCATATTTGGATTTTGTTTAGAAGTTCCTTTTTGCACAGGTACATGATTTTTTTCACAACTCTCCTTTTCACACTGAAGTTGTAACTGTGCTCTCAGGCACTTGCAGCTAAAGCCAATAAAGGATTTGAGGACCTAACACAGGACAAATATCTTTATCCAGCACTGGATAAAGCTTCTACACTTCTCCTGCCACTGTTCCTATCTTCCTCCATTGCTGCTCAGTTTTGGAGCTCCATGCGCTCTTTACCCACGTGCTGTTTGGACTAGACAGATGTGCCTGGGATGGCACTCCTGGCATGCGTAGCGTGGTGCCTTGCTTGGGCTTCCATCAGGCACAAGCTGGAAGTGTAGCAATCCTTGGGGATCCCAAACTAAGATGCAGCTTCAGCTCATGCCAGTGTAACTCTGACTGGGCAGGGCTTTTCATGACATTTTTTCATGAAATTCTATACCTTATAATAGATACCTTGGCAGTAGCTGCTCCTTACTTTTTATATCATAGCTTAGCATGGCAACAAGCAAGTCATCAGTAAGAGGTTTTACTTGTGGTTAGAGCACTGGATCCAGTCAGACGTTTCAGTTGTCTTTGTTATTACTAGAACTCAAGATTTGTTCACTGATGGTTTGGTGGAGTTATCCTGGAAGACTTCGTCTTTTGGATGAATGCAGTAACCACAGAGCTATTTCTGAAAGGTGGAGTAGCACTGCTCTTTACTAAGAAGAGAAAAAGTGTTTGCTTTTTTTCATTTGGCATCATCTTTTTCTAAATCTCACCTGTAGGTTTCTGAATTTATGACAGATTTTGAATTGTAGTAGTTTCTTCCTCATGAACAGATTAAGCTGATGTACAGTATTGCTTAAGCAGAACTGGTCTGATCAGTGAAACAAAGTTGCCACATGTCCAGCAATCCAGGAGTCCCACAATTTGTGTGAGTAGGTCATCTGATGAATTTGTGATACAGATCTTTGGCTGGTTTTCTGCCTGGTTGGAGGTCTTGTATACTCTGAGTTTGGGAAAATAAGAGCAGAAGTACAGGAAACATAACATTTCAGATTGCATTATGAGATGTCTGTATTTGTTCTTGCTGCAAAGTTCCAGATTCACTTCTGAAGATCAGGAGCATACAGGTTTGACAAATCTTTGACTGAGTTTGGGTATTCTGGACAAAATGGTTTTACTCTCCAAGTTAGGCCAGAAAAGGAAAGAAATGTATGATTTAATTCAGTAGTTTGTTTTCATTGTGAAACATTTTATTTTTGGGTAAATATTTTATTTTGACGATGAAAGAGTTATAGGAGATTCATTATATTTTGTGGTTTGATTGTTTCCCATTCCACTGGAAGAAAATTATAACAAAACTTGTTTACAGAATTTAAACAAATTCCTTTCATTAATATAATATTTTGGTAGTGTGAAAAGCTGTCACAAAAATGGAAAATCCTGGATACTAAATGCATACATCTAGCTTCTACCCTGATACCAAATCATGTCAGTGTTGCTGTCAAGCATGTGCAGTTTGTGGAACAGGGTGTTGTATATGTACTTAATGTACATGTGTATGTACTTAATAGGTGATAGAAAAATAATTTGAAAAACTAGAACCCCTTGAAAATGAAGTTCTTAGTTTCTAGGAAAAGGGGACTTGATATTTTTCTGATAGCAGTAAACAGAAAAGGCACTTCCATTTTAGAAGGAGAATTTTAACGAGTGAAATTTTTCTAGCGATCCAAAGATATTGAAGTGCTGTATCATTGTAGACAGACTTTAAACTTTGTCAGAGTAATTTGTCTCTTGCTATAGGTACATGGAAATGTCTCTGTCTGTGCACCTGTATATTATGTCGTAAACTTTTAGCTCCAAATTTGTTGGTTGGGCTTTGAATTTGTCTTTCTTGAAAGAGATACCAATATGAGTATCTTTTCCAGTTGTTCTCAGTGTATGTTTTATACTAATATCCGTCATACAAAACAGGGGTTAGAAAACAAAAATTCTTCACTGGATATATTGCAAAAAGCAGTAACAGAGAAGATAGTAAGAGTACCATTTATCAGCCAGTTTATCTTAATTTCAGTGGGATTGATGAAAATAAAACTATAATTGAGTCTGTTCAGTTGTCTGATTTCCCTAGAGGTTGTATTAGTTTGCTCTTTCCTTAAAAATAGAGAAAAAAAATCACTACATAAACAATTGTCCCTTTGTGTGAAGGTTCAAGCACAAGTGCGACATGCAAAACTCAACTTTGACAAACTGAAGACTGATGTCTGTCAAAAAGTGGATCTTCTGGGAGCCAGCAGATGCAACCTCCTTTCTCATGTGTTAACAACATATCAGGTATCCAAGGAAAATGTTGACCTCTGAAAGAATGTTTTCCTGTTAATGTGGCTTTTTAAGAGGTTATCATGGCAATATTCAACCGTAAGAGTATGTAGCTAGTGTTGGAAGGAAGATGTGAAATTTGGACTGAAAACCGATTTGTGTTAACATTGACACTGAAATTTTACCCTGTCTTACAGACAACACTGCTTCATTTTTGGGAAAAAACTTCACACACAATGGCAGCCATCCATGAAAGTTTCAAAGGTTATCAGCCATATGAATTCACTATGTTAAAGGTAAGGAATATATAGATATATGTGTTTGCCCAGTGATAACCAGTAAGAGATCATGCAAGAGTGTAGAAAGCATATGTTGATGTTTTTCCATATATATTCTGACACTTTTATCCCTGTTTTGTCTTTTCATTTAAATACAGGTTTTCTGTTTAATGTCCTTCTGACCAGCTGTGCTGGTGGGCTCTTTTCTTACCTTCCTGATGTTAAAAGGTTCCTGAGGGTGTTTTTATGTTTGCTTTGATCCAAAACAATTTCAGTCTAATTTGTGTAGGTTGCCTGTATTGTTACTGGGTATTTATTCTTCATGCTCTTTTGTATCTAAAAGTTTGATTATTTGAACAACACATAGGATGTTTCAAGATGTATAATAACATTTGGACACCTTGGAGAGGAACTTGGAAAGAAAATGCACCTGCTTTGGTGTACCCTTGTGATGGAGGAGGAGGGACATTTGGGGATGCTTTGTACCTTTTGAACTTCCTCCTGTGAAACATTTCACCATTCATTTGAAATTAGATTCGGAATCTATGATAAAGAAATACCATCTATATTGAACCCAAACATGTAGCAAGCAACCCCTTGAAGCAAAAAGTAACTGTAAAAATGGTTGGGAGTTATTGTAGTGTGTATAGGATGCAGCCTCTGTTATGAAAATCTTAACCAATTATATTGCTCACCTCCTGCACTGAAAAGATGTGATTTCCTGGTTTTGCACTGATATGTATGCTGATAAATGATGCTAATCAGGAGATAGTTTAAAACTATAGGATTTTATGTAATTCTGTGCTTTCAGAAAAGAGCTGCTTGGGAGTAAGACTGTGTTACTGGCTTTTAGTATCAGGTTTTTTTTCTTTTGGTCTCTGGAGTGTGGGGTTATTTTCTATATCAAAGTTTTCGCCATGATCTCTTGTCCCCAGTGTTTCGTTTCATTTCTGATTGTTTACATTAAATGATTGCTAAGGTGATTAAATCAAAATCTGGTGATTGCATCAGGTGAGATTGTGTTGCCTATGAGAATAGATGTCTGCTGCTACTTCAGTTGCATTACTAGGGTAAGTGGCCTCTGCTTGTCACTTCTGAAGGGTGTGGTGAGTCCCATCTCACCTCTGCTATACCTGGGTGTGGAATAACAATAGGTGATTATGGTTAGGGAACTGATCCCTACCAGTCATATCATATGTTCATGCCAGAGTAACTATATATTAAAAAGGAGCTGCAAACTAATTTTACATTGAGATTAGGAGGTATTATTTTTTAATGAAGTATGGTAGATAGCTATAGCTTATCTAAGGTCATGTAGTTTCTGATGGAGAAACTTTTGGTCTAAAAATGTACCCAATGGAGATGCCATGTCTGTTGTTGACTTTATGCATTAAAATATAAAATCAGAATATATACTGGATTAAAATAGACATAAAATATTTCAATGTGCCCATCTCTACATTTAATTGGAAGTTACTCCTTTTAGACTATTTCCCCCTGCCTGATACCACAAAAGAGGTCTTTCTTAAATGGAAATTTTGAATTTGATGCTTGCAAATAATTTTTGTCTTTTATGATCCCATAAAAGACAAAATCTTGCTCATACAAATTAAACGGAATTAAACTAGGGATCTATGAATGTGAGATTAGTGTTCTACTTTAAAACAAGAAACTAATGCAAGTTAATATTTGACTTAGACATAGATTGTTTTACTGAAAAATTAAGAGGTGCTATGTACTGGAAAACTGCTATTTGTATTTTGTAGTATAAATATATATTTGTGTACCAAGTTTACCTCAGAAAGGAGACTCTGAAACGCCTCTCAGGATTGTTTCTGGAAAGAAAACATTGTCTTTAGAGATGTTTGCCTAACTCCCTTAATGAAAAGCAGCCCATTTGTTTTCTTTGCTTCAGGGTATGTGCAGAGAGCAGTATAATTGTGCTATTGCAGCTGTATTTTGTAGCTCTTGAGTTTTGTGCTTGATGAAAGATGATTATTAATGTGCTAACAGCTCTATGTATAGTGATGTGAAAGTATCTGTTACTGTATCTATCACTTTACTATTATAGATGATGGGCTGCTGTTTTGGTAAAGCCGTTAAGGTTTCATTGTCTTGAAATTAACATATAGCAAATGAATTCAAGTTTATTTCAGGGGCTACTTTTCATCAATAATACCTTTTTCTAATGTCTGTTACCGTTTATTTGCCTTAGTTACTTAAATAATATTTAGTTACTTTTTTTTAAATTAAATACTAGAATACCAAACTTGCTGAAGAGTTTGTATTAACTTAGAAATAATAGTTGCCCTGGTAAGGGAGTCAAAAGGCAGAAATCTCAGTGCTTCTATTTATTTCTGTGTGAAGTGGAATACTGCTGCCTGAGCTCTTTACATGGAGTACTCCCTTGGAGTACTCTGTCGAAACAGGTACTACAACACTGTTGCCTTCTGCTGACCTCTGCTGTAGTCTCTTGTGTCTTTACTCATAGACAAGATTGCCTATGATTTTGTATCTCTAAGGGTTTTGGGGAGGTGTGGTATTTCTTTTCTTGATGGGAGGAAATTCTGAGACAACCTGCTTTTCCTCTTCC
Organism: Ploceus nigricollis; assembly: GCA_013399945.1. Taxonomy (NCBI): domain Eukaryota; kingdom Metazoa; phylum Chordata; class Aves; order Passeriformes; family Ploceidae; genus Ploceus; species Ploceus nigricollis. The sequence continues at coordinate 2,774,809 of VXBC01024469.1, forward strand.
TCTTCAGTTCTCCCCCCAAATGAAATATATTAAAGTTTTTGTCTCCTCAGTGCTGTTGCACTTTTTCATAAATGTTGTGACATCTTGGAATGTATGCCTGGTTCCTGAAACTGTCCTTAGCTGTGTTGCTTTGATTCTTTCTCTGTCAAGTGCATTAGTTGTCCAAGGCACTTGGGAGGGGCTGTGGGTGATCTGAGTGCAATGTCAACACTGCTGAGTTAACTGCGGAGGGCAGATTTTATGTGCGATCCAGATGATCTTGGCTTGACTTGAAAGCAGCCCAGATGCAGGTGAAGGAATTTAGTGAGTGAGTAGCAGTCAGAAATGGAGTCTAAGCTGGAACGAGAGTTAACTCTACACTGTAGGAATCCCTTGTCAGCTTGGATACTTAGTCTGAGTACTGGGAGCAGGTGAAATATCACTGGGTGATTTTTGGTGTTAGGGAAGGACACATCAGGCAGATTGAATGATTGTGAACTTGTTCTGCTAGTGTGTAAGGTCTTACTCTGATATTTGTAGTAAAAGAGAGATCTAAGAAGCTAGGAAGACAGGTTTCTAAATATGCAAGGATCCTACTTCAAACCACAAATGTGGTGTAGCTCACAACAAAATCCATTCTAGCCCACATGAGCAGCCAGAAGAGTGCTGTGAAGTTACACGTCTGTGTCCTCTGAGCAGCCAAGTCAGAGGTACATCCAGATGAAATGTGCTTGCTTTGGTCTGAACTCAGTCTGTGTTGTCATAACTCTGTTTAATCACTGCACTTTCTAGATGGTGAGGCTTCTTCTCTTTCTTCAAATGTAACCTAAAACAATTAAGAGAATATTGTGGTTTTATTCCTATGCCTGCTGGCAGTAGTGATCAGAGTACTGTGGGTTCATGTTTACAAAATGGTTGACTGTGGCTTTTTTAACATTCAGTTTCATTTCATACTCATTCTCTAGCTTTTTAAAATCTTTTTGAAAAGACACCTCAGTTTGTAGTGAACCTCAGAATGCAGAATAGAGGGAGGAAGTGGTGAGGAAAATAATTTCATTATTTGGTATCCAATTTGAGTCCGAATAAGTTGTTACGTGGAATTATTGCATCAAAATACAGCTTCTGATTTTTGACAGTTTTTGTCTTAGTCGCCGTTGAAGCCAAAGCTGTATTTCAGAGCTATGTTTATTTTTCTGATACAGGAAATAGTAACTGCCATTATTATCATACTGTTTCCTTCCCAAGGTACTTGTGAACTCCATTTCTATATGCTGTTTCCGTGGTTTGATCACAGTCCTTTAATTATGGATTTCCTGAAACACTGACGAAGGAAGCTTCTTAAAATATAGGTCTTAAAGAAGGATGCTTATTTCTCTGGGGTTTTTTTTTGGTGAATATGCAGACTTTACTTCTAATAATTTTCTTTAACTTGTATAGCTAGGCAGTGGTTAAAATAATTCTGGTTTTTGTCCAAAAAATTTACAACCCTTTTGGAGCAAGCTCTGAGGTGCTATACTTGGTGGCAGGCAGAGCACCACAAGTGTTTGACCATCACCTTCTGATTCAGTGGGCTGTGTGTCCTGTTGTGAAGACATCCAGGTCGTTCAAGTGCCCAAAGCAGCACAGTCCCCATAATGCAGAGCTGCTTTCTTTCTCTACACTGCACTTTTGTGCAAGTATAGTTGATATTTGTTCTCGAACTCTAGTCCAGGACTTCTTGGAGTCAATGGAATAATTCCCATCCATTTTAATAGCACAAGAAGTGCAGTCTAATCAATACCCAGTACATATGCAGGTAAAGGGTGACATTCATACATAGGTTATCTAGCTGAACTGGCTGGTGTCCTTGTTCAGCATGCAAGAAGTACACTTACATGTGATTCTGAGTACCAACAGTGTCAAATAAAAAAGTGGCAACCACAGAATAAGGTTCATTTCTTTAAGGCTTTTTTTTATTATTGCTGGTTTTGTGACTGTCATCTTTTGACCATGTCTGCAGTGCTGAGGCTGCTTATGACAAATTAATCAGCAGTTCTATGTAGAATTAACTTATTGAGAGGAAAAAAAAAAAGCAGCTGCAGCACATGACAAATCTAGAAGCTTGGTTTCTGAAATACTGAAGTGTAGATTACTTATACAGACAAATACTGAACCAAGCAGAAACTGGAATGCTCCTTCTGAGAACTCCTCTGTCCTGGTTAACAGGGCAGTGGAAACAAGACCTGCAGCGTGTCTGGGAATGCTTTTGTTGTGACATATGGGCTGGGCACCCTAACTTTTTATTCAGTCAATTAGGCTGTGGTTTTTCATTTTACTTTTTTCATTAAACACATTCATGTTTTATTCAGATTCCAGATGCAAAACCACTACATTTTTGTGGCTTTTAAGTTTGTATAGAAGGTGACTTCTCTGTTTTACCCTTAGCTTTTTTGGGGGGGGGGGGGGGAATGAGGATAAGTTGGGGTGAGATGCACTACTATTACTATCAGGACAACATTAATTAATTTAATTACAAATGGTCAAGACTATTCACATGTAACATGGTTTAATTTTTCAGAAACTGAGTTGGACTTCAGAAAGAGGAAGTTTTTTTCACCTTCACAGCAAAACCGTTTATCTGATAGAGATAGAAATATTGATTTTGTTAAGATCTGCTTTACCTAATTACTGTGTTCCTTTATTTAATTTTTTAGACAGAATTTCTAATTGATACATAAGAGTGACAACTACTAGTGTATTTATCACTTCAGAGTCAGTCTATAATGCTTGTGTTAGCTCGTTATCATCTCCAAAGTTTGGTAATAAAAATGCTGACCATGAAACTGCACGTCGTTATCTTGTAGCCCAGCCTTTCAGACTGCAAAGGGACAGGAGGGTTTCATAATACCACACCTGGCCTTCATCAACTATCATCCAAGATTTTAACCCTTGTTTTCAGATTCAAGGTACACGCAGTATCTTCCCACTACCACTGCAATTGCCAAGTTTGTGTAAACAATTGTGGAGAGGGGAAAGAGAATAAATAAGGAAAGAAGCAGTATATGAGGAACAAACAGATGTAAAGAATTTATTTTTCACATCTTAAGAAAAAGAAGAAAAAAATAAGCAAAACCCCAAAATAGCAAAGAAACATGCCATCTGGCCTACTTTGCACGTGGTTTAGATAGATCTACTTAGAAATATTGGAAATATTTACCTAGAAGTAATCGTTTAGAAATATTAGAAACAGAACATGACTTTAGAAGTTGCCACATGTCACCTTCTTGTATAAAGTGTGTTCACAGACTCAATTTGAATGAGTATCTTCTAACACTTTTAATTCTGCTTGAGTTAAATACTGTTTTGATATAGTATAAAACCATTCTTGCTTGATTTCTCTTGGTTCTAGAATCAGGTTTGGTCTCAAATGACACACTTTAGCTTCCCTGATTCTAATTGGTTTTCTTCTTTACATTTATATTGTGGTTATGATCTAGAGCTTGCAAGATCCTGTGAATAAACTAACAGAAAAAGCAGAAAAGGAGGACCAGCAGATTGAGAGCACCAATTCAGTGGAAGATCAGCAGAGTCAGTAAGTCACACATCCTGTATATCAAAATAATAAGTATTTTTGTCTGTAATCTGCTTCCTGGTTGCTAAAGTCACCAAACAAAAGTAGAGATACAGACACAGCTAGTCTAATTCTACTGGTTGCCTCAATACAAAAATTCCTGAAATGTTGTAATATGTACATCAAAACTAATAAACTTTAAGGTGAAATTAAGAGCTTTAAAAACACACATAGAACCCTTATGTGGTTTTCATCTTTCCTAGTCTTCTTTTTTTTTTCAGCTTTTACTTAATTTTTTCTTTATTAAAAGAAATGGTAAACAACTATGCATGGGAGAAGATATATGGGCATTGTATTTCTCCCTTCAGCAGCATCTCCTTTCACCTGGAAATAGGATATAGATTACTGATTGCTCTGAGTAGCAGTTAGTTTTTGTAATGTATACAGCATCAGTTAGTAATCCAATGAAGCAGTAGGTACTTAGTATAAAGTACATCTAAGTGAGCTGATGCTGTCAAGTTTTGAGTTACCTGTAGCTCTGAGCTGAGAGAGACTTATGAATGAGCTGCTGTGGGGAGAGGAGAACAGGAGAAAGAGATGCGATCCCTCCTCTACCTGACGGTCAGGATTCGGTTGCCAGGAGATGCAATGTTGATACAATCCTGCTGCCACCTGTTGTTTTGACTATCCCTGCTTAAATGAAGCACCCAGCAAAGGATCAGTTGTCAAAAAGCAGAGAACAGCTTGACTGATTAGTGGATTTTGCTTGGTTATTTGTAATAATGGATTTTTAAGGAGTTCAGGTTTTCAGTCATTTTTCTGGTTCAGATTCAGAACCACTGACCAGTACCACTTTATAAATTGGTCAGATTTGGTGCTGTTGATATTAGAAAGGACTTAACCAAGTACCATTTGGTAGATGGTTGTCTCCATAGCACTTATTTCCATCTGTGTCATCTCACGTGACAGTAATGGGGTTTATAAATAGCTCTCTCCTCAGTGTTGAATATAAAGTTCTAGAATGAATGTGTGATTTATGCAAGATGTGTGCATTGGCACCTACCATGAAATGCATCAGATGCCGTGTCATGGTTGTACTTGTGTTTATTTATGGATTATCTTTGTCCTTGTCTGGCATAAAAGTGAGGGACAAAATATGTCACCCTTTTGCTGTCTAAAACCATAAACAAACATCTAAGATTCGAGAAGAATTACACAAGACAAAGCTTTTTAAGTCCTCATGAATTTTCCATTCACAGTAAACATTCATTATACTAGAATTTGGCCTGAATCTAATTTTCCTCTACCACAGTCCTACCCCCAAGAGCAGGGGAGGTGTCTTTTTCTGTCCTGTCACTAGAGGGTAGGAGGAATGTGCCCACACAGTCCTTTTCACCACCACATCAGCCTTGTGACTTCTTCAGTCCCTACTCCTTGAATGGCTTTACACAAAGTAATAGCAGTTGGAAAGTGTGTATTCTTCATTGAAGAGATCACCTTTGTATAAGAACTGCATGTAAACTGCACCTTTTTTTTTTCCCTGTTGAGAGCTCTTTTTCATCAACACTGCTGATCTGTTATTTTAGAAATCTGCTGACATGGGGCAAAACTGTCCTGACTGTTGATTTTTAATTAGGTGCTGTTAAAAAGAGAAGCACAAAGTAGTTGGTTGCCATTTTTGGGGAGAAGGAGGGGGAGAGGGCTGGGGAACAGTTGTAGCTCCTTCGTGATAGCTATGAAAGACCAAATGTGCAAACACAGAATACACAATACTTTTCAGTAGATATTGAGTCAGACTAAAAATGGAAGCTGATAGGATTTGCTAGTTCAATCTAATTTTCATTTTCAACAGACCTGCCAATGAAACAATAAAAGGTAACAACAGACCAGCAAATGCAAGAGTCCATCTGTTATTACAGTTTATTTGTTAATGATATGAATCTGTAATGATTTGACTAAAAACAGGAAAATGTATTGTTATTTTAGAGCCTTAGAATTATTTTCCCAATTTTTTTCTTATTCCTTCAAATTAAGGTTGATTTCATTAGATGACGAGAGCCATACCAAGGAATCGAACTATTCAGGTATTATATTTCATGTTATCATAACTCCATAAGTGCCGTAATACTTGGGGTTTTTTGTTTGGTTTGGTTTATTTCCTGTATCAGCTTCACCCAGCAAATCCCTACAAATGCATAAAACCACAGGCCAGGAGAATCTGTTAATCTCTTACATATTACATCCCACTGCATTTCATTCAGTCATTCTCAGACAGGTCAAATAGCTTGTGTTCCAAAGCCTAATTCTTACACCGGGCATGTACCCTTCAAGAAAGGGATCTGCAGGTTAGTAGGTGAGACAAGGGAAGTGTGCCACTTAACTTACTAGTTTGTTCCAGTCATTAAACTGTAGTCTGTGAAAAACTTGATGAATTCAGTGGAACTTCTGCGCAAAAGTCAGGAAAGACCATACTCAGCTGCTGCCAATGACCTTATGTGTTGTTATTACCCAGTGACACAGCCAGGCTCCAATTGGAAGTGCACTGAGAAAGAAAAGAGGGAATAGATACAAGTGGTAGAAAGGGAAATTCTGAGTACATACTAAGAAGCAAGTGCTTGCAGTGAGGGTGGTGAAGTACTGTAAAAAGTGGAATCTTCATCTGTGGAATTCTTCAAGATGATCTAACTTTTTCTACTAAATTAATGAAGAATAATTTTAATATGTTACATTTTATCCTTCATTAAGATACTTGTAAGGTCTTACATGAAAGTCAAGACTACTCTCAGATCTTGATTTCAGTGAGTTAATGGTATTGATATCTTGAACTCATCATCTCATCTTTATTTTTGGAGTTTTTGTTTCCTCTCCACTTTACAACATCCCTTTTCAAATATGAAATACATAGCTGGACAAGAGATTTCTGATGTTGTTCTCACCTGTCATGTTTCTAGAAGGTAAAATCATATTACTGTTTCTATATCCAAGAAGAACATCCCATTTTGCTGCAACATCAAGTTTGAAGCTCGTATCTGAATGCATTATTTACCAAGACTCAGTTCCTTTTAGTCATAGCTTTCCAGGATTCATTTGTCCTTTCTACAGCATGGCTTATATTCCTTAGTCCTGGAGATGTAACTTACAGCTTCGTGGTATTGAATTCTCCCAGCTCTGACTACAGAAACCAAATAAGTGGACTGACTGACCACCTCTAACAGTCTGTTAGTTGTTTGCACATTTTTTTCCTAGAGTGATTTTGTGTTTACTTCCAGATGGCTGCTAAAGCCATTGACTAGCAATGGATAAAACAGTAAGCCTTGCAGATCTAAACTAGAAACACTTCTGCTTTGCAATTATTTCTCCTAAAAATGTGTTTTTGACATCTGTTAGTTGTCACATTCCTAATCTATTCAATATGTTTGTTGTAGATGTTGCACAGTGCTAACTTTTCAGCTGGAAGGCTGTGCAGTGCAAAGTCAAGTTGTTTCTAAACAAACATCTTTGCTGAAAAAAGCTCATAGTTTTATCGAAGAATTAAATTAGCTGGTTTTTTTCAACTAGGCTTGCTTTCCATAAAATCAACAGTAAATTATTAGAGGAGCATTTATTATGTTCACAGTCTTTTGCTGGATGCCATACTGAATGGCATTCCATTAATCTTTTAACTGGGAGTAATGGTGATCTACCAGCCCACAGTAACTTACAGTTATTTGAGTCACTTATGGTTGTTTGAGTGTTTTTTTGTAATAAAGACACAATATTAGGACTTTCCCAGTGTTTTGAAGTTTCACCCATTTTGCAATTAATTAGATCAGATATATCTTTGACAAGATATTTTAATATATATGGGTACAAAGTCTGACTTATATTTTCTTAGCAGATGTTTTCTAGAATCTCAGTTACTTACAGACTGTAAAATATTTCATCATAATATAATACCTTGTTCTGTCTCTTTCTTCATCACCCCTAAAAGAAACTGAAGTGTTTTGAAATATTTCTAACTGATCTTCTAAATTTTTCCATCTTCATACACCAGCAGGTCTGTGCCATTGCTGAGATTTTTTTTTCTTAAATTACTCTGTATATTCTAAAGTCATAGAGATGCAGTGCTTCTAGTGAGGGAGCTATGTTGCTTCTTAGTTTTCCTCCCCAAGTACTTTTACTTCAGTTTTTTATCATTTGCTCTGCATTTTCCCTTACTATGCTACACGTGCCTTTAAGATTGGCTCCATCATGTTTACCACTCAACTAAGGCAGGCTTTGGGCAACAGTTAACCTTTTTCATTACAGAATTCTGGCCATCCATATCCCACATGTCATGAACTTCTGTTTCTGATTTTCTTTTCCCCTCTGCCAGACAGTTTAGGGTTGGGATTTTCCCCTTTAGCTTTATGCATTGTGCTTTTATGAAAGCATCATGTATATTTGTTCGTGTGTTTTTATCCCTCTGCTGTCTATATCTGTCTAGAGTGTAATCAGATGTGCTCATGGGTTCTTAAATGACCAGCTGATTCTTGTGCTAGGAGCACATTTCTGTCCTAGCAAAGCTTTATGAAGATAATGATACAAACAGCAAGCTGTTCTGTTTCCTTTAGTTCTGATCACACCTTGAAGTTTCTCTTGGAAGGGATTGGCAATTCTCTTGAAAGAGTTTGGGATTCAGTTTTTATTTCACAATAGAGAATTCTACTTCACCTTTCCAGCCTCTTGTGAGAGGCTTCCAGTAGATGGGCCTTCCAGTTCTGGCAATACTGTGGCCAAACCTTTCCTTTGCCCTTAGAGGTGCAGACTTAGTTGTCTAGGAGCTAGATTTCCTCAACAGTTAATAAAGGAGAAGAAGGCATATTCAGCAGTAACTCATCCCTCTATGATGCTCATGCTCCCCTCATGCTACATATCTTAAATGGGGTTAATCGCCTGAGGGAGGTATCTATCTCTTCACTGATTAACAGAACCTAGATGATTGTTTTGACTCCGTATGTCATCTAAGAAACTTGCTGAGAATTTAAGCCGTGTTTTGTCACCTCTAATAGCCTGTAACTCTCAGCTGTACATTTTTCTCCCTATTGGTCTTAGTCTGTTTATTTCCCTGCAGAGGAGATGCTGTTACTGATATCCTGACTTGGGGTACCTTGGGTGAAGACTTCTACCTTTTCCCAGAGTTTGTGTCATGAGGAAGAGCACATTGTAAGGAAGGCAGTTAAGAGAGTGACAAGGTCCCAGCACTTTTTTGCACTCTCCTGGCCTAAGTGCAAACTTCTAAAACAAATTTCTCTGCTTCTGGAGGACTGATTTTTGTAGTTGCCTTGGTTGGGTGCACTCAGCCTGGAGAGGCTAGTGTAGCAGGCAGGGACTCAAAGGAAAATCTCCCTCAAGTTGTTATTCAGAAATTTGCCTCATTTTGAATTGCTTGTACCTCGGATCATTCATTCATTGTGGCCAGGCTCATTTTAAACATGACTCATTTAAAATGTGAATCCCAACAACCATTGCATGTTGATCCTATAGTGGAGTTGTTTATAAGCATGGTCTCCTGCCAAGTGCAATTTGACATGTTTATGGATCTCAATTACAGCTGATGATGGCAAGGATGTCATCTCCACGTTACAAGGACATTGTAACCACGAGCAGAATTCAGGTGAAGACACTTCAGAAAGCTATCTTTACATGTTTACATACTGATTGTCAGTGTACTGCAGATCTTCCTTTGTGGCTTTTAATTTTTCTGTATTTGTTCCTTTTTTTTTAGGTGCTATAGATGAGTTATTAGACCTGCAACCTGAAGAAAATGGTATGATATGATTGTGCATGTCTATTTCATCTGTTTCAATCACAGTAGCCAAGTATACTTTTAATTTTAGATCTTAATTTCTTTCACAGACTGAAAGGTGAAATGAAATTACTCAGCTGCAGTATTTAAATAGTGTTAAAGGAAACCCAGCAGAGACACTATTCCTGGTGTTACAATATGAAGTAAAACTTAGTGGGGATAAAACGCTTATATTAGTAATTCAAGATTAGGTAGACTGGACTATATCCTCTTTGCCAAACTGTAGTAGGTTCCATTGTAAACCTTACCCCTCCTATAACATTTCACAAATTTTTCTTTTTGGTTTTTTAGTTGTTGTGCCACAACTCCTGGCAATACACTAGTAACCACAAGATTTTGTGTTTAAAATGTACATATCAGAAACAAATAATCTAGTCTTCTTAAAATCTTTTAAGAACTGGTGACTTCTTTCAGACAGAGAGTTAATTAAATCCACTGTGCTGTCCTTATACTTCTGTGAGATCCCTGGCAGCTCAAGGGGGTATGCTGTTTTACCAGATAACATAGGAAATATCTGGGTTAAAGTTTTATAAGTTTTCATAAGAAGTTAGAGTGTTATCTATAATTTTTCAATTGCTTTTCACTCATACATCTCAGAAGAATGAGTAAAAAAAACTTCCAACAACCAAAACAATTGTGACAACTCAGAAAGCAAATGAAGCAAAGAAAAAAAACCTTTTGTGTGGTTTAGTCAGTCAGACTGAGAGTATCTGGGGTATTTAAAACACTGCCTTCATGGTAGGTAAGGACATTTGCAAACACCTTGACTTTGGATTTGCCACGGGCAGTGTCTTGCACTGCGGGGGAAATTATCCATGTGGAGAATCACCCATGAAGGCAGGCATCAGGAAAGTTCTTCAGCTATCTGCAGAAGCAGCCCTAATCTGTGAATAGATAAGGTAACAATGACTTCTTTTCTGTGGTTAATAAAAAAGACCAGTGCATGTCTGATAGTGGCATTTTTTTTCTTCTGGTTTTCTTCTTACTCAGTTCCACTCCTTGTTGGGCCTTCCTAGAGGAGATATGGATAATACATGCAATTATTGCTCATACAAGCTTAGCTGTGTCACTTAGAACACTTTTTTCTTTACTTAAACAGTTAAATTAATGCAAAAACTGCTGTGGGGTCTCTGCATTGGCTAAGGTTGGCTGTGGCACTGTTACAATATCAGCCATTTGCCCTAATTTTACACATTAGCTAGCTTTAGGCTAATAAATATTGTACTATTTTAAGTGAAGCAGTATAGGTAGAGGTACACTTTCATGTGTGTTTCAGAAGGAAGTCTTTATCATGTGTTGCCAATCATGTACTGTTGTAAATATTTTTAGTTTCTCTTCCCTTTTTTTTTAATAGCAACAAAATGAGGTAAGTTTACAAAGGAATTGTGAGCATTGCTAGAGGCTCGTTCAAACAGAACAGAAAGAATATAGTCACATTGTTCTTTTGGTGTTATAAAGGAAGGTTTGGATTTTTTTCATGGGCATTTATAAAGTTTGGGCAGCATGTGCAGACAGAGAAAAGGATTTTGACTGAAAATGAGCAGTGAAAACAGAAACAGGAAAAGAAGTAATAGAAGATTTACGGGTAAAGTGAGAAAGTCCCTATCATTCTAGTAATCTAGCAGAGATACCACATGAGTAATATCTCGGTAAGCGAGGCTGGTTTCTAGATAACCTTTATTGCAAACAAGAGTAAAACCTGCTGCTGCTGCTTACTCAGAGCAGCCTGAGCCTGAACACACCCTATCCTGCCCTGCCACGGCTGCACAGTCCCCACAGGAAGATCAGGAAGATTGCTGAGCCACAAAATGTGTCACTCCTCAGATTTCTGGTGGCCGTACACCCTGCAGCAAGACCTGACTGCTCTTCACATGTAAAGCTTTATGTTGTACTTGCTCCTAAAGTCAAGATGGGGCTCCTGCAATGGTTCCCCAAATGAAGCAGAGCTTGGCTCTGAGCTGTGCTGCTGCATTTGTTCCGTTCAGGGCACTTGTGGTTACGTGTGGTGTTGGTGCTGTGTCAAAGCAGGTCTGCTACAAATGCTGCTCCCTTTGCATCTCCCCCTGCAAGTTCATGAAGGGGCTTCCTGAGAGCGGCTTTGAGGTGGTGATGCCCCATAGAGCTCAGAGTTCTTAAGGGCCTTTGAAACAGCAGGTGTGTTTCCCCTATGGGAGGATTTACCCCTCTGTCTTACCTGCTGAATAACTTGGGGGAATTGGAGGTACTTGGACAATGTTAATATTCTTTGCTCTTTATCTGAAGATGGGAAAACAGCCTGAAAATTCATAAGAACAAATTGTTTTCTGTGGTATTTTAGTTATAGTCTAGGGAGAACATCAGGAGAATTGACGTGTTTCTAATGTTTCTATTTCTAATTTTTAGGCCCTGTCAGGGAGTACAGAGGTATATCAAAATGTGAGTTAGAAAGGAGTTGAATCTCACAGCTGACTTCAGTAATGAATAAAATAATTTTAATTTGGTTTATTTGTTTCTTAGTACGTAGGTGTGTGCGCTGACGCATGAGCCTATTTTAAAACACAGTTTTGTGCTTTTTTTCCTCCTCTGACTCAACTTCAACCATTTAATTATAAATTATTACAGCTGTTACCAGGAAACTTTTCTGAGAAGGCTGTTGAGTTTCAGTAAAATGGCCTGTTGCAAACACTTCCTACTGTCAATCTTTTATCCCAACCCAAAAGGGTTAAAAGCATTTTGTAAGCTGAATGCAAATTGGAGAGTTCAGCTGATCTACTGAAACTTTGGAAAACTGAAGTTGCTTCTGTGCCTTACCACAAGTTTGAAACAAGCATAATTAAGAGAAACTGATCCGGATTTCAGGAATATAACATTATCGGCCTTGTTAATCACCATTTTTGTCGTCTGCAGACTTCCACAGTGGAGCTCCAAATGCTTCCAAATAAAATAACACTTGGGGGTCCTTGATAGTTCTTTAACTCTCAGAATGTTTTGGGAAAGGGTAATGATCCTGGTCACCAGTTTCATGTATTTTATATAACTAAAATAGGAAAAGATTGGTTTTAAGGAGCAGTAGCTCAAGTGATCCAAGAGCTTCTTCAGCTGCAGTTCTGGTGCTGGAAAAACTAGCACAGGGAATCAGAAGGAAAGTGAACCCCAATTATTTCTCAGCAGCTTATGAGAAGAAAAAAAATACTGCAGCATTGGTCAGCATAAAAATCTAACTCTGTGTGATAGACTAACCTTTTTTATGGGGAAATACCCCAATAATTCAAGCATTGATCAGAAGGTCATAAGGGAGATCTTAAATCCCCAAGTCTTACTTTTTTTTTTAGTTTATACCAATCTGGGTTTTTAATGAGACTTTCATATAATGTTTCAAGAAGCAACATAAAAGTAGTGTTTTCCAATTATTTAAATATTAGACTGTGTAATGATTTACATGTGCTTAATAGATTTTTAAGCATACTTGTAGTATTATTTTAATGAGAAGCGAGTCTTAACAGCGGTGAGGTTATCAAAGATAATGAAGGAATTATTTGTTGCATAAGGTATAAACCCAGATGTCCAAGAGAATTTAGTCTAAAAAAGAAAATAAATATTCATGCAAAAATATTCCATCTCACTTAACATACCTAGCCTAGATTGGGTATGTTTTAAAAAGTTCCTTATTCACTTTGTCTAAAAAAAATTTATTTATCTTGACTCTCTTGTTCTGAGACAGCTTCAAAGGAAAAGTTTGTGAGATCCTTGGAGCCAGAACTTGGTGATAAGGATGACATGGTATTACTAAATGAGATCCTCAACGCCTCCTCCTTGGATGAGGGGGAATTCAGCAAAGAGTGGACAGCTGTTTTTGGACAGGCTGCTGATCTCACCATGAACTCTTCAACTAGAGATGGGGAGAACTCTTCATCATCTGCAGTACCAGCACCATCAGGCTACTTACCCTCACAGCTGCTAGACCAAAACATGAATGACTTGCAGTCATCCTTACATGGTGAGAGCTCATCTTGTTCTATCAGTATGTTGGGGTTAGGGTTTAGAGTATGGTTTTCTGGTATGTCGAAGTGTGATGAAAGTTTATATTGTGCCATGGCTGCAGAAATTGTGCCTGAAATTAAAGCAGAGTATGGCCTGGAGAAAAAACACATGAGTAACTTACAAGTAAGTTATTTGTTTTTCTAGCCCTTCTCATTCAGTGTTTGAATGAAGTACCCAAAACCTAAAGTCAAGATTACTGTCTTGAATGTTTTCATTTAATTTCTTGAAATGTTCTGTAGAACTTTGAGATAATTTTTTTTCCCTGAAACAGAAAATATGGTTGAGTGGGTTTTACTGATTTAATCACAACTGCTGTCTCTGTTAAGGGGCCAAGGAACCAAAAATGATTACTGTATTTTGTCTGGGGATACTATTTTTAAACCGTACGGAGAAAATCTGTTGCATTCTTTTTTTTCCCCCAAGCATGCTATACATTGGATGTAGGGATATGGGTCAGGTAGAATGGATTGTCTCATCCTAGTGACCATATAGGTGGATGTCTCTTGCAGGCTGGTTACTGATGCAACTCTTTCTCTCCTCTTTCTTCTGTGCAGTTAATTCTCTTGGCTTTTCCAAGCTACTGCTGGGGAAAAGAGAAGAGGGGATCTAGGGCAGAGCTTTCCTGCTGCTGCTTTGGCCTTGAGGAGGGAAGAGAGGGAGGAAGGCAGGCTGGTGATAAACAGCCAACAGCACCTACCTTTGTGCTCCTTGCAGTCTGGCTGGATCTTCTGTAGGGCTTTGCAAGCTGGAGGGGACCTTGCCTTTTTGGGCTCTGTCCCAAGTAATTTAAATTTCACTTGGGGAAGAGCAATATAGGAAACAGTAGCAGGCTGATCCTATCCTGGAGGCTATTTCTTAGAACCCATGCAACTGGAAGAGTCATACATGATGTAAAATGACCTGTGATATTTTGGCAGGAATAAGAAAGTCAGATTTACTTTATAATTAATACAGTTACTACCAGCACCCCTAAAGCAAGATACCTTGGTTCATTGGCTTCAGCACTTAGGTGAAAAATGGGAGAATGACATTTGTAATGATGCACAGGTTTAGATGTATTTTTATGAGGTACATGATTTTTAAGAAAATTACTAAAAATAGCAACAGAAATATTATGAGATTGATTTTTTTCCGCAGCTTTACATGTTTTTAAATATATTTTACATTTCAGTGCAATTTTCATTTTTAAATGTAAATGTGTTTTTAAAGGAAAAGTATTTTTTAGGTATAAGTAGCAAGTGGAGTTGTGCATCCTTTCTGATGTGGCTATTAGCTTTTATTTGCACTGGCATTGCGTGCAGTGTTAGAGACTTCAAAATCAAAATTCAGTAGTGTTGCATTCAAGGAATAGTAGAAATGGAAAATCCATTCCAGTCAACATGGTATTCCAAAATAATTTTGAGTAAAAAAAATAATAAAGCATAAAATATGTGGATGTTTTCAGATGGGTTTCCAAGATTTTGAAATTGTGGTAATTGATGTACCAGCACTTGAAAAGTCAGGGTTAATCAGCTGAGTGATTGTATCTGAAAATAATCTTTCTAAGTGTTTTGTTTCTTGTTTTATCTTTCTAAATATTTCCAAGTTTTTTGTTTCCTATTTTTTAACAGGAGATGAAGTTTGGTCCATTTTAAATCTTGTAAAAACTCAGCTTTAATCTTAAACTACATTTCATTTCACTTCACAACTTTTCTTTCAGAATTTGACCTTATCATTAAATATGGGAAGAGAGACTTTTTTTAAATACTAACTGGAGTATAAGCATATCCAGACATACAAGTTGGAAATATTAGAATATATGAATTCTATTTTTACTGAGGACTTGTGATACATCTCCTGCATTTATTTCCCTAACTGGTAGGGATTGCTTAATAATTATTCAGTGTGAGGTGCTACACTGTAGCCTCAATGTTGCATACTTCCTGTGTGAATTTGGCCTTAAGACCATAAAGATTCTTAAAACTCACATGCTTAACTTTAAGCACATTAACTTTTCTATTAACTTCAGTGGGATTACTTACTTATTTTACGTTAAGCACACTCATAAATCTTTGGGGCTTTGTTTTCTCTCTGCCTCAGATCTTAATCTGTAAAACAGGCACAATGCTATGCAGGTTATAAACTGTTACGGTCAGGAATTCCCAGCTCAGAGTTTTCTCTGGCTGTATTTATAGGCAGGATCCAGCACAATGGGACTCTGAATTGCTGTGGGGCTACCAGGTGCTGGTTTAAAATACATTTAAATGTGTGTGTGTATGTGTGTCTATATATAATAGAAACAAAGCATGCTCTCAATATATCTTTTAGATTCTCCTCCAGATACAGCTCTGTAGTTCAGTTGCCTTTCTACTTTTTCAGAGGGAGCATTGGCTTTCTCTTTTTATGATGTTTATGGCCTCATTTACTTACTCATACGTACCATTAAGGGCTCCTCTTTTATCTTCCCTACCTGTGCATATATTCTAGTTCATAAGAAAATGCACAGCTCACCATTTCCTTTTCTAAATTTAATCATTGCAATGTTGGTGAAGATGCTTGCTGAACAGCAAGCTGTTTGGTTTCCTTGCTGTCTTGGCAATAACCTTTTGTCTGGTCACATAACAAAGCCATCCTATGAACAGGCAAACCAAAACAGGCTTAGGGCCAACAACTGCTTTCAAACTGATAGCCTGCGGTTTGGTTTTGAAAGGCAAAGTTGTTCTCTGTAGCTCACTAAAAATTTAATTCATTGAAGTATTTCATACAAATTCTGTGTCAGTCTTTCCCAGTACCTTCATAAATCAGTAATTTCATTATGAAAGCATCACATATTTTCTGGAGTGTATGTGGTTGGATTTTTTGTTGCTATTGTTAGGTTCTTCTTGTTTTCTAAGTGAGCTACCTGCATTTCATTAAATGACAGCCAGGCCACAGCATCTCTCACAGATGTGCTGCCTACCAGGCCTTAGTCCAGGGACTCAAAAAGAGGGAGGGCTCCAAAGGAGTTCAGTGGTCTGAAGTGGTTTGCTCCCTGACCTGCCAAGCACACCAGTGTAAAGGAACATCAGTGATGTTGCTGGGAGCCGGTTCCTGATTTTTCTGAAGTCACTGGAACTTGCACAGAAAGTTCTGGCAGAGCTCCCGTTCATTTCTATCAGATTAGAATTTGGCCCTCTTTGTTTAAGGAGCTGAATTTACGTGTTGTCATTCATTGCCATATCAAACACTTTCTCATAATGCATCTCCAAGCATACAAAAGCATTGCAGTCTACTGTAGCTGTGTATAATGTCCTCTGGCATTCTTGCTTGTAACACAAGCAGAGAAAATGCCTAGAAAAATATGTCATTCTGAAGGGGTAATGCCATGCTTTCCATTATTATCATTCAGATTTGCTTATTTGAAAGATTAAACTCTACACCTCACTTTCAGAAGGCAGAATCTGGCTCACAAGCCTTTATCACTTTGTCTAGAGCAAATACATGTGAGCACTCTGCATCCAGATTTTGAAGAAGTTTCTGGTTAGTTTCCTTAGAGATAGATACAGAGGATGTTTGTGGCTTTAAATTTCCTTCCTAATTCATGTGATTTTACAGAAAAACTCTTCTTGCCTCTTTTTATAACACAGCTTGGGCTTTAAACCTTTTATAGGCAAGGTAAGATCAGAGAGGATGAGAATAATCTACTGAGAGAGAAAGGGTTCATGTGACTGATGTGGTTGTTACATTACCTGTCAGGATGCTGGGTGCCAGTATCTGACAGGGCTCCCAAAAGAGCAGAAAGTAAGGGGAGGATGGACAAAAAGAGTAAAAAACAATGTGAAAGCATGCACTTGTAGAAAAAAGAGACTGAATAACAAAAGGGTAGCTGGGTGCATAGATGAGCATCCGGTTTGTGATACTGCCAAATTAGATGGATAATTGACAAGGCCCAACTTAAAGGATATATTAATTAAATTAGAAATACTATCTCCAGTCCTCTAAATGTAATAAAGCACCTGAATTTAAATATCGTAAGCAAGGGACAAAAATTTTGGGGTTTTCCTAATATGTTTCTGCAGTATACTACCCCTAGTTCATTTTGCCAGCCTGTTCATCTGGCCTTATTAACTGTATTTATCATTACTCTTTTGTGGATATAGAATATGTATGTAAGAACAAAAAAATTATTTCACTTTTTCCTGCACAGTTGCTCTCTTCTTGCTGAGAATCTCCTTTCAAATAAAGAGAAGAAAGAAATAGTCCATTAAAATGTAGTTTCAAATTAACTTGAAGTAATTAATCTTGAATTTAATTCTTCAGTGTTTTGCAATGAATTATCTTTTTTTTTCCCAGAATTACTTCAAAATTAACTAAAAAATCTAGGGTCTCTAAATAAGGTTTTGTCTGGAACAATGGATGAAATGAAAGTCTTTGGACTTGGCAAAAATGTTTATTTTGTGTGGTATTTCCACCCACATGTAAGTGATTCTTTTCCCTACAGCTGTGTTTGACTTGATTACTGAACTGGCTTTTCTGTGAATGAGTATTAACTGTGATTCAGTAAGAGAAACAAAAAATATTTTCTAGCCAGGTGAAAGGTTTGAAAAGAGTACAGTTGCCTGAAGCTGGAGATGGTAAAAATGATCTAGAGATAACTCTCTTGTAAAGGGTGTTGCTCCTATGCAACACAAAGACTGATGACTTGTGTGTACAAGGACAGATACGAATGGCCATAAACGTAATACTCTGCTCCTCTGTCTGATGCTGCCAGACACTGGGGTGGGTGTTGGAGTTAACAAAGTAACTCCTCATGCTAATGCTGATGTATTACTGAATTTTAGGATGGGCAGCTAGCAGTGTGAGCCCACCATCAATACCACAGCCAGCACAGAAACCACACAGCCTGAATGTGAGTGATGAGAAGACGCCCGTGAAAGGTGATAATCATGTATTTTTTCTGGTTACTTGGCTTTTCCTTTTTAGCTCTTGTATCTTGTATAGTGTCTCATGTCTTCTCAGTTACTGTGGTAACAAAACTTATTTTTGTAGTAGGTACAGCTCAGTCTTGTGCTCCCTGATTATTCCATTTCACCTTGATTAGGTGTATGATATGTGTGTGTATGTATATTTTTGGTAGGCTTAGTGCTAATAGCATGTCAAAAGAGTAATTTACTATATAACAAAGGAGTTGAAGCTACTGTTTCTTTTACCTACTTTAATTTTTACTCACACAGAATAGCATCTGCATGCACTTTGTCTGAGCTAAACAATGTTTTTAAGCTCTAAGATTTAGCATTGTGGCTAAAATACAGGCTGCTGATAAGGCAGAAGAGCCCTAATTGCAATTTTTTTTAATAAAGATACATGATATCAGTAATCATCTGTTTAAAACTTAATTCAGTTGTTGCAACTGAGCCAAGAGTGCATAGTCCTGCCATCTACTGAGACAATGGCCTGCTGATTTTTGACTAGGATTTTCTGGATAAGTGAACCAGAATTATGTTGAATTCTGTTGCCAATTTGTAGCCATTCACAGCCACGTCTGTGCATTCACATTTGATGATACAGAAGAAAGGGGTGACATGTATTCCTTCCCCTGAGATTTTTCAGCGCAGCAGAAAAAACAAAAAGAGGGTTAAGGTGTTTTGGAAACGGTTTTGGAAATCAGTGTGATTATGCAGCCACAGGACTGGCACCAGCAAAAGGAATGGCCTTCAGCTATTTGGAAATCTGTGGTTCTGAAAGTGGCAGGTACCAAGAGGAGTGTCATGCTAGGCAGAGCCTATTTTGTCTGTAAATTCTTTGTGTTGCAAAGAAAGCTTTCATGTGCCATTATCTCTCTGGGAGAAGAGCATCTCTTATTTCACTATCAATATAATACATGTTGGGCATAGGGCCACAAAAAAAAAGCAAGTGGAGATGTACCTTCTTCATAGCAGCCAAAGTTGTCACTGTTTTAACCTGAACATCTGTCCAGTTGGAATAAATGCAGGCAGGAGACCTCTGTGAAATACATATATCAATGTGGACACAGAGGTGCAATAGTCCAGCTGCTATTGGATATATTCCCTATTCACATTATTTCTATATCTATCAGAATTAAACTAGAAGCTGTACTGGGGACTGCCTATCAAATATAACCCCTCTCTTTCTCTCTCCAGCCAGTGCCTTCCCATTAAAACTTCATTCCAGATGAGTAATGACCTTGTTGGTTGCAGACAGGGGAGACGGAACAGTCACATGAATTGGATTTAGGCAAAGGAATTTAGTCCTGTAAGAGAGCTTGAACGTAAAATTTGCCTTCACTTTCCTTTTGCTTGTTTGCAGGCATGCAGGGGCACACTCAAATACCTTTCATGAAACAAAACTAGACAGAGTGAGATTGTTTCTATTTCTAGTTAAAGTGTTCCTGTACTTATCATGGCAGGAGCCATATAAAATACATAGCAGACATGTAAAACACTCATTCTTACTAAAGTTCTATATTCTGACAAAGATAGTGTTTTAAAATGCAATCGCTCATTCTGATTTTCTTGTCAGAAGTGCCCTTGGTAATAAATTAAACAATAGCATGGCATTTGTTTGACCTCAGTCAAACATTCAGTCAGTTTTGTTTTAAAATAGCTGACAAGTCTGTGCATTTCTTTTTTCTTTCTTTTTTCTTTTTCTTTCCAGAATCTACAAAGAATCCTAAAGACTTGACTGCTTGGTTCAGTCTCTTTGCTGACCTTGACCCATTATCCAATCCTGATGCTGTTGGGAAAACTGATAAAGAACATGAATTGCTTAATGCATGAGTCAGCTGCCTCTGGTAACTTACATTCTTCCCTTCATCAACACTATTTTGGAGTTTAAAAAAACTAAATGAAAACTAGTATGCTGTTGTGAAACTATAAAGTATGTGCCATGATAATAAAACTAAAGGGAATTAATCCCCTTTTCTATAGGTACAGTTATTTGCTCTTGTTTTGTATAAAGAGTTCGCATTTATTTTCTATGTGGACTTACAAAAATGAGGTTAAGAATTAGGGCAGATTTCTTGCCAAATTAGATTGTCTGCTGAAACACTGTCTTTGCCTGGGGTGATGTGGAGCTAACACCAGAGAGAAATACAAATTGCAAACCTATTTTTTTATAATGTTTCTTGAGTAAATTTAAAAAAAAAAAATCGTGTAACTGAAGAGGCTGCATGCGTCAAACATCTATCATGTATATAATATATCTATTACTGCTATGTTAAGATGTCAACTAAATTTGTTTTGTTAGTACTCACAGTTGAAAAACCTGTGCTGGAGCTAAATATTGAAGAAGTAAATTTGGGTCTGTGCAGCCATCAAAATTGTGCCCTTTCCAGTCTAACTTATTTGACAAACTGCACTACATAAACATAAGAGAAGTCGTGCCCAGGAGGCTTCTTTTTCTGAGTTTTTTCTCCATTGCACCAACAGAATTCGCACTTGTTTGCAGAAGTTTCTTGGAACGGATGCTTTGCCATGCCTTCAATCCATTTCTCTTTCTGTTCTGAGAATTTTTTATCTGGTTTATTTCTGAAGCATGTGTTATTTTAAGCTTGTTGTGACATTAACTCTTTAATAAAATGATTTTGACAAAAACCACAACTTTATTCCCACTAGAATGCTGTTGTGCTGTTGAATTGATACTTAACAAGCATCTGAAGATAAAAGATGACCAGTTTGTAGACAGTACTGAACCCTTTATTTCTGAATAGTAATCCAGAAGGAAGGACAGTGAGAAAATTTGAACTCAATATGGTGTCCCTTTGCTTCCCCACAAAAGAAGGGGAAAAGGCTCATAGAATCATAAAGGTTGGAAATGGCCTTCAAGACTACTGAGTCCAACCTTGGAAAAAAAGGTTCCCCTGCCAACTAAACCACAGCACTCAGTGCTATGTCTGGTTGTCTTTTGAGCACTTCCAGGCACTCCACCACCTTCCTGGGCAGCCCATTCCAATGCCTGACCACCCCTTCAGTGGAGAAATTCTTCCAGATGTCCAACCTGGACATCCCCTGGTGCACCCTGAGGATGTGTCACTAGCCAGTTAAGATCACAGGCTCTATGTACTGTACAGGACCCACTTTACAATTTATTATATTCAGCCTTTTTTAATTTGCTTGATTTTCTTTTTACGTTGGTGAAGCATTTCACAACCAGTTATCAGTACACTCAGTTAATCCCTGTTTCATGGTCTAACAGGTAACTAAATACCTGAAAATAACTATATAAATGTACAAGTTCACTGAATTGGCCAACTTCTTTTTGAGTGCAGCAGAATGTTGTTGGATGTGTGCACTGAACAGCAGTAATGTGGTTTTGGTGCTTCCTATCTAAAAAGCAACATCCTAGCAGTGGATGTGAGGTTGGACTGACCAGAGGTCATCAGGCTCAACCCTCAGCAAGCTTTAAACATCCCTGTTCAAACTGTGATGTTCATTATCCCATCCCATCCCATAACTTGGAAGTGTCAGAGTAATTCAGTTGTTGCCAGAGAAGTTCTTCAGATGCTTAGGAGTGGATTTTCATGTCTAATGGGTAAAGATAGTCTGATCTTCTCTTTGCACAGTCCCCAGCCCAGCTGGGGCCCTGAGGCATGTAAGACCTGGAATCTGATGTCAGTGTTGTGCTCTTTCTAAAGGTAAATCTTGGTTCCCTCCACTGTATTTGCTACTCTTTGGTACTGGCAGGTCCTTGCTCAGTGAGCTGCCTTTTCTGCACTCTAACTTTCTTGAGCACTAAGAGGGGGCTGAATTCACAACTTTGGGCTGCAGTTCTGGCAGTAAATAAGACATCTACAAAGGGGATTAACTGGGAAATACCTAAGGTTTACACTGGGGTGCACTTACACTTAGGAGTGCTAGTTTGTACTCATAACAGAGACTGTTTGCCTGAAATCCTCTTCATCCCAAGCTGTAATTATCTGCAGTGCCAAAAATGTTAGTGTCAGGCGCTCAAGGGAGAGCCAGGCTGTTCTTAAGCCCAGCTGGGTTACCACAAAATCATTAAACAGATTCTTGCAACTTTAAGCAAGTCTGTGGTTGCAAATTTGCTGTGGATTACATTTGTCTGGATAGTTTCTAAAACACTTGTGGACAATCTACTCGAGCATTTTTTAGTAGCTGAAGCAGTTAGATGTAAAGCAGAGAGGAGGCTGTATTGAGTTCAAAACAGCCAATTAACTGTTCTTAAAGGCTCAAAAAATGTTTGTTTGTTCTTTAGGTCACAGATTTTAGACTTCCAGGATTTAAAAAAAAAAAGCCAAAACAATCAAAACAAGGCACAAAAAACCAAACTCCTGTCTTGACTGAGACAATTAAGAGCATTGCAGAGGTTCAGCTAATGATGTTCTAAATCTTTACCCTGTTTTTAGGTAGGAAAGCATCAGAATTATCTTCCCTTTCACACAAGGCAAACCAGTGGTGCAGGGTTTTTTCTTTTCCCTCCTCCTCACACAAAGTGCACTACCAAGTAGTTCATATTATGCATTGATTTCTTGTAATATGTAATTTTTGAAATTACTTAAGCTTTGAATCATTTGCAATGCAATTTTTTTCACACTTTCAAATGAAAAAAGAAAAAAAACAAGCCAGAGGTATTTAAAATGTAATTGATTTTGCTTAAAGAAAAGCAATTTAAATCCTGTGTACAATGCATTATCATATAAAGATTTAGTGAAGTTGAAAAACAGAGCAGGAAAGCTACCATCCTGCAAATAGACATGGTTAATGCAAAGTACAGAGCTACAAACAACACTTTTCCTACTACTAAAGAAGTGTCTGGCACGTGCTTGTCAGCAGCCTGGGCTGCGGAGTCACTCCCAGGCCAGCACCACTGAGAGGATTGTGCTGTTTTCAGGCTTGGGACAACAGGGCAGTTCATCATCCTGGTAAAATTACAGTTTGATTTTCTACACACATAATGTTCATCTTGATTTAATATGCTTCATTCCAGTTGCATATTCTGATTCAGGAGTGGATTGTTTTAAAATAAAAACAGCTGCAGAACCCCTATGGCAGATGAAAACAGTGGCAATTGATTAACTGTCCTTATTGTGAAGTTTATTAAATTTGATGTAATTGATTCTGATGATTCAAGGTTTCTACAAATCTCAGAGCGGCTGCTTCGGAGGAATTGGACTGTGAGCCTTGGTGATTGAACAGCTCATAGAGGAAACTAACAAGTAACTTCTTAAAGTAACTTTTCTGGCCTTTTGAAATGACCATGATTTATTTCAACAGAGTAGAATAGGACTTACCTTGTTCCTTTCTGCTGTTTCCATATCCAACATTGCATGGGCATGACACTAATGTACTTTGAAGCAGGACCACTTGCCCACAAGCAGCCACCTGCCTTCCCCAAACGTCCTTTTAAATTTCCTTCAAACTTTAGGGGCTACATGTGCTAGGAAGTAGTGGAACCACCTGAGCAACAAGGTGACCAGCAGGCAGCTTTGCTCCAAGTGGGAATACAGGAAATGTCATGGCCTACAAGCCCTGACAGGATCTGAGCCTGGAAGGGCTCAGCAGAATAGGAGGTTGGTGTGAGGACACAGTACCCAGGTGCTGGCATCATGCTGCCTTTTCCTGGGGCTTCTGTAAACTGCTATCTGCATCCTTCCATCACATCCCACTATGAGTGCCAGGGGATACTGGATGAGCAGCACCAAGGAATGAATGGTGGGTGTACTGTCTGGTTTTGGTGTTGAGGGTATGTGGAGTCAAATAGCCCCAGAACACAGGAAGGGTAACTGGAAGATCCTGTCTTCTCTCAGTGCAATTCCCAAAAATGATCAGATGTCGGAGCAGCAGCAAGAATGAACATGGTACAGGTGCAGCTGCCAGTATTGGGTCCCTCCTCACTTCTTCAAGCTTCCTTCCAAGCACTTACTGCAAATCTCCCTCTGGTTAGCCTACTTTTACAACTTCTGCTCCTTATAAATGTCTTATTTTTAAACAAGCCACCATATGGGGGAGGCAGGAAACAGAGCAACCATCAGGCTTGCCAACAGCCAAGCTGAGGCTTTGCCTCAGCTGAGCAGCAGAAATGCTGAGATGATCTAGCACCTCATTGACCAGCCAAGCACGACAGAGCTGCTGGGGCTGCCGTCCTCCCTCTGCGTGTGCTCAGCCCAGCACAGTGCACACACATGGAGTGCACAGGCAGAGCCTCTCCTGGGACAGTAAACAAGGGCACCATGGCCAAACAGGCCCTGCAGGTCCAGCAAGTCTGGCCTTGGGTAGCCAGCCAGCCTCCAGCACCAAGGCAGACTGGCCTTGCAGTCAGTCAGACCAGTTACCTGGCCATTCATTAACAGCGCTCTCCCAGGCATAAAATTGGCTTTTCCCCTCACTTAATAATTACAAACCCTAAGGGCTAAAGTATGGCCCTCCCTTCAAGTCAGACAAGGTGCTTGCCAGCACAGGAGCTCTCCCTGCCAGAGTGGGTCGAGAGGAGGGCCACAAAACCAGTCAGCAGGGCTGGAGCATCTGTCCTGTGAAGAAAGGCTGAGGGAGCTTGGGTTGTTTAGCCTGGGGTCCAGAAGTCTCTGGAGGGAGACTTTACTGTGGGGCTTTCTTTTCACTATATACAGTTTGTAAGAAAGACTGAGACAGACATTATTGAGGCCTAAGGACAAGAGGCAGGTTTTTAGCTGAAAGAGTGTAGGGTTTAGATTGCACAAAAAATTTTTTGTGGTGAGACATTGGAACTGTTTGGCTAGGAAAGTGACAGATGCCCCAGCCCTGGAAATGTTCAAGGCCTGCCTGGTTCAATGGGACTGTGAAGAACCTCATCTCATAAAAAAATGTCCATGGCAGAGGGATTGGACTAGAAGACCTTTAGAGGTCCCTGCCAATCCAAATAATTCTGCGAGTCCGTGACCAAGCGAGGAGGCCACTGTTTGCCAGACAGCAGTGTTCAGCTCCCAGCAGTTGCATCAACTGCAGAACTTTTAACTCTGTTCTACCATAGCAAAAGCTTGATAGGCCCAGCCTTGTAATTAATCCATAGTGGGTTTGAAGTTTCAGCTGCTTGCAAAAAATTACAAAATTTAAATTAAGAGAAGCATTCTGTAGCTTGGAGGTGGAAACCTGGCTGACACTACCTCACAGCTATTTACACTGGTTGCTGTCAGAATCCTTTTTGGGATAGGGAATACCCAAAAAAATGAGGAAAAAAAGTAGATAAGCAAATTTAGAAGAGAGAGCAGACCTATCTATGCTGTTAAAGAAGTTACAGCCAGTCTTCTCTTTAATTTAAAGTCTTTCATCTATCCCAGAAACTTACTTTGCAGGGTGCTTCTT
This sequence comes from Ploceus nigricollis, assembly GCA_013399945.1. Classification (NCBI taxonomy): domain Eukaryota; kingdom Metazoa; phylum Chordata; class Aves; order Passeriformes; family Ploceidae; genus Ploceus; species Ploceus nigricollis. The sequence goes on from VXBC01024469.1 coordinate 2,800,460, forward strand.
TTATTTTGGACTTCCACAGCTATAATGGCAGTAGGAAAGGCCTGAGGACAGGTGTTGGAAGCCATATGCTCGCTTCATCAATAGGCTGGAGCAAGGTAAAAAATAACTTTAAAAATGCTACACGATTAAATCATCCAACCCTGTCTCCATCCAGGTGGGTGGATAACAGCTGGCTGCAGGAAACAAGCATGCTGAAAGCAGCAGGAGCAGGATGCAACAAGGAAAAAGCCCAAACTCCTATTATTCCAAGTACAATCCTTAGAATAAACCCTTGACACATAAAATACAGGAATTGAAATCATGAGCCACTTTGCTGTTACAGCTGCTTATTTTTCTGGACTGTTTTGGCAGTCTGTGTGGTGTTCCCACGACCATCTCTGCCTTGAACTTGAGTACCAGAGCTTCAGAACACCAAAGCCTGAGAGCAGAGAGCAGCCCTCACTGTAGCGGGTGAGATTTTGATTTTCAGAAAAATTTTTAGAAGACGACACAAAACACGAGACAAGCCCCATGGGAGACTTTTCTGATCTGTGGTTCAGCTGGGTCTTGGGCTGATCCAGCCCTTTCTGCAAGGTTTTCCCTGGATTTGGAGTCAGTAGCCATGGTTGCAAGAGCCCAAGGCACAGGAGCAATTCAAGACTCTTCCCCCAAGAGCCAGTCTGTGCTCTGGAAGTCAGAGAAGCCTGCCCAGGGGCCTGGGGCTGTGAGCATCCCAAACCCATCTAAACATGGGCCACCACTGTCCTAGCAGGTCATCTCCAGCTGGAAAAGAGCCTGCAATGGCACTGATTTGGCTGAAAACTTGCCACCCTGCCCCCCGCCAAAAAAAAGAAACCAAAACCAAAAAAAGTTTGAGGCAGCAGAGGCGACAGAGGGGTGTGAGGCTCTGCAGTGGGGAGAGGCCAGCAGCACTGTCACAGCCCTCAGGCAAGACCTGTGGTCCCCTCTGCTTGTCACCAAACCACAGCCAAGCTCACATGCAAGACATTCACAGCCATTGCTGCTCTTCATGTAGGGAAATGATTACAAGACACCTTTCTTGAACAAAATCTTCCTTTTGTTAATTCTTAACCTTCCCTCCCCCTCTGCAGCACTGAGCACTTTGCAGCTTTTGCTTTCATTTTTAAGGGAAGTGACCCAGGTCTCCTTGGAGGCAGGAGACCTCTTGGCTTCCCCAGCCTGTGCAATGTTCATAAGTTACTAGTGCTGTGCTTCAAAGCCTGGCTAGACCTCAGAGTGTGCAGGTCCATCTCATTGCTTGCAGTTTAAGCCATGGGAATGTTGCCAAAACAAAGTATAAAAGGAAATAAGATTTAAAAGCAAATAGGAATTCAGGAAGAAAGGCTGCACTGACACTGCCTTACAGCCCCTCTCTTGCCCCCATCCATTTTATCAGCCCATCCTGTTAGCAAATATTAAATGCAATTGAAAAACACTAAAAATCCATAATGGTAATTTTCCTACTTAAGATTTGGAGGAGCAGATTGAACTGTTTGTCCTGGGGTGGTTTTTAATGGACAGTGCAGCTTGTCTATAAGTGGTTTGGGTTCTCTCTCTGTTCCCCAAAAACATGTGAAGAATTTAATGCAGGGCTTAACTGAGGTTGAGGTACATAATGTTGTTTTCTTTAGTGGTTGTTATCCAAGTGAAAAAAGGAAAGTGTTTCAAGAGACAAGAAAATGCATTTAAAGGCCCAAAGTAAGTCCTGTTTTGTAGCAGCACCAATACAAACCAAGTTCCTTTCTGCAGGGGCCAACTGCCAAAATGAAGTGTCTTTCTTCAGGGAAGATTAATCCAATATATACACCATCAGCAATCTCAAAATCTCTACCAAGGTGCTTACGTTTCTGCACCAGGGCCTATCAGCAAAAAAACCCCTAACACCTGACCCACGACAACATCAAGTAGATTGGGGCCAGTCTTGCCATGACTCAGGTAATGATGTTCCTGTCCCCAGTGTACAACACCACCATGGTGCTGCCAGAACTCCCGACAGCTGCAGGAGTCCAGGTTTGTAGGTTTTCCCCCTGGTTTGCAACAAGGGGACAACATCTCCCAGTCACCAGAGATGGTGGAAATGAGACTCCATGCAGGAGGGGCCAGCAGAGCCTGTATGTACCATGGTGGGAAATAGAAACTTCCACAATGGTGAAGGCAACAGCTCCTGCTCTGGCAGACCTGCACCCACAGGACAGAGCCAGTGCCATGAAGCCCCTGTGCCAGACAGTGGTACCAGTTTGTTGTCCAGTCTGGAGGTACATTTTCTCACTTATTGAATACAAAGGCAAGTCACGATATAGAGCAGCATTCACAGCCTTTCAGCCAGGATGCAACCAAAGGGACAGATTGCAATCTACAGATGGCCTGATTTAGAGAACAAATGACATTTATCCAGACTAATACTCCTCTAGAGTATTAGGGCATCTGCTGTGTTCCTAACCCAAGGAACATCCTGTATGTACCAATACAGACATACAAGGTTACCCTCCAAATCAGGGGCCTAGGCTGCCTTTGCTTTCCCATTGTTTAGAAAATGCAAGACCTACTGCTCACATCTTCACCACTCTCCTACCCCCAAAGGTTTAGTATTTCCCTGCAGAAGAGGAAAACCAGAAAATCCTCCCTAGAAGAAAACAGACTTCTTAGGTACTCAATTCAGAAAGTGTTTAAATTATCTCCTTGGAATTCTCCATTAGAACCAAAATAAGATCCACCAAACTCATTTCATGAACAAGAGCCCCTGAATGCAGTGGCAATCCTTGAAATACACCTACATGCCCCATCCAAAGTAGGTAGTATGGTACCATCTCTGTACTGTCATGGAGATGGAAAGCTACATCTGAAGCTTCCTATATTTTCAGCAACTGACATCAAAATGAATGGATCTCAGCATTCTCAGGATGTACAATGAATTAGAATCCAAAGGAATCATAAAAGCAGATTTGAGTGCTTCTCCCCGCCACTTCCCATTTCCTAATAACTGTATTTAGTTTCCAAAGGCAACACCCTTTTTAAATCTTTCATAAGAATGAGTTCTTACTTCCCTATGTAACAAGCCCAAGGATAGCACCAACCCTATGGAAAGGGAAGCTGCTACTCTGAGAAACCTCTGCATCACAAAGATAGGGTACAACTAGAAAGTCTTATCCAAATAAAACTCAGAATGGGAGTAATTGCATCACCCAGACTTTTGGCAACAAACTTTAACAGGAAGTCGTTTCTTTCAGCTTTCTTCTCCTTGGAGAAAGAACCTCTGTCCATAAAAATCTCAAGAGCACTCAGATCTCACCTGCAGAAAGCAGGTGGCTATCCGCTTTTAGTTAACATTACTTACGCCTGGAAGTCTGGGAGTTATATGATGCTACTTACTCTACGACTTAATTGGAGGAGTTAAAAACAAAGGTACAAAAACAGATTACCATAGGTATTACTATTGCCCTGAGCAAACCCTTTTTTCAACCAACAGCTACAAAAGCACTGAAAAGTTTAACCACACACACTTCACTGTGCACATACACAAAAATAAATCTCACACACACACCCCCTTACTTTTCTACAGGCAGTTATTAGCCTAATTGTGCTTTGTTATGAAGCTCAGTCTCTAATTCAATGGGGGGAAGAGATAACACAACCTTCTCTTCTCTTGGGCTTCCAGCTCCTCTGCCTCCAAGTTTTCCAGGCTACAGATCAAGGCAGCCTAAAACTTTCCCATCAGAACTTCTTACAACCTCAGATAAAATTTCAACTATTCTTAAAAATGGGGTCACCTCTCTACCCAGCTTCATCTAATTGCTCTTCTTTCTTGTCAACGACTGAATTTGCAGTTTAACTTACATGTTCACTCACTTCCAACGTGGCCTTTACTGAGGAAACTCCCTACCTCCTCTCAGCCCCACTCGAATAACACATTATTTTCTGTTGCACTCCAAAAAGACAACTCCTACTCTCCAGTTTCTTACCACCTCTCCATAATTATGGTGCTATAGAGAAGGTGCCAAAATCAAAAGAACTAATAAAGCTACTCAACTACCTCTGCTTTACCGGAGACCTCATTTATGTTTGACACACCAAAGATTCCCAGAAGCCAAAAGTTACCCTCAAAAACCTATTCCAGACAGTTCAAAAGATGTGTTAACACCCTAGTTGAAAATATTACAGCATGTCCTTTTGTGAGGCAAGAATTCTTAGTTTAGCTCAAAAATTCCATCTCTTAACCATCAACTGAAATGTGAAATGCCCCAAATAATCACAAGTTAGCAACGCTTATAAAAACCATATTTGAGCACATCTTTTGTAAAATCATCTCATTTTAAACACATCAATACTTGAAAAAAAATCCTTCCTTGCGTGTTCGTCCAGTAATTATACTTAGTGCTAAAACAAATACATATTTTTAGTATGAATTCATCTACCTTCATTTTCTTACTGCTTAATATTCCATGTCTGCTAAACTTAAAGCTCATTAGTAAGTATTTCCTATGTGCAGGTATTTACTAACTGAAATTAAGTCACTTTTCAACCATCAAGTTAATCATGTTGAGCTCCTACACAGCCACCCTCTAGTTTTTCCAGTACTTTATTCCTATAGCTCTTCCCTGAGCCTTTTACAGTCTCTCCCAAACTGGAGTATTACAGGACTGTTTAAACTAATGCAAACAGAAACAAGATACACATATTTCAACTGTATGTCAATCTTTCATCAAACAACTTCCTTCAGCAAAGTACCAAGTATGGATGACTGTACATGTACTTTCACAGCTTTAATTCACTTCTTCCTTGCATTTAGGTTCTGAACATACATAGTAGGAACTTTGGCTATTTCCTCCCAGCTGAGTTGCCTCAAATCTGTGTTTTCATTTGTGCTGTATTTTGCACAGCAAGGCAGGCTGTTTTACAACAGTAATTGATGTAAACTTCTACGAGTTATCTCCAAACTGCTTGGCTTGTACCTCAAGTAATGTCTGAAGGTCCCAATCCACTAACCTGGAGGAAGGCCAGGGTAGGAGGAGCTGGTTTTGCTAAGCCTCGATGGTGTTTGCTTACAACTGAATAAATTAGAGATATTGGCTGACATCACAATTTCTCTTGTTGCCATTACTCCTTACACTTACATACTGTGAAGATTCTGAGGGTCTATCCTTGTGCCAGTATCTGGCCCTTCCCAACAGCTAATCTGTCAGGAAGCCAGAAATCACTTCCCAGACAGCACCCTGTTTCCTAAAAGAAGCAGGTCACTATCTGTTGTCCCCTACCCCAGCACATACAGCCAAGGGCTCTCCTTACACAGACCTCCACTCTCTGAAGCATTCACTTCCAGAGCCACGAATTATTAGAAAATATATGTTCAAGCTATGATCTTTTATTCACAAAACAGGGACTCAAGACAAAATTATTTCATTAGCTCTCTACTCTCAGTGCTCTTCAGACTCCTTGTTTTGGCTTTGGGGAAGACAAAAACAGTGAGTTACAGCACACAAAGTGTGGCTCGTATGGAAAAAAATCCAAAATGTGACTAACCAGGCAAGGCCTAGGTTCATGGGGATGCTTAAAAGCTCCCTGTGACACAAACTGCATCACATCTCTGCAGGGCTAGCTACAGGTTTTTGTCAAAGTATTTCCTGAGAAAACACCCTCCCACTCAAAGACAGCCTGAAACTGCTGCATCCAATCCTGTCACAATCCTTGTGACAGGACAGTCACAAGGCTTTTCCTAGGAACCCCTTCAAGCTGATGACAACATGGCTGAAATGAAGCCATTTCTGACTGAAGGACACCAAGCATTCTCGTAGGTGGGTGGGATCACAGAACCACAGAATATCCTATGTTGGAAGGGACCCACAACGGTCATTGAAGTCCAACTTCCGGCCCCGGGCTTTTCGTTCCGTTCCAGTTAATGTTTTTAACACAGTCACATAGAAACCTTGTAATCTTTAGGATGCTGAAAACTTAAAATTTCCACTGACTAACGACAATAACCATTAATCCATTCTTGATGGTTATTGCCATAGTACTCTTCAGTAAACACTGACTTTGGAGGATTTACATGTATTTAAATATTATCCTTCTTTCTTCCTCCTTCCCCCCCACCCCCATCTGGAAAGAATTATTCTGCAAGTTGAATGACAATCATTTGAGTCATACAAAACAACATGAAACCAAGACTGTCAGTAGATTTCTACCACATCCTTTAGGAGTTTAGTTTAGTTTCACATAGTGAAACATCTAATGGCTTTCATAATTTTCAACAGATAACTTGAAATTAGCCATACCACAAACACAGCAGCAGATACACAGTTTCAAATAACACTTAACTGATTTTTTTCCTGTGCCATGTTGAAATAGAGTATGCTATTTAAAGCATATTTAAACATTCAGCGATTTTACGGGGTTTTCCCCGCTCCTGAGCACAGCGTTATGCAAAAATCAATAGATAAAAGATTATCTTGTTCTAGAAGACATAGCACACTAGTTATACATAGTTGGCATTATTCTAGATGTAAATTTGGAACAATATTAAAATTTAATCTTCTTTTATGGTGTTTCATGCACAGTTTCCAAACAAATAAATGAACCACTGCTTTTGTGTGTTGTCCCCACCACTTTTTTTTAACTATAGTTTTTATTTAAATAAGACACAGGAACTTCTATACCGAAAAAAATACAAAACAAAAGCCACACATTTCCTTGTGTAAAGCAATATTGTGTGATAACTTGAATACTGTTCAGCACAGTGGCTAGAAATAACAGTACAACTATGTACAAAACTTTAAACAATATTTGACAAATTTCTACAGCTGGATGTAGAATACAATTAAGATAAACAACTGCTGGGAAATTTACATGGCAAAGCATTAGCTTTAACACATTTGGTTCAAAACCTTCAATTCTGCTAAGAACAAATGTGCATTTTAATTAATATTTAGTTTCTCATGGAAAAAATATAAAGAACATGTAATGGCATTGCAAATATTTTACAGAGTTCAGCACTGATCTAAAAACCACTCATCATATCCCCTGGTAACCTAACACCAATAACTGAGACTACAATTTCTTATCTGGACATAGCCAGAGCATAAAAAGATCATCATACTGCAATGTTAGTCTAGAAAGAAAAATATTAAAAGGAATCGATACTTACATCACGAGTATTTTCTCCCCTTTATCTTCAGTCTATAAAATATATAGTGTTTTCACCTAGGCCTGAGATTAGTAGGGTTAAAGATGGCTGCTGTGTTTCAGTAAGCTTTTTCACATGAAAATGGTTAGAGACAGACCTCTCTCCTTCTACATTTTCTGCAAGGGGAGTCAAAAAACAGTGGATGTTTTATAGGCTGTGAATTCCACCTTGTAAGACAGCGTTAACAAAAACTCAGTAATAAAAATGAAGCAATGCTTTATCTCCAAAAAAAGCACATATCTAGTGAGTAGTTACTGGTGGCTCACTCTAACCCCCCTCCAATCTCATCTTCAAAAGCAGAAAAAAATACAAAAGAGCATGTTTAAATGCTCCTAGTAGCTGCAGGCTACTAATCTCTTCAATTCCTGGAAATGGTGAACCTTATTCTCTTAGGAGCAGACAGCATACACGCAGTTCCACCGAGTTGAAAGAAGTGGAGCAAGAACATCAAGTTTATTTTGCCTTTGGGGTTCTCTTTGTATCACAGGAAATTATCTCTGAAAGCAATGCTCCTCTTTTTCTAGTACAATAGAAGAGTGCCACAAACCCAATCTTGCCATGTACTATTTTGAGACAGTGTCCAGCTTGCAAAACCAGGATTATTTTACATGGATTTTTCTTTTATTTACACTTAAGGAGGGGGGAAAACACACTTTTACACACACAGCTTAAGTAACTGAAAGTTATGGGAGAAGCTTTAAGTAACATGAACTTAAAACTATTGTTTTCCCCACCCCTCTTAGAACACCCACTTGCTACTTCTGGACTTTCATCCAAACACAATTACTCACTACATAAATAAAACACTGCTCATCTAACACTGCTCAACAAAATCTGAAAACCTATTTCCAACCAGCAAATGAATGAACATTTCCAAAAGAGAAACTAAACATTAATTTGACTTTTAGACGGTAACAGTAGCATTTCACATCCTTAACTGCCAACAAAAACCATGAGAGGAAATCCCCTATCACCCCCTGTGAAACCTAAAAGAATTTCTGTCCTTTAACAAAAGCATTCTTGTCTTTCAAAATCCTCTCACACACAACGTGGAATGTTTCTCATGTACAGCCTAGTACTGAACACTTTATTTGCAACAGTTTAACAGTCATTAACTGAGCAACACCTGAAACCTTTAAATGCCACAATTTTACATCTATTGAAATGACAGTAAATGCAACAGTTGTTTTACTTGTAAGCACATGACAAAGTGATATACATCACAGATTTGCTGGTTCTCCTCATGTTCACCCATGTCCAGGGTCATCATTCACCTGGATCTGAATGCACTTATTCCAAGAAAGTGGAATGTAATGAGGAAATATAATGCATAAAACAAGGAAAGGCAAAAGAGTGATGTTCCCTCTTAAGCTTTGTACCTGTAAAATATTTTATATTCCAATATGATATACATTCCAAGTTACCTGAGTTTACACTTCAAGAGAAGTACCTGAAGCTAGGCCATAGGGTGGGCACTGTGCAACTGCTGTGGCCATTTTTTTTTTTTTTTTGCATTGTGTGTATTACAGAAGTTAGAAACATAAACACCTGGATCAATTGTAAACATAATCCTGAAGTACAGTATTTTCCATAGGACACAACACAGCAAGACATTTTCTATTCAGACAGGCAACATTTTTTCATATATAGAGAGAGCTTATTTATACTGTAGAATTTGAAACAGAACACAGGACACAGTACTAATCTGGTCAAATGTACTATGAAATGCATAGTCTCCACTTAAAACGTTTAATGTAATATGGATTCTGCAGGCATTACTGCTTTCTCACAAAAAAAATGCTGAATATGGATTCTGTCCCTGCCAAGAACAGTGTTGAGATATTGTTTTGAATGCTGCTAAGTATTCCGTGGTGTTCTGAAAGGTTGCCACCTCATGCAGATGTATCTGAACTAGGATCTCCTCACTCCTTGTCTCGGGGCAGAGGCCTGCTCCACCTTGCTCTAGATTAACACGTAGCTCTGAGGAGAGGAATGCTCTTCAGTCTGAATCTCTTGCAGAAGCGGCTGCTGCTGCTGGGACGGTTGCTGTACCGGGATCTCTGGGGAGTCCATTGTGCTGGTGTCATCTGACAGAGATGAGAAAGAGACCCGAGACGAAAGCTGCTCAACAGTCAGGGTGCTCAAACCTGTGCTTTGACCAGAGTTTGGAGAGTTCTTCAGTGTCAGGTCTGAAGCGGGAAGGAGGGGGCCCAGAAGTTTTACAGGACAGAAAGCTGATCCGGTTGGGATGAAATTAACCTTGTTTTTGTCAGGACATGAAAAGAGAGGGGCTGAGACAGGCTGACGAGACCTACAATGAGAAAAAAGATTATATATCTGGCCAGCTGAGATGTTCTTCACATCATGAACTTGTGGTTCTATACATTGCTAAAATGTGAATGACAAGGAATGGGATTAATTGGACAGAGGGGCAAACATCTTCCATATTGGTAGTCAGCTAACTGATCCACAGCATTAAAAATAGTACCATCACAAAAAATGACTTGGTAATTACTGGACAAACATGCAACTTCCAGCACAAAAAATCTGCAGTACATATGCACATGAAAAAATGCCACGGTTAATTTAGAATGGCACAAATTCTTCTTTGATAAGTGATGCAGCAACAACACATTCAGTCATTTTAAATTCCTTTGAGGACCTCCACAAAACAGACCACTCATTTCCCATATTCCATAATTTGTCTGGAGGCTTTTTCCACAATCCAACATTGCTCCCTTTACCACCCAGAAGGCAACGAATGGTGTTAGAGCAAGAAACGTCCCCTCCTTAATTCTTTCATCCACAGGAGCTTAGCATGCAACCTCAACAGCATGTGCTGTGCTCAAATACTGCTGGGTCTAGGGGAAAAAGACATGATGTCCAAGAGTTTAATTTCCAGTTTCTTGCTCAGCAAAAATATTGAGCAAAGTCCATGCCATAAGCATACTACAATCTACAAACACTTTTCATGTGTTTCATTCCATTTTCTATGTTTTATACATATCAAAATGCAACCTATGCTTGAAATGGATAATTATGACAAGGAGAGTTTTTGCTTAAGCCATGAAAATTTAAAATGTTAAAAAAATACATGGAAAGAGGTTTATATAAATGCTTAGGAAATTAATGTACCTTATCTTTCCTGCTTGGATTTTTGTTGCCTTTTGTAAACGCATAAAAAGAGGTAAAAGACTCCATTTTTCTCTTCACACCAATGTAAACACTTGAACTTCTCTTTTGCACAAACTATAAGAATAGTTTGCTCCTGAAAAACCCATCAGCTGGAATAGTTTATTCATCTGCAGTTGAATAGGCTCAGTAAACAGGTTTACTGCTTTGCAGATACCAGCTGATATAAAAGGCATTACTTACGACATTTCCTCAAAGACCTTCACTCGCTCACATCCCTCTGGGGGCTCTCGTTTGAACATGTAGCTGTTGTTTGGTTTGGGAGATGAGGCATACTTGGGCAACGGTGAGCTACTCCCACTGTCTGAAAATTTAAAGCAGTTATATTACTAGAGATTGAGAGTGCTTTTTAATTAAATTCGATTTCCAAACAAGATGCCTTTTTTCACAATTCAGCCACTACGCTGGTTTGCTTCTACCACAACGCTTCCTTTATTGCAGGCTACTTCTAACACCCTTGTATAGCACATTTCTTCTCAGCAACAGCTTCAGTGCAGCAGCAATCTATTGTATAACAACACGTAACAGGAGGATATTTTTATCCAGAAAGCTGCAACTGGAACAAAGCAGAGCTGTGATCCTGGAAACAAATACATTCTTTATTACATAGTTCAAAAACCATAAATGAGCAAGGTAATATGCATAATACATGCAGAAGAATTATGAGTGGTAATGATAAAACACCTTCTCACTGTATAAACAGTGTATACAGCTTGTATCTTATTTTAAAACATAATTCTTCACTGGAATATTGACCTCATTAGTCTCATGAACAGCTCAGAAGTCGGAACTAAACAAAACACATTTGTAACACGGGTGTGAAGATCTAGGACAAAAGGCAACAGGGCAGATTTATTTGTACTTCTCAGAAAGTATGAGAGAAGGCTCAAGTCTGGTAATGATAGAAGCACGGAAGTCTGAAGTATCAGGACTATGAAAGGGTTCATTTTAAACAGTCATGCTGACAACATGATAGTAAATGCATAAAGGAAATAAAGTAGGTATAGAAATAGTTATCCACAGAAAATTAGCTTTCTGTAGGGCTTCTACCCTTTCAAAGAGCAACATCTTTCCCAGGGTAGTGTTATTGGCTTCCTATTCCCTGCTTAGGATTACAATTAAAAAATGAAAAAGCGAAATTAACGAGGACCCACCAACTTACAAATACAGCTTAATTGGAGAGAAATAGCTGCTCTTTCTTGAGCTCTTTTCAAGTCTTTCCACTAATGTGGGATACACTATTTTTAATTCAAGTTTATAACCTTTGTTTACTTTCCTGTTGTGCATGTGTGTTGCCTTTTCAGCTATCCAAGCTTCAAGCACTATGACCTAACTTCACCAAAGTGGACAGATTTGTCTTTAATAGCTTGCAAAGAGTAACTACACAAACTACTATATTACCATGACTCAAATACTAAGGCTAATCATTAAATGTTTTGAAACATTTCTGCTTCCTTTTACAAGAAGAAACAAATCAACTCAGATGTCACACTTCCCTTTGAAGATTTATTATGAAAGCTATGAGATAAAAAAAAAAATGTTGACGTGAACCTCAGTAGCTTATTGATTATTCAGCTCTTTCCTGCTGTAGAGTGAATACAGAACTTCTATTTACAGAATTCTTGGTGTTAACGACGAAGGCAGAAAATGCTTAGAGACGATACAGATATTTGCCAAGTTGGGAGCATGATGGTCCTGTTGGCATCTTTCCACTGTTGGCCCACACCACTCATTCCAAACACAGAAATCATTAACAGAACCCAGACAGTTTGTTTCCTCCTGCTAATATTTAAAATTGAACATCCAAGTTTCTATTTAAAAAATTAGAGACATAAAATGTACTACAGTTCATTCCACTGAATAGTGGAAAACCATGGCAGTACATCCAAAGGAAGAATCGAACAGAACTCAAAGTTAAGTCAGTTCTTGGAAGATTTAAGAGTCTTGTCTACTAGCCAGTTCAGCTTTCAATCAAGTTTTTGGTTTAGTTAGCCCTGCCTGGCTGAAACTTTCTATGTAAGACAGCTGCTAAACAAGTATTTCTCTTTACCCTCCCTGCTTTTAAAGCTTACTAAGTTGTTAGATTTTTATTTTGACCAAACGCACGGCACGCACCATTTGGAGAACACGTGCGGTTGTGAGGAGACTCGCACGTACACGCCGGGCATTGGGCGAGAGCAGAAGGGACTGGGAACACAGGCCACGAGTTAAGTGGCAAGAGGTGGAATGCACAGCTTAAGCCAGTCTCCACTTGTGTATCCTGTGAGCTCTGCAGCACTTAACTGTCCCGTCATTAATCCCCGACGACACAGCAAATCCACGTGTGCTGTCCCAGGGTTTGATGTGCGCGTCCGCCGCTCTCCGAGGCCACAAGGCCGCGCCCTCAGCTCCCACCAGCAGGGGGCGCCCTGCCGGCGTGTCCAGCTCACCCATCCCATTCCGCTCCATTCCATCCCATTCCATCCCACTGACAGCGACTCATGGTGGAATCTTTAAAGGGAGTTTTGCTGCCACAAACGCACAGCAGACAATATGGAGGCTTATCACATGGAGATTCTGGACATGTATTTAAAACACACATATTCTGTTATCTAGAAAACATTTTAAGACTGTAATTAAAACACTAACAATACTATTTTAACCTTAATACAGGAAATAATATCTTGCACCTATTAGAACAACAAAAAAGGGTAACTAAAAAACAGTCCATAGAACAGTTTTTTGAGTGACTACACTTTAATAAGAAATTTGGCCGGTGAGCCTTGGGATTACTTTTGGTAGGTTCAAAAATAACTAATAAGACTATCCAAAGACTCCACTAACAACCTTTCATTAAAGAACTATGCATCAGATGCCCAGAATTTAACAAGCATCTTCACAAACATGTTACTTGGAAAAGCCTGCTAGCAATAGTGGGACTACTAAATGCTATCAGTGGGACTACTAAATGCTATGTAAAGGCACCTAAATCAAAATCCCTGAAAAACAGGGTATACAATTTATATTTGTACAAAGAAGCCCCTCCAGATTTCATCTGCTTATATCTTCAGATGCCTTTGAATTTCACCTCTGTCACAGCTGCTGAGGATGCTATGTAGGGCTCTGAATTACAGTTTCATGGACCAGAGTATCACAAAATAGATCTAGTGAAAACAGTAGTTTTAATACAAAATCATAAAGCCAGGTGCCATGAAAGCACATTCTTTCTCAACCCTTCCTTGTCTGCTCTAATCAATATTGTGTAGTGACACTGCTCTGTTCAGAGTAATACGGTGGGCCTCTTCTGAAAATAAGCTTTCACTTGCTTTTGAAAAATTCAATTATTTAACAGCTTCTTGCAGAAAGGTACACCCCATGATAGAGTCCAAAGGGCAGCTGGAGGGGCCGCAGGCCAAAGCACAGCTTTGCACAAAAAGTAAAAGATGCTTTAGGAATGTAAAGCAGTGCTGTGTCTGTACAGAGCATTGGCTCCTCTCACTGCTTATGTCTCTTAGTCAAACTAACCTTCCTTTCCTATTCAGCAACAAACCCCACAACTATTAGTAACACCAATAACTCTACTTTTTAATGGTAAAGACAAGATATTTCCATCAAGAGGAAAACGAAACCTTTAGAAAAGTAACAAGAAAATGTCACCAAAACATCTACATTTGATTACACAATGCGTCTTTCCAAACTCAACAGGCCTCACAAAAAACTGGTGATGGTTTTATTCTAGCTCACAAAAGCTTTATAAATGAAGGTGTGAAAACCTTCCCAAGTTTTAATTGTATAGCGCAATTAATAGCCACAACAAATGTATAAACTGTCTCTCAAACTTGCTATTCTGTTGTAATTTCCAGCCATATCCCTCATTTATCTATAATTTAATGATTTTGAAGTAATATTCTAATTCAGAACAACCGGGCTGTAGTATCTGGATGATATGAGAGCAAAAAGCACCTTTCTGACTATAGTATTACAACCTCTGAAAAAACTACTTTCACTTGGAAAACTGCTACATGTTTTCCTAGTTTTTACTTTGCCCTTAAAAAAGTTGTGATGAGAAGTTTTATCTTTCATATGCACAGTATTACGTACCTTAAACTAATTTTAAAATGCCATTATGATGACTTAAACTGGCTGTTTATCATCATCACCTACACACTTCTCCTGGAGAAGACTTTTGATGCAAGCCTAGCATTAAAGCCAGTCTTAAAACCAAAAGCCACAAATAAGTATCTACTCATAAATTTCACTCCAATCAGCTGTTCCAAAAATCCAAGGCAAGAGATAAAAATCCTTGAAAAGCATTAAAAAGGCTAGATGCACTATTTCAAACTGTCTTCACTCACTACTGCCAATAAATGTACCACTGAAAATTCCCCTTATTGTGATAACGGAGTACTGACTGCAACAGGAATTATTCATTTCCTTGCTTTTTAACTTATATTTGTTATCAGGATATATATGAACCAATTTACCTGTCAAGATGTTTTCTGTGTGCTAATACTTTAGTAGATGTTTCTATAGTGATTCAGTCTTGACAACATATTAGAATTCACATGCATAGTATAAGGAAGAGGAGTATGGTGGGGGCAAGCTAATAACTGTTATTTTTGGAGCATAGCCAACTCTCATGTTGAGCGAAGACTTTTACTTTAATGTGGTTAACTTGCACACTTGCACACACCCACCCCCAGTTCACGATTTGGGCAGATGGATTTGTTTTCCACTGTTTCCTTTTAAATCCAACATGGGGAAAAAAATACTTTTCAGAAATGAAGAAAAGCTAGTGTTTCTCCTGTTGACTTCCCCAATCCTATTCTCAAATTACTTTAACTCTTAATAAACAAATAGCATTTACAAAAAAAACGCTTAACCTTACTTACAACTTCAAAACTCTGCTATCTTTGGCTCATTGGTAAATAAATATATGCTAAATCTTAGAAGTTTTCATTTCCTCTGTGAAACTTACTCCTCTTAGCTTGCATGATTTACCCAAATCCTACATCCTCCATACTGAGTCCATGTTTCAGCTAGCTGACCGGAAGCACAACAGTAATTTTATTAGTAAACAGTTGTCAAAAAAAAACGCAGTCCTTTTTACACTGGTGCCTATATTCTCATACTCCACAGTCTCTCAGTAACTCAATTATCAAACTCCAATTGTACTCCCACTATAGAACCAAACAACATTTTACAGACTTTGAAAAAAACCGCAGGATATTGATAAATGGATAAATTATTCAGAATTTTTGAGCTGTTATGCAGCATACGCAGAGAAGTAATTACCCTACACCAAGTTGTTCAAACAGGTATCTAAGCTCCTCACCAAATAGCTTCTAGTAGAATGTAAGAGTTCAGAAGCAGAGTTCTTTTAAAAAGCAGTCCAAAACTTCACTGTTTTCAACAGCAAGCAACTCACCTATAGATATACAGTCTACCACAAACCTTCCTTAAACATAAACATGTTACAGTCTGAATTCTTCACATTAGAATCTTCGTAAATAGGTAACTGTTTGCTGTGCTCCTCTGACGTATTTATGGAAGATGTTTGTGAAGTTTCACAAACAAGAGGGAAAAAGATATGTAAACAAACAAAACCAAGTTTCAGATAAATCCTCAATCCCTCCACAACCATCAAACAAAAACAAAAACTGATGTAATGAGTAAAATGAAGGTAGTTGTAAAAGCATGACATCACATGCCTCCCATAGGTAAAGGCAGGCCATTCTACTCTCACCTTTATCACGGTCATAGAGCAAATCTTCTGTTGAACAGGGACTCCCATCCTGAGACTCAGGAGGGCAAAAGGGAGAGACACATGGTGAGTGACTGCTGCAGCTACTGCTGCGCTCCTGGACAGACGGAGTCTGAGTGTCAATGCTTCGGGTACTACTACTACGATAGTGAGCAGGCAAGGGCGCCCTTCGACCGTCAGGGATATCCAAAGGCTGCAAGAGAAACAAGCAATTACAGAGAAAAGATCAAACTCACAAGCAATGGCAGCCTGCAGCACTCATAAGCAAAGGCCTTAAGAAGAACAAACATGGCATTTTAGAAAGAACAGGGAGATCTCACACAAGAAAATAATGCAGTGTACAATGGATACAACATACATTAATTACACAGAGTACTGGGGCAATGTGCACACGTTCCAATGCAAAGTTAACATCCACAATTCAACATATACCAGTGTTATGTTTTTATGGTTTTTACGGTAGTTTAAAAAAGCAAACCTCCCTCACTAATTATATGTAGTACTACAATTTTCAATAAAGGTCACTGCTATTATAATACAAAAACAAGTACCCTGACAGAGATCACATTTGGATAAAAAGGAAAGTAGAAAATGTCAAATACAATGGCATACTATCGCCATAACAACCAATTGAATTACAATTATAAAAAGAAACCATCCAAGTTTTGCTAGTAAGTTGCAATTCTCCAGCACACCCCTACACTCCATCCTTCTACAGATGATGCACACACAGAGGCTTGTAACAAGGCTCATAAGCTTTGTCTTGAGCCAAAGCTAGTAAGGTCTAGCTTACTAGCTTTGGCTCAAGACCTGTCTGTACCTAGTACCTGCCTGTATCAACCTAGCTGGCACTGGCCAGAGTGATGCTGCATCCCATTCTGTAACATACTGCATAGACATGTTCACAGCAGTAGATTGGCATGCTCTACTTACTTGTCCTTCTCAATGGAAAATTAGTTTTTTAATAAAGACATGCCACTTTAAATGTAAGAAACCAAGTGGGAATTGGAGTCTTGCTTAGAAGCAAAGGGGGAAAATATGTCTGCAAGATTTAAAAAATTTTTGTTCTCACTTCAGTGAAAACTGTGTCCAAACCATAAAGAACAGTTTAAATGTTCTAGCTACAAAAAATTAATGTCTTTTTCCTTCTCACTTCAAGTGAACATTTTTATTTTATTGCCTCTCTTCTGCATATATTCCACAACTGTAACAGCTTGTTCCAGAGCCTAAAATTCAACCCAACACTTTTGCTAGCAACGAGGATATGACACCTATTGGCTGAGTATCACATTCCCCCTTTTTCAGCAACAGTCATCCAGAAAACCACCACATATTACACAAAGAGGCAGACATAGCAGAGCCGGAAGATAATTTTCTTCTTATGAGTCTTCCAGTTAATACCATTTCATATTTCAAATAGGAGCAAAGAAACACACTATAAAGAGAACATTTCAGTTGCTCCATCAAATGCTGTAAGGTTTGGGCACAGCTGTGTGGTCTGTTCCAACAGCTCAGTTCACATTGCATATGCGTTACAACACGACTTGGTGTTCTATTCCCATCACCCCCAACAGGCCCTGACTCATTCAATGCACAAGACAGACCTGCAGCTTTGTAGCATTTTTTACACAGACAGAAGAGAGAAAACAAGACTGAAGCTGTAGAAAGAAAGCAGTCTCATAATTATCATAACCAAACGAACAAAGAAAGAAAGACCACACCAAAAACAAACAAACAAACAAACAAACAAACAAACAAACAAAACTCCCAAAAACTGCCATACAAAACTGCATTTTTATTCCTCTCTCTGCCACAAAAATTCTGTGAGATGTCAAGGAATCAACTGAACCAACCTCTGTCTTTTATAGTATCTCTTCGGGATGCCCACTTTATACGGGTCTGATTTTTAAGTCCTCTGCATTAACAGATGCAGAAGGAGATTCCAGGAGCTGATAAAGTCCTGTAGTTTTGAACTCCTAAAATGGAATTCAACATCCTGAGCTACCTGAACAACCACACTACAGAACCCTGATGGATTTGTGTTTCCCCATCCATAAAGTGTAAATAATATAATCTTTCTTCTCACATAACTGTGATGTAAAGTGAACAAAATTTCGGACATGCTCCGATTATAAAGAAGTAAAATCTCAGGCAAAAATTCAGATTTCTGACTTCAAAGCAAGGTGTAACAGTAAGCATGAGGACACAAACTAAGGAGGAGAAGGGAAAAACACCAAACAGCTGCTCATTAAGGGCATACACTATGGTCTATGTAACAGGTAAAACAAGGATTCCAGGGAGGGGAAAAAACCAGCAAGTGATCACATAATTAAAGACTTCAGGATAACACAGATGTTCTTCCACACCTAGAGGAACAATGTAGTCTCAGGCAGTCAGGAAGTATATCCCACATCACATATTTCAATCTCCCCTGAACTAAAGCCTGAGGTACAAAAATAATCCATATTTTTAGACACATATCTAAATATACACACAAGCAGAAAAAGCTAAATATTTATCATTCTTTACAAGTGCAATAACATTTATTAGGCATAGAAAATGCCAGTTAATATCTCAGATTACTGTGTTATTGTATTTATCTTCCCTCATTGCTGACAAGTGGAAAAATCTCCATGAAAATAACTAGATGTATTTAGCTTGTTAAAAACTTTATGTATCAAACCTGATCAATATAAAAAACCACTTTCCATGAGTCATGCCCAAACTATTCTAAAACTGAAGTTCTCACAACCTTACAAGAGGAGAAAGAGGGTAACTAATTTGGTACAGCTGCTATTACTTCCCATAATGCCCAATGCACGGAAAACAACTAGAAATTACTGCATTCTATATGCTATTTATTGAGGTTTTTTTTTTCAAGTATGTCCAGTCATGTATTAACCTTATGCCAAATGCATTCTGACAGGACACTTTTCCATCCCTATTGGATGTGTGTTCTTGGACACAGTTACATACTGCTCTCATCTCCCAGCAAAAGTATGAAAAAGCTGCATTTGACAACAAAGTATCTATTTCTCAATACATTGTTAACATTCACCAATTTGTTTTCAGTATCAATTTTCTTGCTGGAAAAAACCTCAGCAACACTACTTAGAAGAATCAGGAATGCTACCAGTCTATAATAGCATTACCAATGGGAGTCTCCTCACAAGCTGCACATCTATTTGAGAGGCAACTTCTTCAGAGCAAAACATTCAGTGCTATTGATTTAAAAACTTTCCTCTAGACTGGAACACAAAGGCCAACATAGGAAAGTGCTTCTTCAGGCTGGTATCAGTGAAGCAAGCCATCAATGTATTAGATAAGGTACAAGTGCAAAAACCATAATGTATCCTAGGAAGGAACACTTGGGAAAAAAAACAGTTTTCAGATGAAGGCTATGAAGAGTTAAGTAAGGACCCTCTGCATCTGTGCACAATAAAAAAAGTCATTTTATTAAAGGATTAAGTTTCCAGTAGGTACATAAAACCACCTTGCCATCTCCTTCCAGAAGCATTAGAAATCAAACAAGGAACACAGTAATCAGTTTACTTACATTGTCTGATAGTCCATCAAAATTTATTTATTTCTAATTACTTCTGTATACTTGATAGTTCCAGTAGAATGTTTTTCCTAACAGGAGGCCTATGAATGTGTCTGTGTTCTGCTACAGGGCACTCTTCATGATTTTCACTATTGTATTCCAGAAGAGGGAACATCTCTTATCCCCTAATCCCTACAAAAAGTCCATCATCTTTTTGCACCTGAGTCTCCAATGACTGTGTTGTGGAATTACAATGGGACAAAGAACAAAAGCCTGCAACAACTTCACAAAAAGCTCATTCCATCTTACAAGTTATGGTGAGAACAGAGACACACCATCACACCTTGTCAGAGTTAATCAGCAAGTTATAAAAGAAGGAAGGAAAATATATCCAAGAATTTTGAATAAATGCATTAGAACATTTAATTAAAACTTTATTAATAAATTTGAGGAGAAAGAGGTGATTAAGAAGTGACTCAAAAAGGACAAACTAGTTTTATGAAAGCAAAAAGGAAACACCTTCAGCTAACTAAGCAAGATGAATTATGTGAAAAAATACAGCTATGGCTAAACTGCAAAGAATGAAATTTTTTCAGTATTTTGACCACTACACAATCTCTTTAAACTTTATAGTCAACAGGATTTTTAAAAGGTAATGACACAAAGACATTACTAATTCTCAACTACCTTTATGAAGTACAAAAATAACAGGACAATACAAGAGTGGTTTGGTTATTTTTGCTTTTATAACTACAATTTTAACCATCATTAAGATGTTAAAACAAAATTTTAAAAAAAAATGTTTCAAAGAAGTAACAGAACTAAATCAGCATGAGTAAAGACAGAAGACATATTCCAAAGCAACAAACTATCTTTGACTGTGCTTTTAAAATAGTTTCTAAAAATACAAAATGTTACAGCAAGAAAGAATGGCAGAAAACTGAAAGAAAAAAAAAAACCAGGTTCACTAGAGTTTGGTTTCCTATGGTTTATCTTTTGTTCAGTGATTCCTAACCTTTAACCTAGCTGCCCTCACTCCCCCAGGCTAAAACACAGCTAAATTGTTGTATTAGGAGAAAGTTCACCAGCAGCAAGACTTGAGTAATTATGATCTTGTTATGATCTTCCATAAGCAAACTGAGATCTTGTAATCTCACAGACAGTGCTACGAGTCCCACTCTAGGTCCCACAAGAACAGACTTCACAGAAATTAACAGTTACATAGCAGGAAACAACCCTCTGCCCACAAAGACGGACTTGACTTCAAGGGCAATGTCTGATTTATGACTTTCTTTTGTGTCTGAAGCTCTTGCCAGCTGAATGTTTGGAGGAAGGGCTCACTATTGCCTTGGTTGCGTAAACTCCGAGCACCTCTGGCCCAAATCCAACAATGCACTTAAGTATGTGCTTAACTGTTTTGCTGGATCAGAGTCAGTACATTCAGTAACATAGGAGAGCTCTGCATCCCAAGCAATAAGCTGTTAAAACCCAAGGACAACACTTACAAGGATGATTTGTCTGATAGATAAATGAAATATCCTCCAACTACAGGAGATTATAACCCTAGCCATAGCAACATCTATGGTGGCACTACAATACACACTTTTTTGTACTCTTTGGAGATGCTGCAACAAGGCTTGTTGAGCTGGGCTTTTAGTTTGTATGTTTGATTTTTATTTCCTTATTCCCCTGTTACCAAACACACCTCTTCTAAAGGGACACAACAGCCTTAGGAAAGAAAACTTAGCACAGAATTACTACAGTTTTTCCTTTTTGAGACTGCTTTGTCCATACAACTACATGTCTGGAGAAGCCAAGACTACTCAAAAAAATTTTAAGTTTACCACTGATAAGAAGAATTGCAAATATAAGGTTTCAGAATCTTAAACCTCTGATGGAAGTTTTATAGCTTGACTTGTATACTGAACTGCTATTATATGACCATTCATGAGAAAAGCACCTACAACTTGGAGAAGATTAGAAAAAAAAACGTGGAGTACTTTATTCCACAGCAGAAAATTTTCACTGGCTGTTTAGGAAACAATGGCTGTAAACCAAGCATTCTACATTTTCAGTGTCATCAAATAAAATGCACTAAATTCCTCAATGGAAAGTCCAATGCTCCAAAGCAAAGCTGCCCCATGTCAGTATTTCCCATACAGAGATCTCCCACGACAGATCACAGAGGTTTCGTGGCAGTAAAATGGTCCACATTCAGTTCATGGAAAAACAAACATTAAAACCAAAAAGGAGAGCATAGCACTGGAAACTTGCATCTTGCTCAAGAAAAAGAGTGCAAAATGAAGCAAATATAACAATCTCCTGCCCACTATTTATTACTGCAGCCTGAAGTGTCTGAATGCTCTAACACTTCTATTTCTCACAAAAACTTGCAAGTTCTCTACAGAAAGAGCATTCTAAACAATGTAGTTTTGGCCAGAAGCCCTTTAAAAATAAAAAAGAAAACTTGAAAAAAAATCCCACCATGCTAAAACACTGAAACAAAGTTTTCAAACAAACAGTTCTTTGAAGAAAATTATTTGTAATTTCAGCCACAACGAAGGCTCCCCAAGAGGAAGGTTTTCCCTGTGTTTATAGATTACAAAGAGATAACAACCATAAACATGTTACTGTACGCTTACCTTGGATACCTCTTCTTTTCCACTGTTCTCCTTAATGAATACTTTTTCCAGTTCAGGGCTTATTCCTTCCACATTACACGGCACACGTGAAACAGTTGATTTTGGCACTGAAATGCTTGACAGTGGCATAGGGACAGATCTGGAAATACAAGCCTAGAAGGTAGACAGTAACATGATTTAAAGATGGAAAACAGAATAAAGGCTGAAGTCTGAGACCAAAACTAAAACATTACTAAGAAGCTGTGTATTAATTTTGCCATCTAGAAGATCATCTTTACTTGGTGAATTTAAATAAAAACAAATGCCTGCATAAATCGAAAGCCAATAAAATCATCTCTACTTAGCTCAAAGAAGAGTTGTAAAATCAAAGCATTCTATGACTTCACTTGGTAGTAAGTAGACAGGTGTATGTACTTTCCAGAGGCACAGACTAAGGTTTACACTGCAGGAGGATGGGGAGTGCATGCGGCCCTGATGCTAACTGGGATCCAAAAGGCATTTCATAACATTCCTAAAGCTTAATGACTCAACTGAAATATTCACTTAATGCACTTTTACTCTCTTTTGTTTGGCTTTAGCAAATGCAAAATAAAACATTCATTCTAAACCTTTAATTTCATTAGCTTATACCTTTTCAGAACTTTGTATCAAAGGTCTTAAGAGAAATCATCTTGAGTTTAAGAAACAAACATCTAAGTAAGTACAAATATGGTTCTCAGAAAAGCCTGTTGAGTGGAGCTCTGTTACCAACAGGAGACATTCCCAAGAGTGCACATGTTTTGCACAGTCAACCTTAAAAGCTTCCCCTTGGCAGCAGCTACTCTGACAGCCATGAACAGTCTCATGTGTCAATCAACGTGTTCTCCTCCTCCTCAGAGAATCACAGGATGCTTAAGACAAAACGTAAACATTTTTTTGAGTTCTTATCAAGTGAATCTTGCACAATGTGCAGCTCCCAAGGTGCAAGTCATTTGCCTGCAAGCATTCTCTGACTGCCAGAACACACAGCCTGAAGAATGGCTTTATCAGAGAACATCTTCCTGAGAAACCAAAATGTCACATGAGCAATGACAAATTGAGCTCCAAGCACTAAAGAAAGTTTCTTCACAGCATATGTCTAAGGTGGGTTTCAATCTGTGTCAAAGACTGCCTGCTATGTGACCATAATGGCACAGGTACTTGCAACAGCTTACTTTGAGATGTAAAGCAAAACCCTTTTTGATGCCAAATGTAGTAGGATCCTTTGTTATAAAGGCTAACAGATTCAGGAAGAGCATCAAATTCCTATGGTCTTCATGCATTAGGATTTGACCACAAGATTTTATCCCCATAGAAGGAATGTAAGGAATCAGCCATCACAGCTCAACCAGCAGCTGTAACTAACTGCTATAGAACACCAGGTAGTTAAAAAGGTACTCAGGAAATACCACGATAGAACAAACATTTCAGATGTTCAAAGAGTGGCCTGTTAGTAACAGGGAGTCCAAGTTAAGGATCTACTATAGGTAAAATTTAATCAGAACTCAAATATCTGCACTCTCAAATAAGCCACAGTTAAATGCTTTCACAAGTGCTTTAAGATTTATGAAGATATTGGCTGAACCTCACCTGAGCTTTAGAACTGCAATTGGGTTTCAATTTTGCTGACAGGTTGTAGTGACTAGATCATGACTGCTTTGGGTATCATCCACTGCACCCTCCTTTGGTACTTTCTTTTTCTTTATTTTCTATTTTTATTTTTTAACTAGCCCAGATGGAATTAGGTTTCAAAATTGATAAGCAAATACCTTCCAGAGGAGCTTTGAAAGTTTACCACAAAAAAATGAGTCTTGGAAGCAAGTACGTGTCCCTGGAAGCACAGCCTTATCTGGCCATGCCCACAACTTTTACAGCATCATAATATATTTCAGTTGCTATCCTGGTGCAACCCTTCTTTTATTATATGACGACCATCAGATAAACTCCAGTGAAGGCACAGCAGTATCAGACTGTTAAGCATTTGATGTACCACGCAAGAGAACAAACACAAGACAGATGGGAAGGCTCAGCAGGCTGTTCAGCCAACCCTGATAAGGTGAGAGGCTGTTAATATAAGGAGCTGCCCACTTACCTGAGTCTGACTGATTGCTATATGGTTGCCATGGAGAGGTGACTGACGTTCCTTCTCTTTGCTGTGACGACTGCTCTGCTTACTGCGCTGAAGCTGCTGCCTCAGTTTGGCAATCTGCTGGAGAGAAGTTCAGGTGACGTGAGAACGAGTTATCAAATGGGTGACTGCTCAATCTTCACATATAATGTGAATTATGGACATTTTAATCCTCTTTGGAGAATTTTACAGGCATATAGGATTGTCTTTCCTTGAAGTATGAGCATTAAAGCTTCTTTCTGCTTATCAGATACTTACTCCAAAGTATCTGCCCTATTCACCAATCTGAATATGACAACAGGCTTAGTTTATTTATTGAATTTCCTCATTTACACATAAGCACTGTAATATCTGATGCAAATAAAAGTAGTCAGAATGACAATTTGTAGCATCTTCTAATCTGTAACTGGTTTAAACTGGGGACTTTGAAGCCTACAGTTTAATTTGTTTGATCTTAAATCAAAACAAAGTTTTTTTCGTGATAATTCATCATAAAAGTAAAGAACCTTCACAAACAACTGGCACTCAAAATGCACTGTTCATCTTGGAGTACTTATTTAATACATTTAATAGCACTTCCCTGCAGGCAAAATTATCACAGATTCCTTCAGGCAGACGGAATTATCTTTCCTGCGGTCTGCTACAAAGATGTCTAATCAAAAGTTACATTTTAAACATCAAATGCAACTAAAGCCATTATCCATTTGACCTGCTCCTTAACAAGAAACCAAAGAATTTCATTTCGGGATTCCTCTACTTATTTATTCCTCCTGGGAAACTTCTACATGAAAGAGAGTACTTACCTCTATAAACATTGTCTCAGAAGTTTAGACTGTGTGCAAATTCACACAACAGGTACAGACACTTCCTTAAAACTGGATAATTTGTTCCCTTAGGCTCAAATCCCAGTGTTCCTCATGCTCAGCACACTGAATATATATGGCCATGCATGGCCCCGTTTCACTTTTAACTCAGCGAGAGATACAATTTTTAAAAACCTGAAGGGCGAGTGAGGAGAATGAATGCACATGGAATTCATACATCAGCTGGAAACTAACCTCTCTTCCTGAGTGACAACTCACAAGTACATGCACTCTGGTTATTTCCAAGTAGTTAAATATATCACTGGTACTCTTGCAAAGCAACTCTGTGTCAGAGGATCGCTTCACATCACTCTTCACAGTGTCAGAGATGACAGCGCTTGGTGAAGAGGTTTGGATGGAGCTCTGCTGCAGGCTCCAGCAGAAGAACTCTTGTTTGTGCTGTTTCTGGTAGCACTCACAGAAGAACAATCTATCTTTAAGGCTTCATATCAAGTTTTGCCACAGCTCATTACCCATATTTAGAGAACTGCTACTCAGAAATGGCTGAATACGCTGATCTTTAAACAACAGACAAACAGTTCAAGAGCACCAAAAGGGTCTGTGTGTTGAATATACCCAGAAAAACAGAGCCCTAATACAACTACATTACTTACACAGATGAGCTACATTTAGAGAACTGGGACACTAAACTCTTGATCAAAGGTGCAACTTGAGCACCGTGTTGCAAGAAACCTTGGAGTCTGAAGAGGTATTTCTCTAAAAAAGAGGTATCTCTGAAAGAAAAATCCATTTGTCTAGAAATTTCCCCTTCTCCTTGCAGGAGTAACAGCAATTAGGAAATCTAACTCCATAGATGAAAAAACATGCAGGTAACTACTCTGGTAAACATACACACATTAAAAATATTTCTGTCTTACATTGGAATGTTGAAGAATGGGGAGAACTGGGAAATAATCTTCACCTTTCCCTTTAAAAACAGAGGAGAAAAATGTTGCCCGGATGAGAAGACAGCTGTGGACAGAGATGGCTGGCTACGAGATTAATCAGAAAGCAAGGAGAGTGCTGTATATAAATATTTCATTTCTACTGCCTCTCCTTGATTCTTCATCCTAAGTCAAAAAGTTCAATACACTATTTTGTTTAATTTAAATAAAATACAGTTTCCGAGCTTTCCTCAAGAGCATACTATGAAAAGAAAATATGTACACAATACCACCTCAGAGATTTGACTGACTGACTTCTGTCACAAATAAGCTTGCAAATCTTTGACAACATAGCCTCTCACTGTAAAATTTGGATAGCAAAAACTCTAAATGGGAGGGTGTTGATAGGCTGATAGGTCTCTAGGCTAGCCAAAAACCTCAAAGCTCTGATATTGTGAAAGGAATCAATGGATCCCTGGAATTTTCCCAGCCACCTCAAGAGTATGTGTATTTTGGTAGTCAGTAGGTTCTTGACACTAACAAAGAAAACAGTGCTTGGGTCACTGAGGAGAAACAGAAGATGGAAAATTGTTGATTTGATTGTGTATCTGGAGCTGATACAATCTCTTAAGCCAAACAAGCAATGCAGTGAAAAAACAGATGTGCCTTCTTAGATCATATGTCCTTAGCCCTGAACTTGCAGGACCCTAGGTGTCCATGATGTGGTAGTTACTTTTGGACAAGGAAACAAGAAAGTAGCAATGGGCATATAAAAAACAATCTGCCATTTCCTATTTATCCTGCAGACCTGGGAGACAGAGGCTTGCTGGCACAGACAACCAGCAAGCTGGCAGTGTCAATGAGTACACGAAATCTGCTGAACTGAACAACACTCCATCTCTTCACCAAGGGAGTCCACAGTGATTCTACCACTTGCTAATCCTGAAATTGCAACAGCTTTTTTTCTTCTACAAGATTATCTCTTAATTACCAATTATTTTCTATCTCAAGCTGAAATAAAGCCACTGCTACTAACAGGAATAGACAGCTGTGCTAGCTTCCTCTAAGTTTATCTACACCTTCTTCTCAGGCAGCAGAGAAGTGCCATCAGAGCACCAAACATAAGCAACACCAACTACAGTATAAGCTACACCAATTCTTGCAAAACAAATATAATTCACGGAGTAAGAAAAGAGTCTGAAACATATGCCTTGGTGGCACCTGTTTTACCAATTATCTCAAAGTAGCAGCAGATCCTGTCTCTTGGGCACTCAACCGATGCAGCGAATATTAGCTAGGGAGTCTGCTGCGCAAAGAAAATGGTGCCAAGTGAGTGGTATCAGGAAAACAGGCATTTGAAGATCCAGCATTAGACCAGATCTGTGCAAAGAAAATGGGGACAAGGAAGTGGCAGGACAGGAGCCATGTGCTACACTGGGGAAACCAAAGGGCAGTAACAAAACATTCCATTTTCACTGAGCAGCTAAGAACAGAAAGGGTTTGGGACACCACTTCCCCCATATGCCAAACTGCATGCAGTCTAATATAACTGAGCACTAATGTGACTGGGGTATACACAGTCAGATTAATGAACATGCATAAATCATCACAAAAAGATCAAATCTGTATCCTAAAGCACCCACTTGTTGGAGATATTTAAGCCTTAGCCTTGCACATGTGTGCACTTAGATCCATAACATGTGAATTATTTTTGTATACCAACTCAAATGCTCTCCCTGCCTACCTAACTTGAAGATGGGCAGAACATTCTCATTGGAAAATACAGTTGTTTTCTTAAAGGATACAGCTGAAAGTAAAACATATCTTAAAAAAAAAAAAAAAAAATCAAGGAATTCATCAAGGAGTAAGCTCAATTTGAACGCTACTTCCAATGTTTGAATGCCATTTGTCATCTAAAACTGTTTTGCTACATTTCAATGTGTAAACATATATGGTAGCAAATTTCAAAAAATATATTTTAATTCACATTTGGCAAGTACTCTCATGTGACAGCATGGAGGAGGAACACACAGCACAGATCTGTGCATATTTCAAAAAAAATTAAGAAAATTTTAGACTTTGCTCTTCCGAGTGACTGTTCTCTGCAATGTTGCTGATGCAGTGGAAAGACTCTTTTCTTCACCTAGTTTAAAGTAATTTATAAAAAACCCCCACCAACGAAAAACACTGAGAAAACACAAAGAACAGTGCATCAGAAACCTCACAAAGTCATTCAGGGCACAAAGTTTCAGTTTGGTCTTCATGGTTTACTGTAAGCCAAAGCCAACATGACCATCTAGGATTATTGAACAAACAAGTCAGGAAAACCCCCTATAAATACATTTTTTGCTTGCTAAGTATTTCTATAGCTCAAAGCTGTACAACGAATAACATGAATTTTGTCTATGCCACTTGTAACATGCATGCAGTCTAATATAACCAATGGCACAAAACTGAGAAATAACCAAATTAGGTCAGTTCTTTACAACACTGGGATAATCTAAATATCCTGGTAATTTTTCCCCTTTGAAGGGACATAGATGCAGACTGCTATGAAGGAACCTGACACATCCCACCATACCTCTCAAATGCTCACTAATATTTACCAGTCAATAGGCTGTATTTCTACAGCTCAGTCTACACAGCATGGTAACTTCCTATTGCTGATCAAGCCACAAACTCCTTGTTTCTAAGTGAGCTCCATCTCATTCATTAAATGTTTGTTAATAAACAAGTTAACTGGTAGGTCAAAGAGCAAAACAAGCATTAGAAATCCCCCCTAAACCTTTCAATACAATCCTTCAATTGCTATATGAAAGCACATTAGGCATGCAAGCTCTCATATTCAATTCTCTTTTATTCCTAAGTCCTTTTCAAGTACTCTGTTAGAGCAAAAGGGACCTTCCAATGGGGGGCTGCTGCTGTCTGTGTAACAGATACAGCACAGAGAGCTGCTTAAGGGAAGTGAAAAATCAGCTGTCTGAAATATGTCTTTAAAAACCTATACCAAGTGAAAAATACTAGTTTTAAATAAAGGGTTTTTCCCAGTCCTGGGTAAATTTTAGTTTGGGGTAAGCTATAACTAAAATTGTCCCTGAACAACGTCAAGAGAATGTCAAACTAATTATTCAGGTGGAAAAGGGAAAAAATACCAGTGTCTAGTATAAAGACTGACTGCAAATCTTTATGTCCCAGTCAAGACATGTATCTACTGAAATAATGCTAAAGCAGTGTGGCATCATCTTAGACAACTTACGCTGAAGACTTCTTAAAATCAAGTAGTAGAGCCCTTCAGAATAAACAAATTCTTTAAAAGAAGATATCGTTATGAAATTATTAAAGGAAAGTTTATATTGAGAGCTAAGGACTTCTAAATTTCTAATAAGACAACAAGAAAGCAACTATATATCTATTTTAGTGCTAGACAGACTTAATCCTGACACACAGCTATTTCAATTAAGGGCAAAGTAAGTTTCACTACCCAAACTGAAATCCTTTTTGTAAGTGGTAATTCTGAATTCATTTGCTTGCTTGGGATGTTAAACCTATATACTCACTTTTAGTTTTTACGATGCAGATCTCTAAAGAAGAGCTAGCAGTTGTATTAAATAAATTTATTTAATGTTAATAGTACTCAAATTAACCAAGGAAGAAACTATCCTTTGAACTTAAACGCACGATCTTATTTTATCAAAACCAGTAACTATCACACAAGTGTTTAGCTAGTTTACACTACCAACATATTAAAAAAAAATGTTAAAAATCATTACATTAATTTCTGAAGCAAGAAAACATGAATACAAATTGCTAAAACAAGTCATGGCAAGTGCCAACAGCTATCTACCTGTTTACTGTCAAATACTGTGGAAAACAATTCAGAATTCTGAGCAGAACAATGTTACCTACTCTAGACATAAGAAATGCAGTTGCCCAGGAGAAGGTGATATTTTTATTTCCATTACTTATGCTCTTGCTTTCAGCTGCCCATAGCTTTGCCAAATGTCTACCATGCAACATTCTGCTCTCCTTCCCATCAGAGACTTCAATAAAAGTGTTAGGGCTGTTTAAGAATGTGATTTAAATTGAAGGGGAAGGTGGAAGAGTTTTTACGATTTTATGTGCCAAAGCACATACTTTAAGCTTTTTACCTACATGGTTCTGGTTTCCACTGTTTTGGATGAAAAAGCCAAACATGACACCTGAGGGTCCTTTATGCTGCAAATATGCTCCTCTAGTCCCTTGGAAGAATCTTTACATTTGGTGAAGCTTTGGCAAAAATTTCAGTTTGCACATGTTCAAGAAGGATATCTGGAACTGGCAGCTGCACTTGTTAACAATTCTGTCTCTGATGGGCTTTACAGTTTGAATAGAACCACCCCAGGGAATTTCTCCTTCCAGGAACTGCAGATTAATGTGGCACAAAGAAACTGAGTGCACAGATACTGCTGGTATTGAACAAACACTTAACACCCACCACACAGGCTGACACTGAGGGAAAGGAAAAAGAAAGAGATAAAATAGAAGCCAAACAATGGATAGCCAGAACTAACAAAGAGGTGGAAGTTAACAGAGTAAGAGCTCAAAAAGGGTAGATGAATAGTGGCTGGATAATGCATGAAGTATGACATGGGTTATGAACCCAAGGAACTAGAAAAGGTAAGAAAACTGGCCTGAGTAGCTGGAGAAAGGAAAACAAAGGAAGGGGAAGAACTGTATGCTGAAGAAGACAAGGGTAGGTTTTGGGGTGAACAACCATTGCAAAGTTTGGATAGAAACAACTCTCTTCCACAGAACCTATTTTGCTGGCATTCCAGCAAAAAAAAAAGGAACTGTGAAACACATTGGCCACACATTTCTTATCTTTCTCTTGTGGTCAGCACAGCAAGAGGGTGGCAACCCAGTACAATGGATCACAGTTATCAAAAGGCGGAGACTTGCTTACATGCTGAAGGGTTCACTATCACTGACAGCCACAGGCCTGTGGTGAAGAAGAGCTGCTTGTTGCACAAATTGATAGGAAACTGCTGGAGTATGAAGGATAGTGCCTCAGTAAAAGCAAGGAAACATTATCCTAGAAAAACAGATGCTACTCCTGTCTATATTATAATTTCTTTGTGCTGGTAAGTAAGGTTTAAGCCAAAACTTCTCAGACACAAAACTCTTTCCGCACTTATTTCTGGTCACTTAATCTGTGATTCTGAATGTTTCCTCACAGCTGCAGATGAAGTCATCCAGGCAACTGAAGGCCCATGTGTCAATACATCAAGGTTTCATGAGATGTATTCGGTGAGATGGGAACAGAAAACCCTCTTTTGATCAACCTATCTTTGGCCTAGGACCTCACCTTTAAAAATGAGGCTATTGCCACCAATGGATTGCAAGATTATTCCATATTTGTCAAATGTGATTTTAAAATTTGAGTAATTAAACTTGCATCACTCCTTCTGACAATTATTCTATCAATGGCTGTCCAGAAGAAGAATATATACTGCCTTTTAACTTCTTCTCCTTATATAACCTATACAGTCCTTCTCATTTTTGAATGCTTTATTCAACAGGGAGTCAGGAAAGAGCATGCAAGAAGCCCAGAGCATGAGGGAAAAGTTCCACCTCATGGGAACATGCTTCAAGATTCATTTTTCTAAAAGAAAAGTGTAGCTCTTGAAGAGAGGATACACTCTTCCTGACAGGGGCATGAGGCTGAATGTAGCCCCCTATTAGGTTCTGAACAGATTTAGTTACTCAAACTCTGGACAAAATGGAGGTTACTGGGACAAAAACTGAGATACTGTCATTTCAGCTGAGCTGGAGACCATTTTACTGTATCGACTTTCTCATGATGCAAATCCACTTTTTGTAGGTTCTTTCTAGTTGCAATTGTAGTCTACAGCAAAATATTTATGATTAAAGAGCATTTCAAGTACTCATACCATTACTGTATCAACACTTTTTTGTGGAAGTGGTGTCCTCTCCATCTCCAACCTAAAATCTGAACAAAATTTCTAAACAAGGATATGTAAACATACCACCTGACACTTTGCCTCTTCCAGGAGAGCAGAGTTAAAGGTCAGAAAGCTAACTAACATAACACTGAACAAGAAGCTGGTTCCTCAGTGCTCACTCTGGCCACTCTTTCACAACCAATACTTAGTACATAGGGAGGAAGTCCAACAAGCATAAAATAGCAATCACTCTTCAAACAGCTCTTAGACTGGGGGTAAAACCTGTTTCAGAAGCAAAAGAGGAGAGAGAAAGGGTGCAGTTTCCTGGACTCCAGATAAGGTTTTAAAAATGTCTTGGGCTTATCAAAACTTGAAAGGTTCCACTGTGCAAAACTTCTCACCTCTTTCAGCTGATCAGCACTTCCCCACGATGCCGAGCGCTGATGTGATCTCTTTTCTGCTCCCTCTTCAGCCCAACAGCTGGGTGTCTAGAAGGGAAAAAAAGAAGAAAATATGCTGTACTGAGTTCTCCAGGTAAGAAAAGTTTCTGGCACAAATTACTGCTTTACTCTTTAGGCAGTGTCAGAGTTATGTGAATAAATTTCAGAATCTGATATGCAGCACTAATAATCTCAATAAATAAAAAGCAATATAGAAAACAAAGCTTTGTAAACTCACATTTACAAAGGCTGAGAACAATGCACATTACTGAAGAAGGAATCAGAGGCCTGACAAAAAACCTCACCTGGCTGCTCCCACTGTGCTTTGGCATCCATTTCACTTAGTGGACAGTTTAGAAAACCACACCATTAAAAAACTGTAGAACAAACTCAAGCCAGGATTCACTTCTCCCACTTGTCTTCCTCAACAACTGGACCACAGAACCAATCCCTTCTTGCTAACTCTGACTTGGTAAGAGTTGGATACACCATTTATTTTTGGCACCAACTTACATGAGCAGCACAGTGACAGGCAGGCCTTTTCCAGCCACATCTCAAAGCTTAGAGGTCTGGGGACTGTCCTTAGATGTAGGAGCTAAAATTAAACCCCAAAAACTGAGAAGCATCAGAAAGCCCAAACTCTCAACCACTATGCTTATTTGCCACAAGGCTATAATGAAAATTGAGTTATCCACCGGAATTCCTGAGCAAGAGAGTCACAGGAACAACGGCAATATCTAAAATTCAGGAAGAGTTTGGGATATGAAAATATCCCAATATGATAAAATTCAATGCTATAGGCACACAGATATAAATCTGTTGATGTTGATCCCCCAACAATTCTTACTGGTATTAGCTGAATCTTTCACAGTAAATACACAGGAAATAAAACTGTACCACTGAAAACAACAATTCATCCATGGGGTTTTTAAGGGAGGGGACCACTGCTGACACTTCTTCTAGGGAAACAAAACCCCAGTCCACAAGACAAACAGGATCTGGGATCCACATGCCTGTGGGACTTGTTCTCATGCATGGAAACCCTGCTCCTCCATAGCTTTCCTTACTCTTGCTTCCCATCTAGGATCTAGAAGCTTTTGTAGTACTCACACAGATACTGGAGACTGTTTGTTTGGTTCAGGCAGGAGGCTAGTCACCACTCTGGAGAACACCATCAAACCAACCCCTACAGCTCCTCGCTGCTCTGCAAAGGGAGCTGGGAGCAGCCCCCAGGGCCAGGCCACTCCAGGCCAGCCACGGTACTATCAAGCTCAGAATTCTAACTTCAGAGCATGGGCTGCACCTTCATAACCACTACGCTGCCACGGTATTACACAGCCTACAGCCCAGCACCTAACTCATCAGTGCTAATATTTGATGCGCTCAGCCTGTGTGCACAGGCCTACATAACCCTCTTGTGTTTTCTGCCACCCCTGCACTTTCCATGGTTTTGGTGGGGCTTTTTCTCTGTTATTTTTACACCACCAGTAATACTTCAACCAAAAGCCCAGCAAGCTGTGTGGGTGACTAGAAAGCCAAATGGAAAAAGTCTTGAAGTTTTTCCTGCATGTTCCCAGAAAAGAAAAAAATAAGTCCTTATATGAAAAGCTAAGAGTTCTGTATACATTACATGACTCTGTTATGAAATACCCCCTTCTGTTTGGGTCTGGGGAAGAAACCAGAAGATAATGTGGTTATGAAAAAAAGAATAAAATCAAATGTGAAAAGTTAAAACAGCTACTTAAAACTATGTGAAAGACAAGGCAGTCCCTCAGCCAGGCAGCACTTAACTCTCCTGACCCAAAGCAGAGCCTCTGTCATATGCATGTGCTACCTGTGTGTGTGCATCTGCTTGCTCTGCCTTTTAACAAAGCCACCTTCTAAATAATTACTTGTTTTTGCGGATTCATCTCCCTAAAATTTGTGTGGAAGACATTCTGTTGGGTTTAAATGTTGGCTTTTTTTAAAACATTGAAGGAGCTTGCAGATTTCTACTGAACTAGTGAAAATGGGGAAAATTTTTTACTTTTTCAAAGTCATAGGCTTTCACAATCTGTTACAATTTACTTTGCAATTTAAATTGCTCTTGCAATATTTTACTATATCCCAAGTACAGCTGGAACCATACCCTCACACAACACCAGCAATAAAAAGGGAATTCCAAGAAACTTTATCTTTTAAAGAGTGTCTTCTGAATACAGCACTGCTCCACCATTTGGGGAACATTAGGAAGAAGTAGAACCAGGCAGTTTGGGGGCTTAAATACTTACCTGTAGTGCAAAAGGGTGTACCAGGGGATCACTATAAGGTCATGTCCTTTAAACTACAACTTAATAAACTGAAAAGATATCAAGAATCTAAAAGGCCAAAGTGACTTTCTCAATAAAGAGAAGTAAACTGTTAAAAAACAAAACAAATATGTAGAACACACAAGCCTGACTGTATTTTTAATAAACACAGATATTGATTCAGATAGCAAGGACAAAACACAAACTAAGATCAACCCCTGAAGATCTTCATCAACAACCGCACTGACTGCTAGGAGAGAGACGTGGGAATCTTTGTAGTGCAGAGGATCTACTCAGAAATCAAAAATAAAAATCAGAAAATATCTACTCACTTAATACTAAATTTTGTACTTGCTCAAGAATGTTTTGACAATCTCTTCCACTCAAATAGCATCTCCCTTGAGACAAGGACTATATGGATGTTTTCAGCCCCTGGTAAACTTATTCAAGACACAACCTGCAAAGTATACATACACAGTGTACAGGGGGCAGACTATTTGTGATCCCCAGTTTTACCTGCAGTATTAGATTACAAACATTGTATTATGTTCCTAGCACAGTACTGAAGTCAGACAGTGTTATATTTATGTGCTATTTAGAGGCAAATTTTAAAAAGAAAAAGCTTTACAAAAATAATACAACATAAGCAGTTACTAGAGTATTATTGCAAGGTAGTCTTCTTCAAACCCTGGAAATTGCTGCTTGCAATATGTTGCAATCCACATTATATGAAGAATAATTTTGGGTTTGAAACATCAAATCCTTGTATTCAAACAGAAATTCTGTTTTTCTAAGTTTAGCTTATGTATGAACACCTCATATCTTACTTAAATGCTGTCATTTAGATCACAAATAAGATGAGGCTGTGTAGCACCCATGATCTGTCACATTTCATGGAAATTGTTTTCTCATCTTATTGACAACTTCCACAAAACAGGCTTATCAATGGAAGCCTTAATTTGAAACTGCAAGTGTACTTCTGAAATGTTAAACATATGGAAAAAAATAATATTAAAGCCAGAATGTAATTCAGAATTGTATTAGAAGAAAAATTTCTGAATCACAAACAAAACCACAGTTGCTGCACTTCAAGTCAGAGGGACGGTAAGAGTACCTCTCACAGTAAGAGATGTCAGGCACTATGCTTGAAACTGGTAACATTCCAGAGCATCACAGAAGTGATGCACTGAACTTCATGAAGAAGGATTAGTCCTACAAGGCCATACTAAGAAACTAAGATTTTAGGGGGAGATCCTTGAAAACACTAGATAACACATGCTGCATCTACAAGACATGGATCCCTTGTTTTCAAGATGTTAAGGTTTGTGGTCCATTTCAGCTGACACGTGAGATAGGACATGCTCAGAATGCCACAGCTGTTTGCCCTCTTCAGTCTTCATGTCAATCACAATTATCACAGTTCTAAGTCACCCAGCCTTGTGGAGATCAGCACTTCCAACACATTTGGTAATCCTGCCTTGCTTTTCCATCCATGCCAGGGACATACACCTACATTCTTTCCACTTAGATCAGAATGACTGCATAGCATACCCACCTACCTAAACCTAAAATAAGACTGTATTACCTTAAGTATCTCATATTTATTGCCAGCCCTTCACTCCAATTACTACATCCAGCCTGCATTCTGGAATATCTTCATATGTCTATGCTTTACAGGGGAAGCAATATGTTTCTGAAGAACTTCCACATTCAAAAGAAACCAAATGGCAGCACTAGAAGATAAAAACTGACGGGTTTTCAGGTATTTCTAAAGCATTCAAAGGCCATCTAGAAACTCTACAAAGAGAAATTGCCTAAGGAGTTAGAAAGCAATTTGACTATAGATGATGACTCTTAAACATCAGACAGGTTAAGTTAGAATGACAAATCCACAGCTCTACGACATCTCTTATTCCCTGTCCTTTCTGCCAATATACATCATTAAAATATCCCACAAAATTAATTATAACTAATACACCAATTAAAAAGCTTCATGGAATTGAGCCTCTTTGTTTATGTCTGTTAATATTACAGCAAAAAAAAAAAATCTACCCAGAAAAAAAAAAAGTGTCTAATGAGAGCTAGCTATATTAAAGCCTTGACCTACCCATAAGGAAAACAGGTTAGAGAGAAATAAAAATTCTGAAAGGCATTTTGCAAACTTTTTTCAGTTTCATTTGTTCCATACCTAACTGCCATATACAATGAGAAAAACTGGATTTCAATATTACTGGATATGCCTAAGTCACCAACTGGAAATCACTGGATAATAAAATGCCACTAGGCCATTTGTTCGTTCCTTTGTATTATTTAGATTAAGAAAGTCTCCATGACAAACTTTAACTGACAATACTTTTGTTATGACATCAACATCATGTTTCTTTTTAACCTCTCTTTTTTAATATGATAAATATCTTATAAATTACTTAGCTACTGCAAAATAATTATATTTATCAACTCTGACAATTATCCAAATGTTTCTGAAGATTCCAAGGTTAGACACAGCCATTTCAACATTGAGTTGTTCTTTACACTGTGAAGGGGGAAATATTTAAATGATGAAGCATAAAGAAGTGGTGTACAAAATTGTTCCATCAGTGCTCCCAAAAGAGACAGAAAAAATGGGGAAAGAAGTTATATTGAGTTTTAAATGGCCTTAATGAAAAGTTCAGATTTTACAAAAGGAGAGGAAAGTAGGACAATAGAGGAACTCAGGAAGTGGATTCACAAAGTGTATCAACACAAGTAACTTCTCATAATAGGAAGTTAACCTGCATTTCTGAAACACTTAAAAAACACTACTAAATAGAATTGCATACCTCTGGTTATCCAAAACGTGCTGCTCCTTAACACACATAAATATACATCCAGAATTCTGAGAAATACTAAATTGTACAAATTCCACAATGCAGTGTTACAGTGCATTTTCCCAAAAGCAAACAACCACTTCAGTTCTCTTCTATATTTTCAGTCAAAACACTTGGGGCAAGTAAGAGGAACATAGAAATATGAATTGTAGTTCCTATTCTCCAAGATATGACAGAAACTAAACCAAACAAAATTCTGTTCCCTCCCTTCTATATTATTATGAAGAAACATTTTATTCATGAGTATTATACAAGTTGAAAGAATTTAAGTGGAAAGAAGGACTTGGAATAAAGCTCATTAAAGGTTCATCTGATCACCATGAAGACCAGAAACTGTCTCTCTTCTTTTAAAAACTAGAATTCTAAGAAACTTGGAACAGCCATAATCACCACCTTAACAGAAACACACAAAATTTGTATTTTAGGTTAACGTTTAATTAGGAACAAAATATACCCTTGAAAGAGAAATAATTATTCCAACTACAATGTAAGTTATACTGACAGCAGTGTTCTTGAATTTAGAAGTAAAACAAGAGATAATTTATTCTCCAATGAAACATGGTCATACAGAAAAATGGTTTATTGATTTTCATTAACTTCTTTTTGTTTAACTTAATTTGCTATGCATGCATCCTATCAATGACTTGGAACTCACCCTCAGTTCTTGAAATTAGATATACTTCAAAATACACAGAGCTTAAACAACAAAAACCCAGACACACATCAAAACATAAGACAATGTTTTATGATCATCTTCAAGCCTCCCTAGTGAGCATTTTATTTGGGAAAAAAAAACCCAAAATCATCCCCCCCAAAAAAACCAAACCAAAAACCAAACAAACAAACAAACAAGCCCCACCAAACAAAAAAAAGCCCTCCAACTGGAAATCACTGTGCATATCAATAAGCTTGTTCCATTTTACATATTCATAGTCCCAAGTAGTGACTCATCTTAAGCACTGATAAATGCTTGAGTCTGGCACAATTTGAATAAAAAGACAGCTAATATAACTCCGTGCTGGAAGATATCCACCAACACAAACCTTGAGATCTCCCTGCTCCTACCCCTTTGAAATAATACTTCATTTTGTAATGACAACAGTATGTTTTTCCTCTCTTTTATACTTGATTATGCTGAAAAGGTAAAATTTCATTTTTAGTTTCTGAATGAGGCAAAGGGAGGCAGCCAAATGTTCACATAACCTGAACAGTTACTTGAGCTCACTAGGAAAGCAATTTTACTGCCAAATACTTGGAGCTGAAATATTTATAGAACAGTTTGTTTATCTTTTCTGTAACTAGTGAAAATGTTTGTTTGTGAATGTTTAAATATTCTAAATTTTCTATTCATAAGGGTATTTGTAAAGATTGATATGGATATGCATTTTAAGAGAGGGGTTGAGAAATACAGTAACTACAAAGCATGCTACTGAACATGTCCTGAATGGAAATTATGCTTTCAAAACAGAAAGACCTTAAAGTCATAGTATTGTGAAAAGAAGGCATCTTGAAAATAAATCCAGGATTAAGGGCTTTTTAAGTAGATCTTTTGTGACAGTAAATATGACTGCTGTTTTTTGGTTAAAACTGACTGTCTCATTGCAAAATAAGCAGGACACAAAGACAGTCTTCTCCAAAGGGTCACTATTACAGTTTCTAAAAATTTTCTTGGAACATTTCAATCATCAGTTTCTCTAATTCATTAAGTAAGATTTCTGAAACATACAGACCCATTTTTTTTCTTTTCTAAGAGATCTGTGCTTATCTTTACCCCATCAAAGGGCTTCCTGTGCCACGTAACACCATATTTTAGAGATGAGGAAACTTCTATATACATTCTAACTTTTCCTGAGAAACTCAGTATTACACAAAAGACTAGAATCATAGAATCTATTTCAAGATCCATGACAACTATGGATCAGAATCAGGCACAAGAGATAAACAACTGATTTAACAACCAAACCTACATGGCCTGTAAGACTGAAACTATAACTAAAGAGAGCTAGTTTCTTCTAGTTTCCAATTTAGTTTGGAAGACGAACTCAGAAGGCTTATTCCAACCCCCAAAAGCACCACTGAAAAAAACAAGAATGCAGCTCCTTTGAGAATAATTGGGGAGGGGTGGCTAGAATTATGTATTTTTAATCTCTTTGACAGTGATCATCTTTGCAGCAACAAGCTCCAGCACAAGGAGGAAGCAGGTAAGAAAGAACATTCACCTTTCTAGTCAAAGAGCACTGGAGCAGTAGAATGCCCCAGCAACCTACCTGCCAGAGAGTCCTAAGGACAGAGCCCTGAAGAGAATCCAAGGCTATCACAAGAGTATCAGGCCATGAATAACCTCAGTGGCCTTCCCTCAGCGCCCCCCACACACACAAACACATAGTTTTTGAGACTGACAGATTTATTACCATGATTTACTAAAGTCTTTTAGTTTGTCAGCCACTGTTATATGGACTCTTTTTCTTAAATAACACTCAGCACAATTTTGCATATAGCAGATTCAAAATAAACCAGATACAACGCTGAGATTGATATCTGCTTATTTAGCCTCAATAGATCTGCCCACATTGAGAAAATGATCTCTAACAACTGTTTTCTAAAAGCATAAAAATATTATCATCACATACCATGTTACTGCATTAGCACCGATTAAAAAAAGACTACTGTAACTTATTTAAGGATTTCATATTTCTAATAAAATTAAGTGAACCCACATTTCTTCAGAATTAAATTGAGTAGACATCAATTATATGAAACATCTCTGTTGTCTTGTTTTACTGCTTTTACCTGAGTAGATTTATCTTTCATACATGAAGGGTAGTGTACATGGGGATCACGTGGCCACTGTCCTGTGAGGTAAGGTCCTGTTATTGTGTCCAAAGAAGAAGTTCGCCTTATGGTACCAGAAGTTCTGATTTGCTGGGATTTTGGCCTGTCCACTGTAGAAAACCAGAACAAAATCAACAAAAAAGTCAGGCTAAATTTGACGTGAAATGTTAAAAGCTAGCTATGACACACAATGGCAAGAACATACCAGAAACCTTTGTCTAAACACCAAGCTGAAGAGAACGCCATCACATCAAAGCACATACATCAGACAAAAAGGAAAAACAAACAGAAAAGGGAAAATTTAACAATTACAAAAACTCCAATGCTTAAGGTGTTCATATCTGCAAAGAACTGAGCTACTTATGCCATGTATTTTCATCAGCAAAAAACATCAAGCAGATTTAAATACAGTGATGATGCAACTCAGGAAAGCCAGACATGCAGAAATAGAAAATATAGCATAGCACTTTTTAAGTCAGCTTGCTTAGCTTTCTAAATACTAAAATACAAATCATGAGAAAAATCATGGTTGTTAAGAGGATGCATATCCGATTTATCCTCTTTTCCATATTATTTCATCATTTAAATCAATTCCATATTATTTACAAGATCCCACTGCAGGCCTTAGCAAGCTGAGAGTGAGTGCGACTCCATCTTTCCCTCTGACAGAGCACTGGTCAGAGCATCTGCCTTGTTTGTTTTCACTCATCATTGTGCCTGCAGTCCTTGACTTCTCCCTGTACTTTTCTCACCGTACACCCAGATCATGGAACACTTTTTCTTGCATTTCATTTGGAGAGCAAAGTGCAGAGTGATTCACGAGATTGATGTGGGAAAGAACAGAATTTTACGGCATGCTCTCTGGATTGTCATTGTCTACTTTGTCCTTTAGGCAAAATTACTTCATATACTCATTTTCTAGACTTCACATTAGCCA
Organism: Ploceus nigricollis; assembly: GCA_013399945.1. Classification (NCBI taxonomy): domain Eukaryota; kingdom Metazoa; phylum Chordata; class Aves; order Passeriformes; family Ploceidae; genus Ploceus; species Ploceus nigricollis. The sequence continues at coordinate 2,841,957 of VXBC01024469.1, forward strand.
ACCTATGTGTTATGGGTTGAGCTACTGTCTGCTCTGCTCACCCATGCTAAAAGAAATTCACGAGTGAGATAACTTCTGAGTTAATCATGTGCCATGCACTGATCTGACCCACCAAAAGCCTACTGACTGCTCAGAACGTGAGAGCAGACCTGCTGGCACACTTCTGAGTCCAAACATGGCCACTGGCCTCCACAAGTATTTTCTACTTGCATATCAGCTAGAACTGATGGATCTCAGAAGGCAGAGTCCATCATCAACGTGATATACAGCATTCAGCACAATTAGGGTATAGCTTGCACTAATACAGTATGGTTATAGTACGATATATGAAGACAATGTTAAAACAGACCATTTTAGACAAATATATAGACCTGCTCAAACACTGTATTAGCTACTCATTTTAGGTGAAGGGTTCTAAATAATGCTGTGAATTGGACATGACAATGTATCATGCTGACTTTTATACTATAATTATTCTGACTGCCTTATCTATAAATCAAATCTCTACCATTTCTAACATATCTATCCTTATACGATTCCAATTGTGACAAATCTGCATTTTAAGAAAGATCCTTGAACTATTAAAAGTAAAGAAGTCTGAAATGCAAAACAGAGATGACAAATTTTAAAAATTAAAGTAGTGTTTACATTTGCACTGAAACACAAGTGTACGTAATGGGTAAAAAGCTACAAAGAATTCTTCCAACCTTCCCTGTCATGCTATGGCACTATGCTACTCTCTCAGCCCAAGTTTTGAAAGTTTCTCAAAAAACACCTTTTAAAACAAGTCAGAAACAATGCACAAGATGATGTTTGAAGATGAGGAAATAAGGAGTAAACCCAAAAAAACACAAGCCCAAAAGACACAACAAAATATATACAACCAGACAATTAGTTAAGGTCTGTAACTTGTTCTACACCCAGAGGAAAAGCAACAGAAATCCCAACGTTAATAACTAAAATAATGCCATTAAAACTGAAGAGAAACCAACACCACCAAAAATTACTAGTTTTGTTTTTCCATGGCCATCTTGGAAATGGACTGCAAGACACTGTCAAGCCTTAAAGCTGAGAGAAGAAAAAGTTCAAGACATGGTTTCCAAAGTCCCTACTATTCATCAATGTTTCTCTGAATTAAGGAAATAAACCACTTCTCAACTGCATAAACCAATTCAAGTTAACACTAATTTAATGCCACCCCTATTCCACCATCGTCTGCGCTCCTTCCATCTCCTTTGAGATGGCATGCAGACAGATGTGTGAATCCAGCTGGCAAAATAATTCACTGAGTTAAACATAATGAAAACTAAAGTGCACCCCCTAAAGACACAAACACAGGGTTTTCCCCATTACAGCAGAGTCGGCACAACATAATGGGCAGAAACCACCAGGAGAGCTAGAAGAGCAGCAGCCCTCTGGTCTGTTCAATAACAGTTTTGGTTCCTCACCTTTTATGACGTATCATTAGAACATAATGATAAAACATAACATAAAAATAAAGGAGAAGGGATCTATAAGCATGACATTTGAAGGAACTTTTGCAAATTAGCATTTGACAAAGTGTCTTGTATAGTAATGTACTCAGACATGATGGGATGCCCTGGACAGCATCACTGTACTGGACCCTAACAGTGGCAGATCAGATCAGCTTAAGTAGTTTTCTAAATATTAGAACTGCTCTCAGGGTTTATTTCTTCATCTTGTTTTTCTCACCTCATCATGCATCTGGCTTCCCATTACTCTAGGGAGCTACTACATAACACTTCCCAAATTTTCATTATCAATGGAATGTTGATGCTACTACAATGAATACCCTTCCCCAGCCCAAATCACTCTCTGGTTGGAAACCTCACACTCCAGTTTTCTCAGAGAATCAGAATAACTGAAGTGCTTCAACAGCTCCTGAAGATAGCAAACAGACTTCCGCATTCAGAAAGGCTTCAACAATATTAAGAAATCCCTAAAATTACAGACTGATTTTATCCAAGTTTCAGACTAAAACTCAATCTGACAATATCCCAAGCATATTAATGGATTTTACTGCAGCAGTAAGTCAAAGGATTCTGTTGTTTTAGTGACAAGTGAGACATCTCATATGAAACTCAGCCGTACCTCCAGAATAAGCAAACTTAAGATCACCCACTTAAGCAGTGTAACATTACCTGAGGAAGTTATCTAGAAATAAGAAAAGCAAGACAGACACTTGCACCAAGGCAAAATACCTCATGACCACTGAGATTAGCTTGGTTGATTAGAGCATGATGATAATACTGCCCAGGTTGTGGGTTTGATCCCTGCATGGCTCTTCTCTTAAGAGTGGGACTCTATGATCCCTGTGAGTCTCAACTCAGAATATTCTGTGATTCTGTGTGTTATTTAAAATATGCCACAAGTTTTAATGGCATGTATTTAGGACAAGCTGCTACACCATTCTAATTATGAATGTTACACAAAGTGACACAAGGGTCCACCTAAATACTACAGCTGGCAAAATTCAGCATGATCCTACCTCCCAGCAGGAATCAACTAAAATAGCCTGCATGAAATCATGATTCTGCATGCTGCATTGAAAGCAAAGAGAATTCTAGTTATACCACCTAGACTGACTGAAAAAAGGTTTCCATTTCTCTGACAGCAAAATGTAATTCAGTAAGAGCCTAACACGACAGCTCCTTTGAAAAGGACGGGAGGCTCAAATAAAACCATCTGCTACAGCACTAAAATGAAGAGCTTGCCTTCCCATCTAGGATAGAGGCAGCTAACCTGCACATAATCTGAAAGCCATGCTCACAGTCCATTTTTAGCTTATATAGCTTTGTGCCACATGTGCAATGAGGAAAATCACCTGCAACAGAACAGCAAGACTGACAGCTAGCACTGGTAGCAGTAAAAAAACTGGTTCAGCTCAATCCACCAGAGCTCATCTGTCAACATCTTTTCTTCCCATGTTTCTTTCAACAGTCAGCAAATCCAGTTCAAATTTGGCCAGAACTTTTCCACTCACTTGCACAGATATAACTGATTTTAAAGGACTAAAATTATCCTAAGAATCTCAGATAACACAGACTCCTCTCAAACTGAGTGAAAAACATGAAATAAAAATAAAATTAATTCTTCTCCAAAACCAGGAGTATTGTCATCTCACTACTGATGTCAGCTAATTGTGGACACTGTCCTGCCAAAAGGTTAGACAACATTCTTGCAGTAATTTCTTAATTTCTTTTCTCAAAAGTTCTTCTTTACTTGAACTATTAACCCGAGACACTATGAAATATCAGTATTGAATTCCACAATAATTTTCATGAGATGTCATTTCTCTTCAGTTTAATTGCTAGCACCCTGCACAACCTTCTGGTCACAAGCTACTCATGAAATGAGTCCCAAGCTTAGGGCTCATTCACTCCTGAAGAATTTCAGATTTTATCTAGGAAATAAATACTAACTTCAAAAGAATTTTCTCAAAAAAAAGGTCTTGGGAAGACTCACTATGATGGATATGCTAGTCTGCCTAAAACTCTTTTCAAGAGCCATAAAGTCAGAGTTCAAATAGTCTGGCCCAAAGGATATTCGAAGATTGCATATACAACCATAAAATAGTATCAGGTATTTCTACGACATTCCTATCAGATCTGACAAGAAATTTACAACAATCTACTAACCCAATGAGATGCAGAAGCGCCTGTGTGAGTGCTTCTTAAATAATGAATTTATGTGGGAATGCAGTCTAGGAAATCAAAAAGTAGAAATGGAAAGCTGATTATTAAGGAATGGTGACCCACAGTGAATGATGGCCTGACATCACTTAAGTCATATTTCCTCCAGCAGCTATTGATGACTGTCCTACACCTAGTTGAAAGTCCCCTCTCCTGTTACAGCTTGTCAAAGCATGAAAAAGGGATACCTTTCCTCTTGCTTACTTTGGATAGTGATTCCCTGAGTACCAATAAAGCAAACTTCTGGATTCAAGAGGTCTCTGTCTCTGAAGAGTCTGGTCAAGGGAGGTTTTTCTCCTTTTTTCCTTGTTTTTTAAGCACATATATAGTGACATGGTACTGATATCTGAATGTGTATCTGATTGGTCTCCTCTGCTCTGATTATGTAGGTAGACGGTCAAACTGGTGCGTGTTTAAATTGCGGAATTTGTCTCTATGACTTTGCCACGAAAAAGATTGAATAATGGGGATTTAGAGGCCACTCTAAAAAAATATTTCAATCTTCATTCTCAAGAAGGCTTTTCTCTTGTAATTGGAGCCAAAATCTCTCATGAAAAAGATTAACAAGGGATTTGGGGTCCCCTGAAGTTTTACTCCAGAGGAGTAAAGAGATCTATTGGCTCAAAAGACACTTCCCAGTTGCCAGTGACTGACGGACTTGTTTCTGACCCAATCTGCTAACTGGCTGCATGACTGCATTAATAGTTCAGAAAGGTGCAGAGCAACAAAGAGCATGCTGTTTGCCACGTACTGCTCATATAAAATAACAAAAAATAGGATTTTAAATAGGATCTTAAAAAAACCCGCAGCACCCTTTTATGTAATTGAAAAGAAAAAATATGAAATTACTGCATTCTTTCTTCATAATTTCAAATTAAATAGCCTAATCTCTTTAATAGCTTAAAACAAAACAAAATACTAGCATTTTCAAACATTTAAAAGGCAGTACAGTGCTTTGCTACCAAAATTATAATTTTAAGAGAATATAAGAAGAGACAGTCTTTTTCAGTTACCTTCCGATACATCTCTAAAGTACTTTACATCCAGCTGCTTAAAACATGTTTTCATTATGTGCATCACAGTGGTTTTGATTTAGTTGTATGAACTTCAGAAATTATTCTCCAGTTTCTATCTTTAGAAATTACAAGAGAGAATGACTAAAAACAAAGTGGGCTGACATTCTGAAGTTACTACCCTAAAGAGACAGACACAATCCACTCTAATTTCCTCTCATCATCCTAACTGAAGGGGAAAAAAAAAGGCAGCACAGAAGAGCACCATAGTCTAAACCAAGACTCCAACAACCAAAACCAAACAAGCAGAAAGCAGGCTACTTCTTGAGAGTGAAGATCTTTTCAGAGATCCAGGTCCATGAATGATGTGCCTTCTGCATCCAGAATTCTTCAGGGAGGAAAAAAAAAAAAAATAAAGAGGGGAACCAGTCTTCCACACAGACCATTTTATAGTCTAGTAGTCAGGGCCAATTTGGTTTTGTACCTGACAAGGCTTATGATAATTCAGACTGAACTGCACGTAATAGAAGTCTACCAAGAGAGGACATCACCTATACCGGGAAAATAACATAAGACAAAACCAGTTTGTTCCTTCAAAGGAAAATTGTACACACACACTGACCCACAGTACAGGATTTAGGAATCAACTATACTGAGTTATCTTTTATAGCTATGACTAAGTTATCTAGAAAGAGATTTTCTGGTTAGTCACTGAATCCAACCCATAGGTTAAGGCATTTCCTTCCATAACAGAGGTTTCATGCACGACTCTCAAGGACACCTAGCCACACAGGATGGCACAGCGGCAGGGCTAGCATGGATACCAGAGGAAGTAAAACATATGGATGAATTTGTAGGCATATTTCACTGGACCTGCAGTTGACTGAAAGTCCTGGTTACTCCTGGTTGCCTATGTATGTATGTTGAAGCAAGATCTCTGCCTCATGTCCCTTATTCCCCCCAAACACATGTCAAGTAAAATGTGACTATGAATATATTTCAGAAGTCAGATTTTGTTCACAGCAAAACTCCCCTGTTTAAAATCAACATTATCCTTAGAGATCAAACACAGAAAGAATGCTCTAATCTCCATAAGAAAAGTAAACAAGCCATATGGCAGAAAGTTTCAGCCCGCTAAAGTTCTAACAAGGATTACTGCTGGCACGTACAGGACCTGTAGGATTTCATGCCACAAAAGCCTGCTTTGTTCAACAGATGTAACGTACACACTTGCACTCTTCTAACAGGATGACATGTAGGTAAAAAACACTAATTCCAAACCTGCATATTTTTATGTATTTGTCATTTTTAGAATATATTTTTCTTTGTAAGATTATTACTTCAAATTTAAATACTACACAAATATCTAAACTTAATATCATTCAATAAAGTGTTTGTACTATAAAGTTAAGACAAATTTGATAGGAGCTCCGCAGCTAAGTACTTGGGAAAAAGCACACTTAAACAACCATCCATTAACTGTTGGACACTTCAGCAGACACAGAGAATTTCCTTCCTTTTAGTTCATTAATTTAGATCTGCTGAATCATCTATTCTATGTATCCAACATTGAGAACCAAACTGGGAACCAAGAACAGCACTAAAGCTTGGGGTATTATTTTTTCTTCCAGTATATTAATAATTAAAATACTCAAGGTCATTATAAACACACACAGTTGATTCAGTAACTGAAGAATACTTTTTTCAAATAGACTTTATGACTCTGAAGGGATTTTTTGTTGTTGTTGTTATAAAGACAATACTTAAAATTTAACAATATGTAGAAAGTGAGGGTTTTGTAAATCTTTAATCTAATTCCTCTTTCCATCAAAATGCAGCTGGACATAATAATGAATAAAACAAATCAGAAGGCACAACTCACCATTTTCACAATCAAAATACACAAAGAACTGTAATCAATGCACAGAGGCTATACAATGCCATCATAATGATCACCAATTATTAGAGATAGAAAGCATTCTCCTAGCTAGAGCAATTTATATTGAACAACAATAATATACTTTACTGAAAAAAAACCTGAAAAATAGAAATGTAAAACCAGATTAAAATTGATTGCCTAAATAGGAATGCTCAACTTTGATGATTAAATAAATTATCTCTTCATTATCAATTAAGACATAGAAACAAAGGACTAGAAACAACTTCCTAAATCTGGAGCCCACTTTGCAGCTATCACTGACAAAACACATAATCAGTTCAAAACAGAATACAGTCAAGTCTTACAGCAGCTATTTGTCCTCACAATTCCTACTGGAAAAATAACCCAGGAACTCTTATTTTCCTGATGGTTTCAGGCCTTCTTACAGTTTAATATATAAATATTTACATTGTCAATCCAATCCACCTGTTCATTCCCTTCCTTGCTCACCTGGATTCTGACAAAGCAAAATTTTTATTCAGATTTTTTCAGAATCACACAGTTTAACTCCTAACCTGTGAGTCCTTCTCTGAGTCAGCTGCAGTTTGACTTTACCTTTCTTGAACTGTAGAACATGAAAAGGGTGTACAGTACCCCATTTAATGCCTCAGCAGCCCCTGTGTGGCCAAGTGCTCTTCATTAAGACCAGACCTGTGCCCAGAAGTTTTTCAGTAACTTCATGTTGGCAGTTTAGAGATCTCACCATCACCCAACTCCACCCTCCAGAATTTTCAAATTAGATGTTCCTCCTGTGAGGAAAAGATGCTCTGATTGAGCACAACTCCACATACATTAACTTCGATTTTTTACTTTTAAATCTAATTTTTTTAACTTATTACTTCAATTCCCATGGTTCTTAAACTCTTCTTGCATAATCTTCCTGTGTACTAATTAAACCCTTCAATATTCATCAACAGTTTCATCACCCTAATTTCAAAATTTGCCTATACAGATAAGATCTACTTCCCGTCTAGATCATCAGTTTTCCAATCAAATCAACCAGGTTAGCATGACACCACTTGGAAAGCTCATTTTGCACTTTAACATTTCTCTCTGGTTTCCACCATCCCTTCAAATTTCTTCTGAAGTTTCACCAATAGTTCTCCATACTTTAGAACTGGACACAACGGTTTTCACATTTTTAAAACATCAGCATTGCTGATGTACCTGCTATACTCAGGAGGACATCTAATGATGTCACTCCTACCAACAAGTCCGCCTCAGAAATTTGAAGGCAAGTGTCAATTTCTGAGTAGGCTTTTCTAGAATCCTGCAACGCAGATCTCTGAACTGACTTAACTGAAATATGCAGTCTGTATTTACCACAGTCTTGGTAATTCCTAATTCCAAATTATCCTTGTCCCTTGCAATTTGGGGTTTTTTTTATCTTTCTGGGTTAAAAATCCCTGTCCTTATGGAAAGTGATTTCTTAGACTTTTTTCTGGTGAGTGCAAAGCATTGAATAAATATCTGTGCTATTTCCTCTGAGACTGTAGCTATTATTACTTGGAGCTGACTTTGAAACCATACATCCTAGCAAATCAGTCTCAGATCATTCTCAGATCTTTTTTTCTTCATACCAAATGGTTACAACTTTTTCCTCATTTTTCAATCTGCATGTTTTTATTATCTCTCTTAAAACACACAAAATCCAAGCCTGTTCATGTTTTAACAATTCTCAGCTAAGGTTCACCTTTTGATTGGTAACATGACATTCTTTCCTCAGTTCTTCCTGCTGTTTCTTGCAGGCGCTCTGCTTATTCCTAGCAGCCTTTTCAAGGTAAACGTCCATGCAATCAGATCACATCCTTGAACTTTTCTGATGTCTGAAAGACTCCAATAGTATTAACATTTTTCATTAAAACAGACTCTCTATTATTCAAGGCAGAGCAACATCATTCAGACAAATTTTCAAACTACTTCCTTCTGAAATCAAAAACTTTACTCCAGATATATGAGTTTTAAACAAACCTCTATGTAGGATTTTCTTCTTTTGCTGTATACGCATGCAAATTTGCATGACTAAACAAAGGCTAGATCTAACATTTCTTTCACATACAGTGTCAGCACACCCATTTCTTCTGCTTCTCCAAAATTTTGAGTTGTTACAGTTGGTAATTCCTATCTTCAATGTGACCAGTCTAAGTTTCTACTATAAATCTTGCAGTCAAAAGATCTCACTGTATCCTTCAACTTCATATTAAAGGCTATACACACCACTAAACAAAAATCATGTGCCTCCAACCATCTGAATAGCCTAGCTCCTTCTTTGGAAGAAATTAAGGTAGACCTATACAAAAGATTTACAACATATTTTAAATAATATATGGACTGCACACTTTGCTAAATAATTTGTTTTGAAAGAATGAGCCTCTCTTTCTACAGCAACACCCAAAATTTATTTGGATCTTCCACGTGGACAATATCCTACACTGAGTATGTGTCTGCAGTCAGTTCCTTGTATGGACATTTCTCAAATACACATTACTTTTAAACATGCATGAGTTAATCACATTTTTGCCCATGAGAAATTTTTCTCTTCCAGATTAGGCCTTTTCCTTGTTCCCTTTGAAAAGAACAGAAAGTATTTCAAATGTATTTTATGGTTTCTTTGTGGGTGAAGAAAACATTGCAAAGATAATTATTCCAAGCAGGTTATCAGGTATAACAAAGAAGCCACTGAAGGTGAAATAGCAGAGGAATCAGAGCATGAGAGAAAGGAAGTGTGGTATTCCACTATCAATTGCCACAATTAAGCAAACACAGCTATCAGTTAAGAATGAAGATTTTAAGACCTTGAACAGAAATTTACTTCTGTGAAGACAGCTTCTTCTTTAACCTGGCAGCTTCCCAGCTACTGTGTAAACCTAAGTCTCATTCTGCATTCTTCAGCAGTTAGCTGGTATTTTTAGTGTCACACTGGTCAAAGTCTGTTCCGGGACACAGCATAAATCTGGGTTTAACTTTCAGCGAGCAGCTCAACTCTTCATTGCTTTGAAAAGCAGAAAGTTAAGATATCACATATAACAAAGATTTAGAATAATATATGCTGAATATGGAGGTGTAACACCTAGCTCACAGAGTCAAAGCTGCAAAGCCACTTGGTGTTCATAATGTACTTTCCAGGGCTCCAGATTCCAGAAAGACCAACTAGCTGACACTCAGCACTGAATTGGATTCCATGTGTGAGCACTGGACTCACCAAACCTTTCCAGAGCACAGACAGCACCACTCTGATACCTACTACAGACACCACCATCTTCTAGTCCTACTGGGCTAGGGAGCTCTGCCATGACATGCAGAAAGAGTGGTACTGGGATCATGTCAAATACCTACAGAAATTCATAGCTCTTGTAGAGCTGGCTCCTCTATGCTGTCTCTCTGTAGCCTGAATTACAGAAACACAGAGCAAAATTTTCAAGGTTTATCCAGCAACATTTCTGATCCAGCATGGACACAGCACTTCATCTAAGAAAAGCAACTGCACTGTTATCCCTGAGAGCTACATGTTCACAAACCTGGGATTTTATATCTGCACTTAGGTAATCTGCTCCCTAATAGCCAACTTCTGACTTCATGGCATAATTTGAAGCAGGGTTTGTATTTACAGGGTAATTTCTGCAGACTACAATTAATTGAATTAGCTAGTAATTCAACACTGAATAACAAAAACTTGTTTCCTGGTAAGAACACATTATTTCCAAATGATAGCTTGGTCTCCAAATGCTGACAAATGTCAAACAATTATTAAAGTTTTGATTTTTTTTTTGTACTGTAGCCTAAGTGCCTATATCAAAATGTTTGGGGTTTTTTTCTAACATGAAGACTTTTAAAAAATGTAGGTAATCCAGCTAGCTAACCTTTACTAATTATTTCTTCCAGAACTCCAGAACAGGCATTGTACACCAAAACACCTGAGATAAAAAGGCACATAATATAACAATACCCACATTGCCATACATTTAATCAGTTTACAACTGAGTAACTACTGTTACACAAAACATTTCTAAAAGACAGATTTATACTTAAAATTAATTTAGCGATAGAAATTCATTTCAAGTGTGAATGTCAGTCATCTTGCAATGACCTGACAGTCAGAAATAAGTACTAATTCCTGAAGTTCAGAAGTATGTTTATAACACTGCTTCATGGCTGGTGGTAAGAGCATAGGAAAGGAGGCTGAAGGTAGCCTTCTTCAAACAAGTGACTAGCATTGTTCAAGGAATGTGACAAATTATTATTCTTGTTTAGACTATCTCTCAGCAGATTGAGAAGAAAATATTCTAGAGAGGATGTTAGATTATTCAAAAACCACGACAGAACCACTACCTACTGTTCTTGTGAGCAAAATACAAGACACTTTCTTCCTAAAGAGGAAACAATGCGTAGTTTGGGTACAGCTAGTTTCAAGTTGTGCAAAATAAACAGCATGTAAGAACCAGTGCTGTTATTCACTCATGTGAGAACAATATCCATTGCAAATGGCTACTCCTCAACTGAACACCAGCAACAGTGCAAGTCAAGTCCTATAAACACCAACATCAGTGGCATCATTTATCACTGGGGCATATGCAACACTATATAAGGAAGCCTAACCATACAGTACTTTGCATTAGGGTTTCAAAAGTCAAGTTTGTAACATTTCATGACCTAACGGGAAGTATATACAATCTGCAAAGCAACAATATCGAACATGGAAAGATAATTAAGAGACCTACTACTACAAAAAATGAAAACCCCCCATCACAACCATCTTCACTAACCTAAAATAAACTATTTAGGTTAATCCCCCATTTACAATTTTTTTGTGCAGGAAACTGTTATAGCTTGAGTGCAGACACTCACACCTTCTGGGTGTTTTCTCCCTGTCAGAGAAAACTAACCTAACAGGGTGAATAGTTTGGCAGGAATCAGCAGCAGCAGCTAGGAAGTGCATATACAAAAGGAGGAGAAGTGAAATGAACACACCCAGCGCAGACACGGTATTACAGGGCCTGAGACAGCAGGCTGAGGGCACTCCAACACAACCACACTTGGCCTGCCTGTGCTTCCTTCTAGGACAGACTTTCAGGAGCTACACACCTTCCTCTGCCCTACTAACAGGAGACATTGTCAGAGCGAAGTTATCACCAGACGATCCAAGGGGGCCATGTAATGTAACAGCCCTGGTCCTAAGCCCAGGCTCACACAGCTGGGAGAGTAGGGAAGAGTTCCCAAGAGAGCATGTTTTTCAGTTTCAACCATGGATGAAGGCTTCCATGGATCCCATCTCAGCTTCAGAAAGCTAAGAACCAGAGAGCCCAACTCGCCATCCCATAGGATTGCTATTACTTATTACACTGGGTCATGATACTCTGTGTGGTATCCATACCACAGAAATCTCTGATCCCTTTCAGTACTACTTCTACACCTCAGCATTTAATTTCCAATTCAAAACTAGTTGTATGGCAGGGATGAGCTTCAGAGTCAAATCAGATGGGAAAAAAATAAAGCATAACTGAAAGACTATCTAATTTTGGGGAAGCGAATATTCATTCAAAATTGTTATTCAGAATTTGATTACAAGTACAAACACCCATTTTTCTTCACCCTGATCTCCAATGCTCTTCATTTTGCAATTACCCAAACCTTAAAAATGGTGACACAAAGGAAAAGGTCATAATCTCAGGTTGACAAGTTGCTGTAATGTATTCTAATGATGAGATGTAAATAATATTTTACTTGCATGAAAATGCCTTAAGCCATTGTTTAAGCACTACAAAAGGAGGCAGCACTGAAAGACTAACATAAACATCCATTTAAATACTAACACTAAAGCAAGATGATGACCATTGACAGTTAAATACTTGAGCACAATTTTCCAGTTATGTATGTTTAATACAGGGTCATTTTTTTCATCAATAAAAGATACATATTAAAAAATGCTAGTTGATGTTTAAACTCTATCATTTTAACAACCTCCCAAGAACATATGAGAAATCCATGAAGAACTACCTATTTTGTCAAGTGCTGGCAACGCTGTTCTCTACTGAAGTAGCTGTCAATTGATTTAAACAGGAACTTTCATTTTTCACTGCAGGTTAAAAAAATATTATCTTCTTCAGATGAAGATAATTAATCAACTGGTAAAGCCCAATTTAAAATGTACTGCAGATATTCAGTAATACTGAAGCACTGTGGAGCATATACTCTATTTCCAATACATTTTGCATTGTTACAACTACTGCTTTCAAGTCTAGACTTAACTGAAACTTCAGAATTACTGCATCAGTTATTTTTTTTTTCATAATGATATAGAGTAGTAGCACAAAACCCATTTTAAAAATAACTGGTTTTCCACTGTGAATTTTTGCAATATAGCAGTCTAGACTTGGTGAACACTGCCTTTTTTGTAAGATTCTAAGACACACTCCACTGATCTACCCTCCCTGCATTTTAAAATACATTTTAAGAACTTCCATTCACCCCACCACTATGGGAAAGAAAACAACAAAACACAGGAACCATGAATTTCAGAAACCAAATTTCAGTATTGGCCACTGTTATACTATGCACAGATGCTGGCAAGTAACTTCAGTTTGGCCATATGCAACACACAAATACTTGCTTATGTCCAAAGAATTAAAGGTCAAGTAGTGATTTAAAACAGGTATAATCATATAATTTTTAAGTTAGTTTTTTTTTCCATGAAACAGGGAGGTTCTGTCTTTAAAGCTAATGCCTTGCTACAGCACTATTCAAGTTCAACAGAGAAAATACCTTATTTTTTTCTTCCTGCAGTTTAACACCTGAAAGAAGCTCAATTAATTTGTTTTATAAAGCATTATTTATTAAAGGCATTTAATACACCATTCTCATTCACAGTCATGTTAAAACATGTAACTAAAAAGGCTCTGAGTTCAGGACAACTGGATCAAATTTACCCAGGGTCTTTTATGTCATCATATTATATTCCAATGAAAGCTATTTTGGGAAGGAGAGGGACAAAGCTGGAGCAAAGCTGTTTTGACCATACAATTATGGGAATACTGCATTATTCAGGGATCAGGAAATAGGAAGCATCACAAAAATTACTTCCTTACCTACATTTGCTAGAAATAAAGGAAAGATCTTCTTGATCTCTGGTATAAACGCTTATGATGCCAAAATATTGGATGGTTTGAATGCAGGATATTAAAATCGTTCTACCTTTTGAAGTACAAATTTTGGGTGTTTTTTTAATATTAATATCCCTTACAAGTCTAGAGATCAACAATATTGTTTGTTTTACTCCACTCCCAATTCCATTAGCCTAAAACCAGATATATATACGTCTTACACTGAAGTGGGTTATGCAGTTGTTTTGCATCTTTTGCAATTCCTTTCTCTCACTCATGTTGGCAAATCTTCAGGAGTTATTTTGGGAAGTAAAAGACACTGGGAACCTTTAACAACCAAATTGATTACAGTATTTTTCATATGTCCTTAAACGTTTGTCTTTAATATTTGGAAATAGAATGGCAAAAATTTGTACAATAAAATGTGTTAAGTGAAAGTTGCAAAATATGACGCATAATACTACAGTACCACCAGAGTTAAAACTAAAATTAAAGCATTTGGTGAGAGCAGTGTTGAGTTTGAATCATAGAGAAGTCATTTACACCCTCGTTGTATATAAAATATTAATGTATCATGAAAAAAAGAAACTAAACAGGAAACCCACTCTCATATTTGTATGAGCTACTTAACATAACAGCAGACACTGCTGATTTTATCCAGGTAAGGTAAGGATGAAAACAAGTTGCTTTTTTCTTTAAAAGACGTGTCCACAGGCAAGTAGCAAGTTTTATTTGACATGTCCAAGGGTTTGGCTTTTTTGGATTGTTACCAGAACATCCTTTGTCATAAACCACACAGCTTCAGATTCTGTTGACATTACTTTTATGCACTCAGAGATCTAACAGATATATTCCCTCTAAGAAAATCATGTGTTGTTACCTTCAACCAGACACTTTTTCCACTGCCAGCTCTCCAAAGCATGAACACACACTATAAAAAATATCTACTAGTAAGGAATAAACACATTTCAACAAAGAGGAAAGGTGCAGACTTGCACATTGCAGATTTATCCTATAATATCAGGCTTTTCCCCTCTTTTACCCTCTTTTTTTAGCACCTTAAAAATATATATGTAACACTCATTATTTCTCACCCATTCAGCAACAGTACTAACCAAATACTGCTACTGGCATTGACGGCTTCCTAACAACTAAAAATCCTCAAATTTGTTTAAAAGAAAATATATTATTGAAAGTTTCAGTCCTAAAAACACAGGGTGTTGCTACAGAACAAAAACCTTTACAGTATACTAGAAAGAAGGGGTAGAAAACATGATGATGGGAGAAAAAACAGACCAGGCTGCTTTCATTCATGTAGTAGTGATGTCAGTGCCTGCAGTGGTAGTTGCTCTGACCTGTAGAGGCTCAAAGCTGGAGTGTTTACACAGAAATCTCCTTCATAAAGGAACCTCTAGCAAATCACTAAAATATCCACACAAAAAGTCTTAGTAGGATAGCCAGTTCAAGGCATCTATACTGAAAAAGGCTGAAAGGAGGTGGGGAAGGGACAGGTGTCTTAAGAGAATAATATCTACCCATCAGAATCATAAGCAGTTTCCAGAACAAGCATATTTGTGAAACAATCCAAGTCAGACTGCAGAGCCAAAGACAAACACATCTCCTGCACTGGTGAGAAAAACAACAGGATTAAACCTAGAGCCTAAGCTCACATTTTACAGCAGTGGGAAATGGCTTTGAGAAACTGACAAAAAAACTTAATCAAGCCACTTCCCCAAGACTTGCGTACTGATAACAACTATAAATAGCTGGAGTAGCATTGTTTAACAAGCCACACGAAAATGGTCCATGTCTGAAAATGGAGCATTTAAATTTTTTTCAAGTCCTCCATTATTACTGCAGTAGTCCTCCAGCTCAGCAATCAATTTTCTATTTACTATTATCACCATACAGACTACAAACATGTTTTTAGTGTCCACACATCATTTACTAAAATGCTGAGAACAAGCAGAGAAACAAAGACAAAATACTGCCCCATGGCATGGAACTATATTCCAAATTGTGTAAAAACACCTTTCGTTTTGGGGGGCTGGAGGGGCAGACGAAGGGGAGGTTTGGTAACCTTTTTTCATTTGCAAGCTGAAGAAATAGAGTATCTTATTACTCTCGCCTGCTAGAAAATGGTGCCTGTATTTCAGTAAAATAAAGCTGTTGACGTGTGCAATTGTGGTCATTATTAGGGCGATCACGTTGTTTTCATTCATTCATTCAGGATTTGCTAAAGGATGTCAGCTTCTGCAGCAGCAGCTGGCTTGACCTGGAGGAGGGGGAATGAATTCTTTGCAGTGCATACAGATTACAGGGTGCATTTCTCGACGGACCGTTTATGATTTTATACACTGCACTCATTAAACCAAATCAAGCTCTGTGACGCAGTTCACCAGGAGGCAAGCTCAAACAAGTTTAATGACAGAAAAGTCATTCAGTACTAATTTATAGTCTGATTTATTAAGGCTAAAATAGCCTACAGATGAAGAAGACTGAAACCACTTCCTAAAATTAAAATTTCCCCTCCAACAAAAAAATCGTACACATTAATGAAGTACTTCACAGCTTTGCAGTATTTTCCTGGCTTGCAGGTAACTGCCCATATTCCTCCCTCTTCAATACACCTTAAGCGTAGGCTTTGTACACTGCACCACTACAATGTTTTCCTCCGGGTTCCCATAATTAAATAATTTACTGCTCATCGTCAGCACTATCACTACTCATACACACAGATATTTTGGTGTTTCCTAGTTTCCCATTAGCATTTTCCAAAGATTTAAGAGGCAAAAGGGAAATCGACATTTAATGCTCCATACAGCCAGAAAAATATGATCTTTAAAATTTTAAATAGAGCTTGAATGAATCAAAACCACAGAAGCTCAGTTCTATTTTCAAGCACGCAAAACTCTCTGCAGAAATAGACTCTTTTTGAAAAATACATTACAAAGTATCTCTGGTCAGATTATAGCACAATCAATTAGGTCATCTGCATAAACAGATGCATAGGGCAAATTAACTCCATTTGTAACTAGCAGTGACATTTTGCTCGTTTGTAAAATGCTGCCCCGACCTAGGACAATTCTGATGACAGATCTGCCCAAGTTACAAATACTACAGACAGCAAGGGTTTACTACACATAAAAACTGAAGAGGAAAGAAGGTAAGATCCAACTGCTACAACACACGCTGGCACCCAACACAGACCACAATTTGCCACAGAAATCACACACAGTAAAGACTTACGAAGGGACAGAAAAAGCAAGTGGCATAGAACCACAGAAAGCATTCCCAGAAAGAGATGATGTGCGATACCTGATAGCTACGGCAGGACAACATAAAAAGTGCATTTAGTCCAATTCATTCAACTGCTCAAGTGATGGGGGAAGGCAGAAGGGAGTGAGGGAGGTAAGATGGCCACTGCCACTTTAACACATTCAATAATTTAACAGACAACCTGACGCAGGTTAAGTTGGACTTGCTGGAAATCAATTTTACATTTTAAACTTTACAGGCCTATTTTGGCTACATGGGGGTTGGTTTGCAGTGGATTTTGTTTGGTTGAGTTTTTTACTGTCTCAAGGATTCAGTGCTAAATATCACAAGGAGACAGACTTGTTTTTAAGCACCTCAATATGGGAATTTCCTTGTTTTGGAGCCTGTGCTTGGAAACATCACATCTTTTAACCTATGATCTTGCAAAAATCCAAGTCTTTTAAGAAACCGAGCTCTGCAGAAAGGAAGAGCATTTGAGGCTTCATTTTAACACACACTTCAGAACTGGGTTGTGACACCCCAGATATATATCTAACTCATTATCACCCCTACTAGATAGTTACAGCTGGAGACAGGGAAGCGGGTTAATTTTAGGCTCGTTTCCCTATTACACTCCTCCGCTGCCAGAGCCCGAGGCCAAGGGTAGAAGCGGCAAGAGCACCGCCATCGGAGCCCCCGACCGCTTCTCCCTCCCGGGAGGGGAGCCGCCGGCGGCCCCTGGGCTCGCCCCCGCGCCGCTCCTCCCAAGGCCGGCGCGGGGGGGTTTGTCCTAGGCAGGATTCTCACCTTGCCCGAGGAGGATGACATTTCAGGGGTCGCCTCCCCCCACCGCGGGACAGGGCGGCTGGACGAAGCGCTTTTCCCCTCGCTTCCTGGCAAAGCAAACCCGGGCACGACACCTGCCCCGGGGATTTAAAGCTCGCCCTCGCCCCCCGACCCGCTCCC
>VXBC01024469.1:2860253-2982393 GCA_013399945.1 Ploceus nigricollis
TCTCCGCGCCGTCTGCCCAGCTGCCCCCGGCGCTTCCTATCGGCGACGGCGGCTGCTGCTTCCACGCCAGGCTCTGGCCATCGCTGCCCGCCCCAGCGTCGAGAGCACCGGGGGTGCTGCCGAGCCCAACGGCCGCTCACATCGTACAGCGCTGCCGGCTCAGGGCGGTCGGCTGCAGAGCACGACGAGGGGACACGCAGCCGGAGCGGGAAGGAGGGGGAGGCGGGGAGGCGCTCGCAGCCAGCTCTTGCTCTTGCTCCTGCCCCCGCCGGCGGCCGGGACCCGCTACCAGCACCATCCGCTCCCCACGCCGCCCGCCCTCCGAATGGCACCGCGCAGCCCCAGCGCCCGGCCGCGACGGGCAGCGGTGGTGGGCGCGCGAGCCCATTGGGCGCCACCGCGGCACTAGTGCGGGCCCCATTGGCCAGGAGCCCTGTCGCTCGTCACTCTCAGCCAGTAGGAGCAGGCGGCGCGGCGGAGGTGTGGCGGCGGCGGAGAGGCGGGCCGGGGGAAGTGGGATGTGGCGGCGGCAGGGGCGGGCTCGGGCTCGCTGGGACGCGCTGCCCGTCGGGGAACGCTGGGAGAGCAGCCTTGGTGTGTGCTGGGTGAGGTGCCAAGATACGCTTCTGAGTTCAAAGTGGACTTTACGGGGTGCCGACTTAACACTGACTTAAGAGAGGCAGTGCTCTGGACCAAATCTTGCGCTATCCCTATTCCCAGGGGACTGTCGGCCTCTTCACGCTTACTCCACTCCTATGCAGGGAAGGCTCAGAAACAGCCAGAATTTCTCGCAGTGAAGTCTGTTCGCGTCCATCAAACCTTGACAGTATTTCTACTTTCGTTAAAAAAATCAAGTTGTTCTTCAAAATCTAAATAAGTGTGGTTTCATCATTTCCTATAAGTGTTACTCTGCTTTTCCTGATATGCGTCCAAAAACAGTTCTTGGAGAATGTCAAGAGGAAGAGAAAAAGTTTTACAGTGATATTTTTAGAAAGTGCTTTTGTTCTAAGAAAAAGAGCTGCCGTTGGATGAATTCATAACCTGAGACAATGGGAAACAAAATGAAGGTTAGGATGAGTAGCTTAATAGCTAAGAAAATAAATGGCTGTGAGATCAGAAAGATAAGTTGAGCTGAGTCCATCAAGAAAACAGTGCTTATTTTGGATCTGATGCAGATAGGATGCTAATGGAGGAGAAGGGAAAATGCAGGGAGTCTTGCTATGTGGAGGAAGTCAGCTCAGTGATGGCTACTCAGGTTCAAACATTAGAAGAACCAAAAGGACATGAAATATACATAGAAGTAGAATGTTTAACAAGATACACTCTCTTATTTTAGATACCACCTTCCAATCAGGAATCAATTAAAAGTGCCACAGAATTAACTATGTCCCTTGTACCATTTTCTGATTATGTAACAAACGCTCATTTTTGTTTTGCACGCTTCAGATTACTGCACTTATGTACTTCCAAAGCTGTCCATAGCTATCCTTATCCCTTGGTAGCACAGGAATCAGTCGATAGTCCCAATGAGAAACCGTATTCTCGGAAAATGCTTCTATTCATGGGCTGTTAGCAAGACTTTGTTTGCACTAGCACCATGTGACGCAGTCACCGTGGTTATGTTACAGAAAGAGTTGGAATAATACACTGCACATCCACGTGAGCGTGCTCAGTCAACAAAGCCACTCGTATAAATTAATTTTAAGAAAAATCAGCAACCATGTATTTTTCCACTAGTCTGGTCTTTTTGTTTTCTGCTAGCATGGGCCAAATTCGTTTGTAAACCTGGGCTGTAGAGACTTTTTCCCCCAAGGATTTTGCACTGTGTTTAATCACAGCTATGAAGTCCATCTAGTTTATTATTTTTCTGCTTCATTGCACTGGGCTTAAAATGACTGGAAAGCACTCACCTGTAGTAGCCATCTGCCAAACAGTAATATCAGCAGTGTTTTAAACAGTAAGCACATTTTCCTATATCTGTACCTTTGTCAGATAACATTGCTGATACAGTAGTGTCTTAGAGACACTCTGAAAAATCATCTGGTGTCAGCTGAGAAAGAAAGTACACCTTTGACTAACAATAGCTGATACCTTCCAGCTATTGCCAGTGCTGAGGGTTATGTCAGACTAAAATAAGGATGAACTAGTGTAACTCTTGAATTTGTCTGTTTAAATACTATTTTACACTGGCTAAATTTTAGAATTTCCATGTTCTTGCACATCGAACAATAAAGTATTTGGATAGGGAGAACGGGTGCGTAAAGACAAGGTAAATGTCTGACAAAGAAAATCCCACCAGCCCCAAAACAAGAACACCCACACGCACCCCAAACCACAGGGCATGTCAGTGTAAAATATCAGTAGCAAGTCTTCCTTCCCAAACAAGCTGAGGACCATGCCACAGCCTTACAGTGCAAACTGAATCACCACTTCACCTGCCCTCACAGCAACCAGAGAAGAAAAGATCCACTGGGACTGCTTCTAGCCAAACTGTTACCAGGCACAACAACAGCTGTACTGGGGAGACTTTGCTCCCCAAAAGTTATTTCCATCGTAATTCCTTCTAAACTAGAGTTAGCATACATGTTACAGCACCATGCCATGTGCCTAGGAAAAAGTGATTTCAGAAAAGATGAAGAGAGCATTCTTCTAGAAGAGAGTATTTTAAAATGGGATACCAACTGTTGAATTTTTCACTGTTTTTCATCTAGGTTCCAGATTAGTTCCCTCAGGGAATACCGCTGCTGTATAATACCAAGAAGATATTACAGGGAAAGTGAAGTAAAAACTGAGCTCCTATCAGAATCTTCATATCTTTCAAAAACCCATGTTTGCCTTGAAGACCTTATACCTCCTCAGCTGGCGTGTGCTTAAGGGAGTTTATACTGGAGGTAACAGGTATTTCTGAATCTTAAATCCTTCTGGGAGACAAGGACATCCTTAACACAGCTTCTGGGAGAGGCATCCTGAGAGCAGTGGAAATTATACGTCACAGCAAGAGCACAACAGCAAGGGAGTGAACTCTAGGAGCGGGACAGGGACAGGCAAGACTGAAGCAAAATTACTCACATCTCTCCTACTATTATCAATTGATAATGGGTTCATCTCTTGAGGTCAGAAACAGATTCACATGAGTGCCATGAGCCATGGAAACTGAGAAGTTTTAAGCAATCATTAGATACTATGCAATCCTAATCCTTATTTTGTTCCTACTTGAAGGTTTTAGAGAGGGCAAACTCTTCAAATCTGGACATAACTTTTGTTTCTATGCCTTTGCCAGGGCATAAGGCCATCAATACTCTGCTCCCAGTGTATCTACCTGCTTGTTTCATTATTTTTATGTCTCTCTTCTCTCCCTCTATGTTTTCTTTACTGCCCTTTCCCCATTCCACTTGTAATCAAGTCCTTTGTGACTGTCTCTGAGGTATTCACACAGCATCTAAGACAAAACAGTAATGAGAAAGGGTGCATTTATCTTCACGTATGTTCAGGTCCGTTCCCTGTGTTTCTCTTATTTGTAATGAATATACAGTTGGGAATATTACATTTGGGAAGAGAGAAATAACAAGAAGAAGTACTTACATCACAGTAATATTCTGAAAGAGATGATGACCAGAAAGCATTATCTGTGGCCAAAAATTAGAACAACCGCTAATGACCCAAACTGCAGCTCTCAAATGACAAAACTGAGGCTAAAACAGGCTTGCCTCTGTGGACTTGGAGCATCCCTAGGCAGGAACAGGAACATCACCTATAGTAAGGGCCCCCATGTGAAATGCAACTGCTATCTGGAGCTGAGCAGCTCTGCTGAAGCAGCAGTGGCCCATTTTCCTAGAAAATATCTGTCTCAAGCTGTGGAGATGTTGGTTTCGTTTTTGGCCTGTTTTGCCTTCAAACAAAGTTCTAGCTAGAATAAGACAGTAATGCAGAAAAAATATATATGGAATTATTTTTACTACAAGGATTTTTGACAGACACTGCCTTCATCAACCACACTCCATCTTCTCACTGCTCCCAAATGTTCAGTGGCACAGATATGATCCCCTCAGATCAGCCAAGCACTCTCTATCCCCAAGCCTCTTGGGAATTACCTTGCTTTTGAGCCCTTGAATTCTCCAGGGCTGCTGATACAACATCATTATCCCCACTGCCTGCTTTGTTGGTACTAGCCAGGGATGAGACTTCCAACTCATGATCACTTTCAAGTCTCTACATGCTCAAGTTATCTTCCAACAACAAAAAGAAACTCACTACTGAGGACTTACCTTAACACTGCTGATCATCCAATTTAGGGTCAAGCATGTGGTCAAGTGTTAGGTTTCTTTTTCTCGTCTTTTTTTCCTGGATATGGGGAAAATGCATTAAGTAAAGGGCTGTTAGACCTATGGTCCAACAGTATTTATAGTAGGTCAAATTTACTATTTATGAATACTCATAAACTTCAGAAAATGTCATAATCAAGTTTACAGTCGAATTTCAGCCAGAAGGTATTATAGTACTTCCTTTTTAGTCAAATGCTATTGTGAACATTATTTCATTCAATGCAAAGGATTGTCACTAGGAGTGCATAATGAACAAGCCAGGAAACTACAGAGTAAGAGCCAGCTGTAAGATTTTCCCTTAAGAAAATTGAATACCATTTTGGCTAATTGTCTTTTTTTTCCTATCTGTCAGAAGCCTTTTTGTGATACTGAATAACTCACTTAAACCAGAACCTGCCCATTAACATTACCTTTGTTATAACAAAGTCTTACCTCATCTGGAATCAGACCTACTCCTACATTCTCTTCTCTTCTTCAGGAAAATAGGCCAACCATTTTGGACTTTTGAATTATGTATTCCTTAGGCATCTGCTTTAACATAAAGGCAAACATTCAACACACAGCTAAAATCACCAAACCTTCCTTCCAGCTCTGCATTTAGTCTATTTTTCTTTCTATTCACTGGTACAGGTATCTCCGTTCAACGCTTTCCTTTAGCTAGCAAGTTAACCATGTCAGACCGTATCCCATGGGAAGCTGAGTTTTCTCCAGGCAGCAATCCTGCCCTACATTACTATTCTGAGTTTGATTACTTGACTCAACCACCATCTCCATCTCCCTTCCCCAGTTCATAATCTGGAAAAAGGTCTGATTTGCACAGTTGGGGCTAGGCCCAAGTTCTTTCAAATGAGGAGCTGAGGGATCTTGCAGGTTTATTTTCCCTCTTTTCCATTTTTAGGCATTTGGTATGAGGACAGTTTTGGACAAGTATATGTGGTTGCTATTCTCCAAAGTGAAACTGATTGAAACACAGGTAAAATGGCTAGTATTCCGATAACCTGCCATGTTAAATGTAGCGGACACTTCTAGCAGTTCTTTACTGTAATTTCTCTTGCCAGTCTCTTATCTAAAAGAGATCAATAATAATAGCAAAATAATGCAACACTTCATGTTTACATAACAAAAGTAATTATTCCTTAAAATAGCTTCATGCTACATCATAGAACCATCTGTGAGGAAAAAAATTGTTTTCAGAGTACTTAGGTAATATGTATTATGCCAGCAGTAGTATCTTTAATGGAAAAGGTAGAAACAGTAAGCAAATGCCAGTAGCAATTTGAATATAATGATACTGTTATATCTATTACCATCCACACCAATATAATAAAAGAAAGCACCATTTCATGTGAGCAGTTACCTTGCTAAGGATATTAGGAAAGCACAAATGTACTGTATAGTACTTTGATTTATATGATATTAAACTTTTTAAATGAGCAGCACCCCCCTAAAAAGGTAGATTTGAAGCCATTATGATCCATTAAAACAGTAATAAGTGTCTGATAGTAGAGTCCCTGACATCTTTCTATTAAGATTTCTTGATTTGGTCTGTATCTGGTTTTGTGTTGTTTTTTTTTTTTTGAACTGCATTAAGCATGAATGCCCCTACCACTCATGCATTCATTAAGCATGAATCCCCCTACCTGACCCTACACCAGTGTCCTAGCTGTCAGATTAGTGCTGGTGTTAATAAGGGTACATTTTGACAATACTGGTTTAAAAGGCAAATCTGAGAGGTAGGGAACTTCAACATTCATTTCAGAGAGTCTTCTTCTGGGTTGCTTCTACCCCTCTAGTTATCCTACTTCACTGTTTCTGACAAATAAAGCCTTGTTCACCACGACCTTTCTTTGCAGGCACAACAAACAGGACTCAATTTTATTTGGAACTTATCATCACTGTTCCTTTACCAGCCAAATGGGATGCTGTTGAGTGACATGGTGGACTCCACTACTACTACTGGGCGGTAAACACGTTATGAATTTTCAAAGCAGGAGAATATTCTCTTTTTAAATAGATTTTGCAGCGCCTGGTAAAAATAATAACAATGAAATGCATTAGAG
The DNA here is from genome assembly GCA_013399945.1 of Ploceus nigricollis. Lineage (NCBI taxonomy): Eukaryota > Metazoa > Chordata > Aves > Passeriformes > Ploceidae > Ploceus > Ploceus nigricollis. Next base: position 2,866,636 of record VXBC01024469.1, read on the forward strand.
AGGCACATTTAAAGAATTTTACGGCATGCTGCTCTATAAGCAAAGTATTCTTTGTAAGAATGTTCCATTCTGTGCATACAACAGATTGTGGGGCCGGAGCAGAGTCACAGCACTGAGTCAAAATGCTGGAAATAATTATAATTTCCAAGTAGGTAATATACTCACCTGTAGAAACAAATATTTATTTGTAAATGTGGTTTGTTGGTGTGACAGCTATAAAACAGGCTTTAGAAGTTTGCCTAATGCTAATTTACAATACAATATGCTAAATACAATAAAAGTGCATTTACATAACAGTAAGGAACAAACCTGTAAAAGCAAGGAAGTGTGCAGTTAGCTTAAGTGTTCAGTTGAGGTGGCACAGTATTTAAGTGAAATATATGATGCATTTCTGTTCTAATTGCATGTTTCCTTGGATTTCTGAGTCCATGTCAACAGCTTTAATTGCATTTTAAAGCAAGTTTAGGGATGTGAATTTCCTTTGTCTCTTTTACACCCCAAACTAAAATATAATGCAAAACTTCAGCATCATTAAAAGAGAAAAAAAAGAAAGGGAGCTGCTAGTAGGTCCTCAGCAGCTGGAATAATCTCCCACAGGGAGAGGTGGAAACCTTATTCCATGAGTCATTTAATACCGAATAAACAAAGCACTGGAGAATAAATTGTAAGGCATGATTTTTTTTATTGTTCATTGACAGAGGGAGGGCTATTTGACTTAATGGAGCTTTTCCTTTTTTAAAATTCTTTAGTAATAGAAAGCGGGGACAATGTCACAGATACAGTTTATTTCTCATTGTCAGTTTGGCCCTTACCGTCCTTGTAATAAAGGTACAAGTAACTTTAGCCTCTGCACACTATGAAGCATGCAAGATCAAGTCCTCAAGGGCTACTGAAATTCAGGATCCTCTTAGGCAGTGGCCCTTACTTGATGTAGTTACATAGTGGCTTAATTACAGTTCCATAAAAGGTTTTGCACACCCAACTATCACAGCTCCTGCTATTAAATGCTATGCTTTAGTGACAAAGCTCTGAGGAAGGCAGCTGAGTAAGCTGTGTATGCTGGCATGGCGTGCTCTTGGTCGCCAGTGGAACCCAGTAGAATCCAGGACTGATAGAAGGCAACAGATAACCCCCTTGCATCGCACAGAGCCTGTCTGTAATCAGATATAATTATGGAATCACTGCCAGTCAGAGCTGTTATAGTCTTGCCTGTAATCAAGAACAGCATTATTGCAACATTTATTACTCTCAAAAGTACTCTGAGATTTATGGGTCCTTGGAAAGAAAAGCATTGTTAGGCAAATCTATCTATAAGCATTATTTGGCCATAAAGAGAGTCCTTTCTCTGAGAGATCAGTGCAGTTCTAATGAAGAACATCTACTGGATAATTTCTTCAGATTCTTTTTAGTCCTAAGTGACAAAAAGCACACACATTACTTGAAGAAACGCAAACTTCTACTTGCCAGCCAAGTAGATGTAGACAGACATTATTTCCCTGATGCTCGAGATACAATGTAACCACTGCTGGTGGAGATAGAACATTCCAATAAACAGTGGGAATCAGTGTCATCATGCAGAACCAAACTCTTTGATGTAATTGCTCAGTTATTACACACCCGTGATGAAAGGTCTCAAGGGGAAGACCTTCCCCTATAGTACTGAGTTATGGCTTTGGCTCTATCAATAAACAGGAATGTTAAACAGAAAATGTATCTGGAAAAATGATGATATGTGACATAACTCATAAGGAGTCTAGAAAAAGGGAGTAATAACTGCAGTTGATCATGCAAGGGTAGAAGCAGTATCTCTTACTTTTGGAAAGAAAAGCGAAAAAAGAATTTTTTTGGTGATTTCTTAGCCCACAAGGAGACAGAAGAAAGCTGTATGTTCAGAAGTGGATGTGGGTGGGAAAGCAATGAGTGAAGAAAAATCTTGTTACCTTGAAAATGTTACCTCAAAAGGTTTGGAAACCATTAATAAAACCACCTCAAAGCTCCCCAAGGAAACGGTGTTTTCTTCTCCAAGTTACATAGGTGATCTGTAGAGCTGATCTGGAGGACACAGGAGCTGATGCAGACAACTCCCCATACCAAGCCTCTGAGGTTAGGAGAGTCAGCTCCTCTGTTTGTGTGTGTGGTGACAGTTCTGCCAAATACTTTTCAGATACAGCAGCTTTATCAGTGAGAAGGATCTGGGCTGCCCTGCAAAGATAATCCTCCCAGTGGTGTGTCAGCCTCAAAGAAGGGTGTGATTATCATTCCAAAGGAGTGTAATGTGAACCTGTGCCTCCCATTCAGCCAAGTGATGGCTAGATCAAGGAGGCTTCTGCTCTTTGCTCACTCTTTCTTTTGTTTCTTCTCTTTCTTTCCCTTTTTTTCCTTCCAGCAAACAACTTATCTTCATATTAACTTACTTTATTATGTACATTTAAGATGTCCAAAGAGTGAGCCGATGTCTTAAGGCGCAGTGGCCCTTAGAAATGGATCTCCTACTAGACCATCAGCAGAGTACTAGGTGGATGAGTTTCTCATCTTGGGATGCTTGGAAATTTGCTGGCTCTGATTAGCATTTTACAAAGATAGAGTTTCTCTGCAAACAGTCTGGTGGAGTCTTTCATGGGACTTTCAGCTCTCCTAAGCCTGCTGTTTCAAGATTTTGCCAGCAGCTCTGGCCTGGGACACACAATGCTCCAGGCCCAATGTAAGGATGACTCAGCCCTTTGATTGAACAGGTCTTAGAGATGGATGTTGTCTTTTCTGTCACTTCAAGAAAGAAGGTCTTCATATAGTGAAATCAGGTGTTTGATCTCCCAGGTCTCCTGAACTCATGTGTGTCCACTTGTTGGTTTAGGTTTTTTCTTTTTTCCCACACGAAGGACAAGCAAATCAAACGGCAGATGGGAGAATGGCCATCCTCTAACCATATTGAGTGGTGCTTATTCACGGGTCATAATCCAAAAACAAATTGTGTTTGTCTGGGTTCTTGTTCCAGTCTTGCAGCAATGATTGAGTTCAGCCTGGAATTTAATACACAAAAAAATACAGAAAAGTAAGGCTGACAAAACTCAAGATTAAACAAATAACTAATGCATGACAACAGCAAGTGAGTTTGATCTTTAAAACCAGAAAATTTTCTGTACCAAACTGCCTTTCCTCACTGCAGTCTGCATAAAGGAAGGAGCAGAGGCAGCTGCAACCACCTCAGCTTCAGAGATGGAGCTCCCAGTAGTCAGTCTGTAAGAAAACACCTGGCTGGCCTTAACGAACATTATTTTCTAGAATGTTCCCAGAGCTCTGCTGGCAGGGAAATATACATGACTTGTAAGGCAGTAAAAGAGGCAGTTCTCCAACAGCACATGGTTTGACTTATAAAAGCTTTCCTTACGGGCAGAATTAATTATATATCATAAAGATCTGTTATATATTCTGTTTATACAATTATAAAGCATTATGGTTAATTAGTTGTGGTACAGACTCCTGAAGCAGAATCTGGTTAGAGAATAAACAAAACGCTCAGTCAGTTGTGACGGTGGTTAACAACTCACACTTTCATATCACCTTTCACACTTAACTCTCTTGAAGTGATTTGTAAGTTATGCAATCCAGTGGGCTTGACCTTTGTGTATTTGGTAATTTTTTGGTTTATATAGAATTAGAATATGCTGATCAGAAATGGTCTGAGATTCTCACACCTTTAAGAAATTAAATTCAAAATATTTGCTAACCAACTTTATTTCAACTGTTTTCTTACCTATTAGTTACTTGTGATCCTATTATGTCTGGCATTGTATATACACAGAAAATAAATACTTCTCCATCCCTTATTCTGTCCTGATATAGACAGTTTTGACTGGCAGCAGTGCGAATCCCTATCTACATCACTATCCTAAAAATAGGAGTGAAATCTTGATTGTGAAAAGATATTGATAGAAGTGTTTGTTTGAAAACACACAAAGATTTGTTTTCAAGCTACATTTTTACAGTATTTCAATGCTGTGAAATGAGTTGACAGTAATAATGTATCAAACCATCTGACATCTTCGAACTTAATTACTTTTTCGCCATCACATAATTTAGCACTGAGTCTTATTGCTGTGCATGTGCTACTACAGGTGTCTGGGCAGAGTAAGCGCTTTTTGAAGTCTCATCAGTGTCATGTGAGTAGAGCTAAAAAAAATTAAGTTAGTATTATTTGTCATGTCATGGGATATTGTACTGGTTACTGTGCCTGCCCAAAAAGCACTTTTTAAAGCTAAAAACCTCCTCTGCAATATTTATAAGAGAAATTGAAGGAAAAAACCCACAAGATGGGAGCAAAAGAGGAAGAGTATGTATTTAGTATAGTCTAGATATTTATACTGTAAAATGTAGCACACAGTATTTTTAAAAATCTACAAATAAATGAAAACAAGCACTCCCCACTGAAAATGCCACAGCCTGATATCAATTCTGTTTCCTGAATGCATCATGAAAGTAGTGGGATTTCAGATAACTTTGAAGGAAGGCTTCATAGTCTTTTTTAAAGTTTATTTTGGGTATAGTTTTCTAGAAGAAAGCCTGAAATATATATATGAAAGGACTTCTGAGAGACAAAGATGTAAGGGCAACTGAAAATGGCATTGTCAGCCTAGAACAACAAACTGCACAGTAAGATAGGAGATAAGATTACAGATGAGTGCCCAATGGATGCTTCTAACTTCTATTCAAAAAGGCACTGAAGGGAAATGAGTGCCAGGAAAGGATACAGAGAGAGGCTGATAAAATCAGAGAGAAAATTCAGGAAGGTTAGCTTTACTTCAGTATTTTAGGCTCAAGGGGAAATCAGGTGTGGGTAATGAAAAGTGGAGAAGTTGCATTCTAGATATGACAGTTGCATTGACAAAATTGGAAGAAATCACCTAGAAAAACACACAAGTAGAGTACTAAGAGGTAAAAAGAGAGCCTGGTGAGGTATCTGTTGAAATTCAGAATGGACATCTCCCACAGCTGAAAGAAAGGTTAAGGAATTGGCAATAATTTGAAAAATAAAACAAGAAAAGAGAAAAAAAAACCCTTTCCATCTTTTCAATGATGAGTTAAGAGAGGACAATATTTCTGAGTCCCCGTATGAGCAATAACATCACAGGCTGTGGAGGTGGAAGGAGTCCTGAGATTTGGTCACATCACTGATAATGACCTCAAAAGAGCTGAGTGGGGTGTATGCAGCTGAAATTAAAGACAGCTTGGGAAAAGGTGAAGTTGTCAGAGAGCCATCTGAGGTCATAGTTTCATGCAATACATTATTTTATTTTAAAACTTATACACAGGAGGAAAACTCAGCAGAAATATGAGAGAAAAATTAGGTCAAATGTAGGATTTAAAAAATATGGAGACAGATATCATTCTGTGTATACTGGGATATTTGTGAAAAGTTACAACGAACAGCAAACAAGGGAAGAAATCCTACAAATAGAAAATTAAAGGATTACTGGTAAAGAAGGAGGGGTAAAGTGAAAATCTGATAAGAATTGCCAGGAAAAGGGATTGGGAATGAGAGAAGAAAGTGGGAGAGTGAATGAAAGGAGAAAGAACATGGATTTGTTAATTAGATCTTCTCTTAAAAAAGAAAGAACTGATAACATGGATAAGAAGAGGCAGAGGTGTGTGAAGCTGATTTCAGGATAGCATTATTTAAATTTTTTGTATTTATAAATTAAACATACTTTTAGGTTTTAAACATGGAGAAGCTATTACATCATTTGAATCAATGTGACAGATATGTAAAAATTTTAAAACTGTTTCCAGTCTCATGTCCAAAGTATAAATAAGACTCAGATCCTTGTACAGTGACAAAAAATTCAAATATTATCTTGAATTTGTGTAGGAACTGGTTGTTTTTCAAGCAACTTTCAGAGAGCTAGTTTTCATCTTCTGCTACTCAGGAAATATGTGTCTGTGTAGAAGAAAATAAAATGACATTTTCAAAATTGTTGCTCCCTCTCAGTAGTAATAATTGAGTTTACACAAAGAGATTTTGAAAATAAAATCAGAAGTCCTATTCCTGTGCTTTACACAAGTGGAAGTCCACTTTTGCTGTTAGTGTTTTGCCAGCTCCCAGGCACTTATTTCCCCATTCCCTCAATAGTCCTGTGGATAAACAGCCCATAACTGCTGTGTAAATGTCATTATCTGCTTATCATTCTTACATTGCTATAAATTAAGCTTCTTGCTGCCTAATTTTAGCAGTGACATGATCAAACACATGGAGTAGGGAGGATTTAGAAGCTCACCTTATCCATCCAATAGTCCAAAAATCTGGAACACATCATCCAGTGGAAGTTTAAGTTCCCAGATAAATCAGCTTTCCTTCTTTCAACCAGCAAGCTTTCCAAGGAAGAATTCTCATTAACAAATTCCCCCTCAAACAGTTAATTACATTTCAATTTCTTTATTTTGTTGCTATTTGCCATATATACAAGCTAGCTATGCTAAACACTAAAAATAGCCCACTTTATTATATACAAATAAGGAATTTTAATTGGCATTAGTCTCATAGAAACACTCAGGAACTTAAATAGCTGTACAGCAGGGACTTTGCCACTATGTAAAAATAACCATAAAGTTTATGAGAGCAAAGATGCCAATGGCTGAGCTTTTGCAATAGTAATGTGTGTAGAAACAATAATACATACATGGGTGGGATCACTTTGGTTCTTTGATACAGGCATTGGATTCGATGCATGGAATGGACATTGCTGTGACATCTGAGCACCACATTAATGCACACCTCTCACTTCTAAATGTTTACATTGGGCAGGTAGGCTTTTAGTATTTGTGTATTGGCTTTGAGTGCGCCCGTAGTCCAACACCATCTCACTGAGGATGTCCTAGTGTTTGGAAAATCCCTGCTTTGCCCAGAGCTAGCACAGCCCTTGGCAGCCCAGCTCTATCCCCCAGCTTGCGTGGGCTCTCGGAGCCTCTGGCACGCAGCTTGGCAGCCACAGAAGTAAAAATAACTTTGCTTCCCTCCCACCGCCTTTCCACCCAAGTGCAGAGGGAAGGAAAGGATATTTAGTGCTGAAACTACAGAGAGTTCAGGTAATAATAGAATTTTAGGAATAAATTATGAAGATACGCATATTTCAGGCAGTTCCAACCTGCCCCTAAATTACAGCCTGTAGTGCATCACTCCCCTACACACTTGGTAGAAAAGTACTGGGCTAAGCCTACATATAAACTAAAATTTAACATGTTCAAAAGTAGCATAAATTAAAAGTACAGAAAAAGCTGTTATAAGACATTTAGGTTTACCTTGAAACCACCATTTTCTTTCAAGATGTGTAGCATACTCAAAAGCACGCAGCAGCAGCAGCTCCAAAAAACATCATCCTCCAACATTCCAGTGTTTATGGGTGTGTCTTAATTAAAAGTATTCTGCCAAACAAGGAAACCTGACTCTTTAGGAGAAAAATATTGATATATAAGGACCCTATTACAAATTCATACAGATTCAGGAGAGAAAAGGATTTGCTTATTGTATTTACATGACAGGCTTTTAAGAAAAACAAAGTTAGCTGATGTGCCAAATTCTGTTATATATCAGCATTAGCATATATATCTTTGGAAAGAGAAACCTTGATTTCAATCTACTGCTATCCTATAAATAATAATGGTACATCAAAATTCTGGTATAGTCCATGGCTGATTTGAGAAACAAACTTCTACAAGAAATTAATTGGATAACGAGAGTCAGAATTATGAGTTAATTTTTGTATCCACATATCTTATTTTCTTCCTGAGTTACTGAGTGTGTTACAGACATAGAGAAAATATATAGCTATTCACACCAATAAAACATGTCAATGGACTTTCTGTGAGATGCTTTTTCATGTTTTCTCAAATCAATCCTAAATGGTTCAAACTATATATGATTTCTTAGACAATGTCTATTTATAGTGATACTGGTATGTTTATTCTGGAAAGACAAGGAAGTCCCAAGGAAGTCCCACGAGGGCAATTCTGCCCTTTTGAAGTGTTTATTTTTGAGTATACTTATTGCTGATAGTACATACTCTATAGTTGTCCCACTGCCTTCTTCTTCTTTTTTTTTTTTTTATTTTTTTCCTGAACAGGTATTTCCTGTTTCTCAGACAATATATTGAAATTATTTTGCACTTCTTGTGCAAGACAAATACTGCTTTACACACAGTAGGCTAGCATGGATTATCAATGGGAACATAGTGTTTGCTGTATCTTAAAGCAAGTCATCTCTCTCTTCATTGGTCTTTTTACAATCACACCTAGAAGATCAGAGAGAGCTTTATCATGGTCCCTTCCTTGCCTTGGAAAAAATCCTTCAAAGGTCCGCCTGCCTGGCCTCACTCCTTTACTACCTGACAATGTTTCAGTCTTGAAATAAAACACTTTGCATGCAATGATTTGCTTAAAACATACATGACATATGTGGGTTGACACACGTGGATCCACTGTTGCAAGACAAGGCTAGACCTCACTGCATAGAAACTATCAAGGCTGATTTCAGAGGAGTGTTGCAAGAGGCAAAACTTTGCTTTTCCATGTAAGAAAATCAGAATAAAATTCATCTTTGCAATGGGGCATACTCCATAAATACTTGTTAATATCAAGATTGCCTTTTTCTAATGCTTTTCTTGATGAAGCTTTGTCTCCTTTTCACAATTAACTCTCAAATAAGTCGGATAGATCATAAATACAGAATCTACACATTGTAAGTGAAAAAATAATCTCTGACACTATCTGAATAACACAGTGGAACTGAAGGATTAACCTGCTCCATGGTTTTTGGGAAATATATCACTGACATGAAATTCAAGCACAGCAGAGCCTTTTGCACAGTACGTAAGTGCTGTGCTCCAGCTCATGGCTCCACCAATGCCCAGCATTCCTGGAGGACAAGCACAGGGAGCAAGAGCCTGGACTTCTCTCTCCCTGCTTGAGGATGGGGTTCTCCCTCACCAACCAAAGAAGGGTCTGGGCTGGCAGGTAAGGACACATCACAATAGAAAGGGCCATTTCTGGAAAGAGAAGGGAGTCAGAAAGTATTCCTCCAATCAGCACAGCTCACCCAACTGATTCCATTCCTTTTGCAATGGAAATAAATCTAAAAATTCTTTCTTACCTCACTGGCAGCAGCTTTTACCCTGATAAGAGCAGCTGCATGTCATCTTTTATCAAGAGAGTGATAGCCAGAAGACCTGTGTTGCTTCTTTCTGGTTTTAACTTTTAATTTTCACCTGCAGTGAAGAGATAAAATGAATTCCAGTTTAGCTTGACAATCCTGCCTGCACAGGTGTGCTGTAAGAATACCACTGTGGTGTTCAGCTGGGTGAATGCTTTAGATGACTACAATAATTATCAAAAGTACTGTGTTTAGTTTCCCCTCACTTTAATCTGCATCAGATTTGCCAAATAGTTTCAGCTGGCTTTTTCACCTAGATAAATAAAGCTGGAGGAGGAAACGAAAGGACTTGTGCCTCCTTTGATGCAATACTTGGCACTTGAATAATGCAGAACTTGGGAGCTGTATGGCCAAGACCTTCTTCTTCATGAGACTATTTGAATTGAACTTTTTAATTTCCTATCTAAATTCATCCTTTAATTACCATGCTATATTCCTTCCTGGGATGAGGTCCCCATTCCCTGCTCCTGATACTAGTGTATTTTGTGCATGTGAGTAAACATCAGGGTGGAGCAGCACCTCTAAGGGCAGGGCACAGGAAAGGGGAGGAGGAGCTCAAGGTCGTCACCCTGAATGCGTCCAGCTGCACAATTCTCTGCCCTCCTCAGACTGGGATGGGAGGCAAGAGCCAGTGACTCTCCTTCTCTGCCATCATTCTTTCCATCCCTTTGGTCCTTTGGCAGTGGGAAAAAAAATCATGAGGACCAAAAGTAAGGAGTTTGTGTCTTAGGGGATGGGGTCTGACTGACCTAATATTTATTATGCATTTTATATAGCGGGAGGATTAGTTATATTAGAGGAAGAGTTATAGTGGGAGAGGCTGAGGGAGATTCAGCTCCAAATATCCTGGTCCTTGAGGCTGAAGGATCCCTCCAAATTTAACCCAGTTTCTTGCATCTCGGTGAGTGAAGCAGCATAACCACGCAGGTGTTCAGCAGGGGGTACCCCCAACTCCAAATTTCTGTGAACTGAGTGCTTTGATTCCTCTTCTGAATAAAACAAGCAATTTCCTTTCAAAAGTAACAACTTATCTGAATTGGGACTTCTGCAGTTTTTCTGTTCCTCATGAAAAAAATGAAAAAATATTTTGGATCAGTCTAAACAAAATGCCCCCTAATTAATAGCAGTTAATTTGCACTCTAGAGTTAGTACAGAAAAAAAAGCTAGGATACAAAAGTATACCTAGATGATTTCTCTCTGTGTTAGTACCCGCTGTGTCAGTCAAGTTAGGCCATCTCTAATATCCTTGTAACCTACAATTTCTAAATTCCCATCCAGCTACACCTATGCCACTGCTTTGTTTCCAGTAGCATTAGATGGGATTAAGTGAAGAAGGAATTAAGCCTCCAAAGTTAATTAAAACATTGTTGATGATGACCAGGAAGGCATACTTTGCGGCTGTAGGTGGAGAGATGTAAGTGCTCAACATGGGGCAGTTGTGCCCTGGCTTTAAAGCTCTTGATCTATGAAAGAAAAATGCCTCTGGTTTCTCGTGGCAGTGTGAGCTAAGCAGAGAGTGAAGTGTAGCTGCTTCAGCTTCTCCCAGAGGCTCCCATCCTCTCTTTCCTCTGGAGGCTCCATCTTCTCAGTCTGGTGCTGTTACATCTTTAATAAGATCAATAATCTTTCTCGACTTCAGCAGCTTCATGAATTCTGATTAAGCTCCAGGACAGCGGCCATGTATTAAGAATAATAGGCAAGAAGAAGACTTTAGTGTCTCAGTCCATGAAGCATGATAGTTTCTTTTTTAGGCAAACTGATATTGATTTGATTTTGGGTTTTCTCACTGTGGCCTCTGTAAATAAAGTGCTAGCACACAGTACGCTCACTGTTCGACTCCTCTTCCCTTCAGACCAATTCTTTCTGTGGAAGACTTACGTTAATTGTTCCATGACTACTAATGTGTTTAATTAAGGCTCACGTGGTTAAGTCTTCAGTGAGAAAATCAGACATGCTTACAAGAATTAATATAGTAAGAAATCACAAAGGTGCAATCAGGAACAAAAAATGCGAATGGTCTCTAGCACTGCCTTTCAACAAAGCACCGGTGTGTGAGATTCTGCACATCATTAAAATTCAATTAAGTATTTGGGGGGAAAAAAAGCCTGGCACTGACAGGATACATCATCTGACCACAGGAAGCTGTGCTGACAAAAATTCATAAAGTGGAAATTGGAAACCCATACTCTGAAGCTTTCCTGGATTAACGGTTTAATGTCCAACTATGTAATATATCATTTATGAGAATTCTCTAATGTGATCTAGCCTTGCATATTTTGCAATTTATTATTCTTATTTAGGAAGGAGTGGAGACAAAACTAGTCTTTCTGATTTCTGGATTTTTAATAATTTTTAATATATACATCTTGTGGTAATTTTCCAAAGACCTAACTTTGCAAACCCCAGTTTTCAGTTCTCACTAGTGGGTTCATTTCAGCTTGATTCTTGGCCACTGTTTTCCTTTTGAAGATAGAATTTTTCAGGGAATTAGACATCTGGGGCAGGGAATGATGCAATTACGCAGAAACGTAGATGGAAGTATATTGTTGCTTCACTGTTTTTTATGGAAGTGTCATTCATGAATGACTCCTGTTGTCAACTTTTGAGATTTCCTGCAGCCAGAAACATCCACAAATCCTTTTTCCATATGCTGAATTATTTGTTTTCTATAGTCTTGTATATACTTTGTGTTCCAAAAGTGGATCTTTTTATTGCTTATGGTCCTTCTGTGGCTACAGTAGTACCTAAGCATCTTGGTTTAACAACTTTATGGTTCTTGTGTATTTAAATGCTTTCATTTCTGCTACTTTTTCTGTAATACATTATGTGGAAGAATATTCTTTGTAAATCCTGTTTTTGTTTTTTAATATCTACTCCTAGTTGTAAGTATCGACTCCACTAGGAGCCTTGAGAGATGTGACACATGCCAAAAATACCATATTTGGGAGTAAACTTACAGTGGAAAAAGAATTTAAAAATCATTAACATGCTTTATTTGGGAAGGAATCTTAAAAGTGCTTTTTAATAAAAAGACAGAGAGGAGAGTGGCCAGAGAGTATTAAAATATTGACTAGGCTAACAGGCAGTATCTTACTGTTTTAAAAACTATGCAGGAATGCAAGGAGAAGGAGCAGCTGGTGAGCCCATGTAAAAGGTGACCATGTCCTTCAGAGCAGTTACCTCTGCAGCTAGATTGGAAAGCAGATATCCACAGCCTTGGGGAATAGCTTGTGGCAGGATAACTATTCCACAAAGATGAGGCTAGGGGAAGTTGAATTCAGAAACAGGGAAACTAAAAGTAAATGGAAAAGAACGTGATAAGGAAAAGTCAAAGAATAATCAGTGTGTGGAGACTAATAGAGGTTTTTTTCTTCCAAGTTATTTCAATCAAGAGGCAAAAACTTCCTCCTCTAATTTTTATTTGCATTTTAAAGTAGTTACTCGAGGTACCTAGAAGAGGACTAAGCTGCTTCTGGTTGGTTCAAGGGTGACATAGAAGGGTATTAAAAACATATTTGTTAAAAAAGTAAACTTCACTGAAGTTTGCTTTAAAGTTTCCCACACTGTTGCTCCAAGAACTGTCTGAGATTACTGTAACTGAAGAATAGTGGTGTGGGAAAGCTCAGTTTTAGGGTACTTATGTATAGGTATTTTTGTGCTTTATTTTTTTAATAAGAATAATAACAACAACAATAACACTCCATTGGTTGTCTGGGTCTTTCATACAGCAAGAAGAAAAAAATGTTTAAAAACTTAACTGTACAAGGCTGAGTACTTACCACTACTTTAAAGTGATATTATAAGAGAGTGACTCTGACAACAAGTGGAAAGTTCCAGAAAGGTCTACAACAACACCATGGAGAAAGATCAAGATCTAAATCTGACTAGCTCACCATTAACTTCAGTGCACTCTCACTTGCAAGAACCTGGTTATGGTGTTTGAGTACAACATTGCTTTTTTCTTACCAACTCCTCATGTAAAGACAAAACAGCTTTGCCACTTATGCCAGCGTGTAAAATAAAGGAAATTACCCTCTCTTTTGTAATGATTCCCACATTTCCATCCTCCTCTGGCTCATGCTGCTTTACACATGCAACTGGAGGATTCCAGTAACCATGGAGATTAGGGATCAATAATATAATACTATTTGTTTATAAATTATCCACAGTCCAAATATCCTTTTGTAAAAGGGAAATAGGCAAGTGAGATCCAGGCAGCATGCTCAGTTTATTGTTATTTTCTAAAATCAAATGTGATTATACTTTCTGTGGGTGACTACCTTCCCGTTAATAGTGTTGTTTTCAAATTGTTCCATACAGTACAGATTAAGGGAGATGACTGTTTACGGGAGAAATATAAAGCCCCTCAATATAGAAGCCATATGAATACAGGAATCATATAAAGCTGCATATATCAGTATAGGAGTCCAAAAAGTTACATATGAAGGCTCTATAGTGAAAATTGCTTCTTCTTTGGACCAAAACCCTTAGTAGGCATGACCCGGCTGTGTTCCATCTCATGGAGTTATTAGGGAAAAAGTTATAAAAGCACGTGTATCATACACAAAACATAATTCACATTCCTGATTATTTTTTCAGTTAAAAAATACCAATCACAATGCTCCCAAATGGTGGCAGTCATAATTAGAAGGTTATCTCAGATAGTGATGGTGAAGAACCTGGAGGAGGTTTTAAAACACTATAGTTGCTTTGCCTATTGGATAGCTAAGATATTTTCCAACTAAATATTGTTTCTCTTCCTCTTTGCTTTTAAAGAAGCAAGTAATCAGTTTACTGAGAATATTTTCCACTGGAAAGTCAATAATCATCTCTTCACATGCTTTATTATTCTGGTAACTTGCAACTTGTATGGAAAAGAGTACTTTGTAATTAAAAATAATTTTAAATGTCTTGTTGTTTTCAAAATTACTTTGCCAAAAAATAATATTAAAAGTGGAAAAGACATGTTACATTATTTTACAGTTTTAAGTAATGTAAACACAGAAGTGACCTGTTTTATGTTCCACTCCATGTTGAGTTTGTTTCCTTTCTATTTGGAATAGTAATTTAAAAAAATTATCAAAAAATGCAACATCTGTCTCCACAACATTTACATTTACATTTGTATAAAAGGCAAAGTATGGAGAAATAAGAGCAATTTCAGAATAATTTGTTATAGTGTTTCATTATATCCAGAGAATGAAATAAGGTAGGAAACTAGAGAATATTCTTGAATAAAATTATTGTTATCTGATCTGCATCGAGAAGCTAAGAGGATAACTGATTTTATGACAAATCCCACTTTTGTAGCAATTACATAATTATTATGTAATTGCCATAATAAATCCCTGGTTTATGATTTCACAAGAACAACTTCAGCATCTCCTGAGCTCGAGTCTGAGCTTGCTGAGTTCTTGCAGTGAAGTCCTGTTTAGACACAAGGGATGAGTACATGTCAGCATTTCAGCTCCGGACTTCGGCTCCACAAAATTCCAACTTACCGTATTTCCATTTCAATCCCAAAGTCATCTTGGGGCAGGACAGCTGGTTTCCCTTTGGGTGAAACTAAACCAGGATATGTGATGTGGAATCCAGAGGACATTCAGCCCACAGGGCAAGAGCAACAGCAGTCTAAACTAGAAATATGTGTAAGAGTGGGTGTTAAGCCTTCAGCCTCAGGTTTTTTACTCTATAGATCCATTCCCCTTGGGCAGCATTACTTGCTGCAATATGGACATGGCTAGTGAGAAGCATTACTGCTCTAAATAATAACAAAGTGTGGTACCCTGAGTGTCATCTTAAACTGACCTCTATTTAAGAGGCTAGATAGGGCTCTGAATTTTCTGAAAACATCCCATCCTCCAAAGATGCAACCCTCCTGCATGAATTTCTAAGCCATTAATTCCATTACTTGCTGCTCCCACTGCATCCTTGCTCCTCAGGTTAAGGAACTGCCATTACACCATGTCCACCCCGAGACAGCTTACAAGTTCCCCTAGTGAGCAGCAGGTTGATCTGAAGTTTGCTCTGCTGCTATCCAAGTGCCCAAAGGCATTGGTCCCAGTGGGATGGGAATGATTGCCAAGCACCTCCGGCCCAGGAGCGGCACTTCCACCACATGTGGAGATTGCTCTGGGCTGCCTGAGGCACGGAGGGAGCCGCAGGGTTGCTGTGGTGAACCCAAGCGTGTAGAACTTGTTTGCCCATGCCATCAGGCTTACTTCATCCTTCACTCCGAGCAACACCTGGAAACATTTGTTTTCTAATGGTATTTGGCTATAAACAGACTGCACTCAAATGATCTTACTCGGGTTGTTTTTCTTAAAACCTTCATTTTTTTGTAACCAGTTATATAAAGGTTAAATACATATCCTTCTGTTTAAACAGAGGAGGAAGGTGAGGATTTAACCCCGAGGATGAAGAAAGAGCCCTTCATTGAAAGCCATCAGACTGCCACTGAGTGTGAACTTTGGGAAGGGATGCTCTGAGATGCAAGAAGCTGTGTCCTAAGGCCTGGACCTCTGATGGTTCAGGTGGGGATTTGATGAAATGCAGAACAACTCCTCCTCTAGCTGCACACACTCCTTCCAAATTAAGGCAAAGTAGGGGAAAAAACAGCAGATGCCACGGCCTCATCTTGATGTGCACCCAGGATACAATTTGGGTGTGTGTCTCAGGAAAGTAGTCTGTCTGACCCCTGAATTAGATGCATAATTACTAGTAATCATGAGTTAGGAATCTGTGTCTACGAGAAGCAGAGTTCAGATCCAGCAGGAGCTTGGAAATGGGACACAGTCATGGGAGCAAAATTTTGCCTTAGTCATCAAAAAAACTTCCTGGTTCCCAATTGATCTCCTTGCTTCCACTGAGATCAATGATCACTCAGTCTGCAGGATCAGCAGGTGAGCCCAGCGAGGGGCTGCAGGCTCCAGTCTGTGGCAGTGAAGCCGGCAGTTAGCAGAATGTGCTGGCCTACAAAGCACAGCTCCTGCACTGGCTGCCTTTTAGGAACCCCAGGTAACAGCCACTCTGCTGAGCTTCTGGAAATACTCCACATGGAGAATATTCCCCCACAAAGCAGCAGAACTCCCATGCTATGCTTAGCATTGCAATATTCATGCTCTTTGAGATTAGAATGAAATGACTTTAATAGTCTAGATTTTAAAAAGAAAGTCAACCTCAGGACAACATGAATCCAGCTCTTGCCCCAAAATCCATCCCACTGGCTCCAAGTGCCACCCCACCTGGGCTATCAACAGCACTGGGGTTCAGCTGCCCCAGCAGCCTGGGAGTTGAAACCACTATGAAAAAGGCACAGATGACTGTACTGATGAAATTCTCAGATATGTCCTAAGAGCAGAGAAAAGGTGAGATGGAGTTGCCCGAAAATGGAGATGAGATGCAATTGAAGGGCGTGCAGTGTTGACTGGAACACACAAGATGCAGACAGACTCCTTGGCAGGGATTGTACACACAAACAGCACATTTTTAAAAAGCATGGAAGGCAGCCACATTTTAATAGACTTTCTCCTTGTCCTTTTTTTAATCTTACTTCAAAGAAGAGGTCAGCACAATTCCTTTTCCCCAAGTCTTGTACTTGGAAATATCTAAGTCATTTAGACTAAAAAAAAAATTAAGAAGAAAATGTAGGCTACAGAAAAAGAGTTGGACTTGATCCTCTACCAAGAGGGATCACTGTTCTTGACCAGATTCTGCCAGCAATTTCATTATGAGGATTTTCTCCAGATATGACACTTAAAGTCAGCCGTGGGGAAAGGGATAGAGAAGGGGAATGAAGAATCAAAATAATACATTATTTGGTGCCTGCTAGAAAATGAGTCTGTCTTTAAATGACAAGAAAAAGATAGTAATGTGTTTTCACATTAAGTCAGTATTGACGTTTTAAAAAATCTTTAAAACATACAACCAGGCTTTGTAGTTAGGATGGGAAAATATTTTAAGTTGGAAATGTGAATTTAATCCCCTCAATTAAATAAAAAATATTTAAATATTTAACCTGATTGCTGCCAACTGCAATTTCCTATAATAAGGAATCATGAGGATAGAGAGCAGTTCTTAAAGGCACATGGTTCACATGGAATGAGCAAAGATTCAGGTCTGGAAACTGCAGCTTTGTCTGTGTAAATAGTCCCTTTGCCCCTTCACAAAAATTAGAACTGGGAAAATTTCAAGTACTATTTTGTACGTGACACTAAAAAAAAAAAAAAGAGTCTGGTATTTTTTTCATGTGGACTGTCTGGTAACTGTTATTAACAGAAGATATGGCAAAACAACACAGGTTTTCAGCCAGCAGAGCCATATGAGGCCTCTAACATCTGAATTAAAGTACATACAAAAATTTTTCTGAAGATACTTAGGACCAGTCTCACTCCACGTGGAATTCACTCTTTGTGAACAATCACCTTGTATATCTATCCATACCTACATATACAGACACATCCGTAACATATATCCACATTCTCTGTATATAAATGTACCCTTCACATTACTTTTGCTATGATCCTTAGAACAAACCCTGTTCTTAGTTATGATGGTGTAAGATATAACTTTGCTGAAATACAAGTTCATATAAAAATCTCTTTTTCCTTCTAGAACTGCTTTTTTTGTCTGTGCATAAAATATCGCTGTTCTGAGGGCAAGATGTAGGCACCAACTGGCAACTGAGCAGTTATGTGAACCCACAAGGCTGTTTTTTCACACATTTGGAGGAAGCAGCAGATTTAAAAATTCTGATTGCTGGCCTGCAACTAAGCAGTATGTTCTGAAATCCACCTCGATCCATTTTAGGATGTGTGTGGTCATTATAAATTAACTTCCTCTACATCTCCCTTCTCTGAACTGCAGTTCAATTCATGAGTAAAATTGTATCTACAGAATTAAGTTTTATTTTTATCTGACTTTTTCCTTAAATGCTACATATTCTAATTTCCTCCTCCTCCCTCCTCCATGGCTGGCAACAGACCAGCTCTTTCATTATATTTGGAGCAGAGAAACAGCCCACTGAATCTTCCCCAGACCACATCATCGGGTCTTAAACACTGTGAACAAATCAAAATACTTATTTAAAAGTAAATTAATTCCCATTTATAATACAGCCTTCCACTGCTAGTGACAGTTCTGATCTCTGCAGATATAATCCACAGGGAGACAAGAAGGACAAAAAAGCTGAAATAGATAACTTTGTCGTGTTCCAGGCATGCTGCTGGAGCTGTCTCTGGCAGCAGCTGGCTCCCTGCACAGCCAAAAGAAGAGAGGACAAGCCAGAGGGTTATTCTCATCTTAATTGTGGACAAAGAGCTCCTCTTTCCCATCCCTCCTCCCAGCAGATGGAAACTAGGATGGCTGGGATTGTAATTAGGCACATCAGCATGGAGGAAGCAGAGAAGAGAGAAGATTTGTGTCTGAGAAATTCCCCGCTCAGACTTTCTGGCCTGGCCTGAGCCAGCACACCATCAGGCACTTAGGAAAGGCACCTACAAGGCCAGGTTGGATGGATCTGGGACAAAAGGCTCAAGGGAGGAAATCCTCAGATAAGAATAATTCCCCTTCTTTGTTTACCTCAAATTTCATCATCTTAATAATGTAATAAACACTGTGGAAGAGGCATTCTCTAGGCCAGAGGAGTTTTAGGATCAATAGATAGATACATACAAGGGGAAAAGGTAAATAGAGCAAGCCAAGCATTGCTTTGTTACTGTGTTGTCAAAAGTGTTTCTGTCAGCTATTGCAAAGTAGACCCTCAATACTTTTAAATATAAGAGCAGACTGCGAAATTCTCACCTTTCTTTTTTCCTCCCTGATTAAAAGCTTAGGATATTCTAATTTCCAATGTCATCAGTGCTCTATACTAAATCTCACTGCGGGAATGCCTTCTCTCCTCTTGTATTGCTCTGGCAATGCCTACACTGATCCAGTTTGCTGAAATTGTTCTGCACACATTACCTGTTTTGATACCAATTTCAGTGTAAATCCTAGAAGAGACAAACTACTGGGTCATGATCTCCAGACAACAGTGATATTATCAGAAGCGATCTCCAGGCTACAGTGATATATCAGAAATGGATGATGTTTCAAAGGAGAACTTTTTCAGCGTTATCTTCATCGTTTCTTTGGGAGAGCAGAATGTGAGTTTGTGCGCAAGCCAGAAGAACTCTTTGAAGCAAGATGAGGCAGAAGGTGCCAGAAAGGCCTTGTTCAGTTAATTTATCTAAAAACAGAATAACCTATTTGCAAATTTCCAAGCAAGATTTTATCCTTCAGTTGAATTATCTCATCTGTTTAAGAAGGGTGTAGTAGGTGATTTTTATTCTTCCTAACTATACAGAGAAAATAATCTTCGTACAGCTAAATTGCTGTTGCCAAGGACACACTGGGAACACTTTTCTTGCTGTGCCATGAAGACTATAAAACCCAATCTAATACCAGAAAGTAATGTTTTAAGACACATGTAGTCTTATAAACAGCCAGAGACTTCCATTGCTACAGAAGATCATTGCAGGGCAAATCTTATCTGACTTCTTTTTGATATCTGTGGTGAACAGACCAGTCTTGGAATGACTTCCTGTTCTAGCAGACAGCCTTTAGCATCACATCTGAAATCTCCCCTTCTGGTTTAGGCAGGGTGAAATGGCACAGGCAAACTGCTAAGACTGGCAGATCACAGAAGATGAAATTGCTCAGTTTAAAAACAGGCAAATTGTTTTCCAAGAAGACAGAGTTTGACTTCAGCAGCACCTTTCATGCTTAGAGGAGCTGTGTCAGGTATCTGTGATCACGTGGCTGGTCATGTAGGAGACAGGAGTGGAAGTTGATCAGGTCTGCATTGCTTTTACCTGCAGGGTATCTATGTATAACATCCTTTTCTTTCAGGACTACCACCCTGGAGATGTCTGTCTACCAGAATATGCCCCATGCTGGAAATCATCTGTCAGTCCCAGCTGGATGGAGCAGAGTATCTCCCAGATACTGATGTTTCTAAAATAGGGTACATCTTTCTTCAGAAGAAGAGACAGCCATCGGAGGTGGTGGTGAAGTCTCTGAGTTTGAGAAGGCTCGGAAGTCTTAACTATAAAGGTGAACAGTTTTGGACAAAACCTGGAAAATGGCTTTATTCCTACAGGTTTTCTCAGATTTGTACAAATCAATAGCTATAACAACAGTGTTACACAAAATTTCTGATGTGAATAACTGCGACATGAAATAATTTAGCTAGCTAGCCTCTAAGTAAACCAAAATATGTCAGCCATCTTGTTCACTCACTCTATTTTTTACAGCTTTCCTAGGATTAAATAATTTGTCTTCAATGTATGATATTAAGATTCAAGATGAATCTTAATACTGACTTGTACTGTAAAGCATTTGAGAGATTTACAGCAAAACATTACATTTCTGTTTCTCAATCAATGGCCTCTTAATTGATGCCATTTATTAACAGGATGGCAACTTCTAGTTTTGAAGCAGTTATTTTAACTTGATCATTGGGCAGGGGCATATACTGCAGACTACATCTGGTAAAAAGGAAGTTTTAAATTCCTCTATTAAACCAGTATCAATTGCCATTACAACACTTTCCTACTTTGCCCCCAAAACAGAAGTTAAATTACAACATGAATTGAATTACATTAAAAGATAGTGAACATTAACCCCATGTGTCCACTTTTAGCCATAATTATACTATGATTAATATGTAATACCTGCAAGTACTGTACTATTACTTGAAATAAAATTTGGCAGTCCTTTCTGGGATAAATTTAATGCATATGTTCTATTCCACCCTGACAAACAGAGGGAGAAGTGTAGATGTTTTTTTTATTTGAGAGACAACTGAAGGAGAACTAAGCAAATTGCAGAAGACATAAAAGTCAAATAATAACAACAAAAAGATCCTTTGAATAAATTGATAATACAAATATTAAGTCTTCTACATAAGCCCTACCTAAACATACCATAGACAAACTCAGAGGTAAAAGTATCTTTAAGAGCAGAATAAGCCAAGCAGATGCACCAGTAGTTTTTAAAAACAGCTGAAAAAGGAAATCACACTACAGCTCACGGTATGTCACACATTGCTTCATTTTCTAAAGGAAAACAGACAAATAGCAGAACTCTTCATAAAAAGGCTGAGACAAGGTCAGACTAAAGTTCTACTACTATCAGTTGCTTTAAATAAGTAATTCCCGCCTCTGTGATGGGCTGTTCCACCTGGGGCTTTGTTTTCTGAGCCCATCTGCTTCTTTTCCAGTGAGATTTAGATGGATGCTCAAAGCTGACCTCCCAGAACACTTATATGAACATTTGGACCTGAGAGGCTACTCTAACCATAATGCTGATAGCCACAAAGAGTTGGATGAAGGATGTTTATAATCAAGGCTCATCTTTTTTTTGTTTGCTTGTAAGCAGTTTCTTTCATGTTCTGTTATTGAAGTACATGTGTCAACTGACTTGAGAGGACAGCCTTGTAAATTAGATCTTTGATCTCAAGAGTTTATTTTATCTTTGCAGCAAGGAAAAGTGAATTGAATTGGCTAGCAGAACTAAGCCCTCTCTTGTCTCTGGTCTACAGCTGCTGCAGCCTTCTGGGGTCACCATAACTTCCACTTCTATCACTAGATACTCTCTTTTGCTACAGAATTTAAAAAAGGCTTCTCCAACATCTCATCATAACTTGCTGAAAGCTTTACAACTTCTGGTTTATTTTATGAACCATACAGCCAGACTTTTGCTTCTGTAGAGGGGAGAAAATGCTGAGCTGTGATACAACAAAGCTCTTTGAGCTACTCTGATACCGCATCAGAAAAATAAACTTTAATTGAATATTCAATGACTATTTTTTGGAGTAAAACACAATAGAAAGAATACTGCATGGAAGGCTGCAGACTAAAAAGTATCTGTTCCAAAATGTTCAAACAAGTATGTGATCCACTGATAATCTCCCATTACTTATGTTAATGTACAGAGGCATTAGGCACTATAGTGCTGTCTACGACACGTGCACAAAAAGGACTATGGGACATGATACTGATTTATGTCCTGATTCAGATCACCAGTATGATAGTGTCATCATATTCTTACCATCTGCACTTCATTCCGTTTCCATGGCTGTGATTCAGGCAGGAGAGCTAAGAAAGGGTCTGTGGGAACTCATCTCTCAGAAGGACATTGAAAAGAAGAGGTAGTAGTTCTCTAGGAGACTCAAAGTACAAAAATATCTACTGGTAAAGAAAGAACACAGTTTCAATAGAGGATACAAGAAGTTAAAATTTTTTTTGTTAGTTTAAGGAATTTGACATATTGATGGGAAGAAGTCTGGCCTAACACACATGCTTTCTAATTTTGTGAGCTCATTACAGAAAGTCAGGCTTAATGTTGATGAGAAGTTGCAGCACAGCAGGGTAGGCTGAATGAACCCAGCTTGGCTTACTAAACCTTTGTCTTCCTACAGCACCAAACAGGAGTCTACCTTTGGAATTTAAGGAGGATATTCTGCCTCTTTGTTGTTGTACAGTCTCTGGCTTCAAAAAGAAATCTGGTTAATCTGGAATTGCCCTGTCATCAGTGGAAGAGTTGCAGTTACTCAGGAAGGGAAGGAGTTACCCCAAGGAGTTGCACTTCTGGTTCCTCTCCCTAGTCACTAGGCTGAGCAGAGAAAACCCAAAGCAAGATGAATTATTATGTCATAACAAAAGGGTGGTTGTGGGGAGGAGGGCAGTTTCTCAAGCTCCAATTTTATGCTATTGTTCAGAACAACCCGCTCATCTTGCCCAGGGGGCTGCTTTAGTGCTTTTGTGAACATAACAGGTTCTCCAGCTAAAAATGCAATAAACTGTGTTATTTTGAGATACTGTAATTGCCATAGTGAATATGCTCTTTGCATTTCTCCTTTAGGTGCTCTAGGGTGAAACCCTCTCCTCTGTTACCACACAGGTGTGTATTTGCTGACTGTCATATCAGGGTTTGGATCACACTTTACAGAAACAGCAGAAACCAGATCTGTAACCACTACCTTGACTGACCTGCTGGACACAACATTGTCTGGTTCCATTTCTGACATTGTCACCAGGGAGTTGTCTGTAGGGACCATCTCCCAGTCAGCCTTCTGTCAGGCTGCTTTGGATGCAGTTCTTCAATTTACCTTTGAACAAGTGCCATAAGGCATCAATCCAATTTTAGGCAGTTCTCAAGCAAGGGAGAGGTTTGAGTCCCAGCTTTTGCAAAAGGGAGGGCAGTCAGGAGTCACACTCCCAGTACCCTTGCTCATTAGTGATACTTTGCTGGGTGGAAATTTTACCCTTTACAGGAGACAATTAAGGATGAAGACCAAATGTTTAAATCTACTGTCCACATTTCTCATCATGGTGAATACAATCTCCTCCCTACTCTCCTTTGCTGCTCCTTTCCTTTTGAAAGAACACCTGTGAGTGCAACAGAGCTCAAATCTGACAAGATGTAATTATTTTAGATAAATTGTCTAACTTTAGGCAAAAAATTATTGCAAAAAATTACATACCAAGTCAGCTAGCAAATAAAGAACCAGTATTATGAGTTTGTTTGGTCTTCAGCAGTGCTTTACAGCTCTGCTTCTAGACAAGCTCAGCTGCAGAAACATTTCAGATTCAAAATGGACAGCTTGAATGGAAACAAGCTATTTGTAGAATGATCAATTTTTTAACTGCTGGATATAAAATAATAATTGAAATTATTTTAGTGCTTTGGGTATGCGTTAACTAAAAAACTTGGAAAACAAAACAGTTCTGAACAACTTCATAAAATTAATTCTTCCTTCTACAAGGCCTGAGTACCTGAGTACTTCCCAGCTCCCAGCCACACTATTCTACAAGCAGTGTCATGGATGCCACCTAAACCATTGCAAGTCACCAACACAGCACACAGAATCCATCAGATGAGAGTGTGATATATTTTATTAGAAGGACATTAATTTTTAAATGACACTGAAAAGATTTTCAAACTGAATTTCCAAGTTCAAGTTCCCATGAAAGCTGAATGGTCAAAGCTGTAGTAAACAATATAGGTGAAACCACATAATAACTCTCACATATAAAAAATAACTCATTATTACTTGGCTTTTTTATTTGAATGCAGCACAGATACTCCCCTTGAAACAATACCTTCAAAACATTTAAGAACATAGCTGTCAAAAATATTAAATATGCACATTTAAAAAAATCTAAACCATGAATATTTAACAACCTAAGACATATTCACAATGTAATTTCTTCATCATTTTAGAGTATTTATCTCAAATACTGTAAGAGGATCCAAGTCTGAAAATATATGTACTTTAAGCTACCACGAGAGTATAAGAGGATAAAAAAAATAGGAAAATATCCACCAACATTTTCTCTCTTGGGGTACATATATATATATTATATATTGTAGATAAAATATACAATATTGTATACACAAATATACATATTGTACCCCAAGAGAGTAAACAAGTGTGTGCCACAGGTCACACATTCATCACAAATCGTGATGTGACATCAGAGAGCTGTTGCTGGTGGAACAGCTCTAGTCTTAGCTGGTAAAAACATGCTCAAAGCTTGTGAGTGGGGACACAGTGGTCTGTGAGAATGTGTGTTTAGGTATTTAGCAGTTTAATTTAGTTGGATAAGAAACAATGTAATGTTTTCCTGTTGTTAAACATTGCCATCTGTACCTCTGGCACACAAATTAAAAAAAGAAGGGTGTGACCATTAAAAGTACGTGTCCTGAGATTTCCTTCTTCAGGGGGCAAAGAGGTTAAAATGGAAAAGCTGATCTGTATATAAATCAGGAACACATGTGGTAATGAGAACAAACAGCAGCCAACAGGCAGGCGGGGACAACTTCTCCAGGCAGGCACAAAATGAGACAGACAAAATACCATCTACTGGAAAAGGGAAGGAAGCAACTGATTTTCACTTTGAAATTGGTAAGTTTAACCAATTCTATTAAGTCTTAATGATTACTTAAGGACTTGTAATTAACTCTGAGTTTTAAAACTTGTTTTCACTGAAAAGCTCTTTGTCCAGTAGTGCAGAGCAGCATTGCTTTAACATTAATATTGGTTTCTATCTGTACAAAATCAAGAGGTGATCTTAATATGTGTAACAGGATCTATGATTTTTGTAGCTAATTGAAATAACAAAACAGTTGAGACATAGACTTCCTCTTAAAGTCATGAAATATTTGTGTCTGCAGCCTACCTACTGAAGTAGATACCAGCAGCCAGTCTCCTACTGAGGCTTGATTTCTTTGAAAATAAATGGAATATTTAACGTACTGAGTTATAGGTCACTTAAAGCTAAGAAATATATCACAGTTGTGAATAATAATCCCTTCGATATACCAGCGGCAAGCCCCCAAAATATTAAGTCAATTAAAGTAAGCCTTTATCTTCAATTTAAGACTTGTTCCTTGACAGAGGCAGAAAAGATAAAGAGAACATTACGGATCACAAAGCACTGAATTTTCAAGTGTAAAGTCATACCAAAATCTTGATAAATTATCATTGATGTCGTAGGTGAGCAGTCGGTCAGGAACGTCACTGTGGGTGCCCTGCACTGCTAACACATGTGGTGCGAGGGCAAAGGGGACATCGCTCAGGAGGTCTGACATGAAAGGGCTGCTTTCCAAAGTCTGACTCCTTTGATTTCCCATCTCTGTGCTTGATACAGTCAACTGTGACCGGTGCCCCGTATTTATCTAAAGAGAACAGAAGAACAGAAATTTACACACTACAAATCAGGCAGCCATGGCTTTTTACTTAGAACCACAAGGACTTACTAACAAAGGGAAACAAAAAAAACCCCAAACAAATAAATAAAAGGAGTTTCAGAGTTCAGTTTAGGTAGATCTAAAATAGCAGTTCTTAATACATGTTGATATAATTATTTGGTTCAGGTTCACCAGAATTAAGGCTAAAACAAAACTAAGACTCTTTGTAATGATGACTGAGATCACAGAAACACATAATATGCTGAGTTGGAAGGAAATCAGGATCATTGAGTCGAACTCCTGACCCTGCACAGAACACCCATGTATGTGCCTGAGAATGTTGTCCAAACAATTCTTGAACTCGGACAGGCTACCCAACATTACTCTTCATTTATGAAACCCATAAGGTTCGTGGGACTTTTTGTCATTACGTTCAGTCTTGTTTAGGGGAAATTACTTCATACAATTCCTTTCATAAACTGATGAAGCTCCATCTTTTGTTCCTCCTGTGCCTTTCCAGAAGTTGTCCAAGAAAAGCATGACTTTCATGATTAAGAACTGTCCTATCCCAGTTCAAATGGATCTCACTTCAAAGGATTAACGATGTTGCTTTCCACTGTGAAATAGAATTGCATGACTGGCTGGTAAATTCTGTTAAATAGGGAAATATATGCAGTACCAAATATGTTCTTTATTAAAAAACACACTTTAAAAGTTGAGAAAAGTTTTAACTTTTCTTAAGTTAAAACTTAAGAAAAACCACCAACAACCCAAGAACCAAAACCAAAAAGGAAATATAAAAACTTGCCATACAGAAGTAGTCAACATAATTTAGAGAATAATGTTGGACACAATAGAGTTGCAAGCTTTGATCCTGACCTACCAATATGATCTTACTAAGTGTTTATCCTGACACTTTTGCCATTTTAAGAACGAAGAAAATACTATTTACTCTGCCTCTAGAAATCAAATCTAATTTTTTTTACTGTTTATAGCAATAAAATTCTATACAAACTGTTGCGGGGAACGAAGCCGGTGANACTGATACCTCTCATTAGACACCCATAATGATGTTCCTGATAACAGACTCTGAGCAACCTGGTCTAGTGGAAGGTGTCCCTGGCAATGGCCAAAGGGAGTTGGAGATGATCTTTAAGGTTCCTTCCAACCCAAACCACTCAATGATTCTGTGATCTCTAGGAGCCAGATGTTCGTTATAAGGATTTCTACTTTGTATCAGCACACATACAGAGATACTCAGTAACATGTTCAAAAGTGTTTAACAAGTCATGTCAGAGCCATGAACACAGACAGGATTTTCTGACTTTGATGAAGTCCAGACTTCTTCCTTTCAACCTCCCATATTCAACATGGAGCCAGAAAACTCCAAAGCTTACACAGCTATTAGGGAAGGAAGAGCACTGAAAGCTTGAAACACTAATTTGGTATTCACCTGATCCCAAGAGTGAAATGGGTCCAGTCATATGGAGGTTGCTTGCATCCATGATTTTTAGGGGTGTTGTGCTGCTCAAGATCTGACCTGTGCTAAAGTTGAATATCACAGATCATGGCTGTTCCAGAGAACCTGAGGGCATTGCTGTCTGACAGAGGAACAGTTTGGGTGGTGGGTGCTTTGTTTTCTTGCCCAGAGCATTTAGTCCAGGGAAAAGATACTCCATCTTCTTCCCAAAGAAAGGACTGACTTTGCCTTGAACACAGCCTGAGCACTAGTCCTTCCTTACACAACCCAACATTTCATCTGGTAGGACAGAGAAACCAATGCTAAACCTTCTGTTAATCTGCCAACAACGAGTCAACTGTGACACAAATAACCTCGCCAGTCTGTGTCACAGCCAGCACTGTCTTGGGTGGCGGAGGACGCACGTTCCTCCACAGCCTGCTGGGACGCAAGGGGTTAGTGAGTAGTGCTGCACTGAAAGGGGCCCTCACTTGGAAGCTTTTGTTCATACTCACAATGATTGGAAACCTAAGGCTTAAGATAAACTTCCCAAGATCTGTTACTATCATGTCACAAGATAATAATGTAAAATTTATGAAGGTTAAGAAGTTTATTAAAAGGAGTGACTGCTACATACAGCTACTAACCTTACTGTTATGATCCAATACACAAGAGGAGTGACATTCTCCATACTGTAATACTGGTATGGTTGTTACTACAGAATTCCTACAGCTACAGTTTACAGATATGTCTTTATTTTCCCTGGCTTTCCTTTTCTAAGTTCTCTGTTTTTAGATGTAGTTAACAGCTCTTCAGAAGCTGCAATATGCATGCAACAGCAGAGGCAAGAGCTGATAGAAAAGATTTCTTTTGGCTTTCCTTACTGATTCTGGTACCTTTAGAGCACAGGGAAAACAGGAAAGCTAGCAGAGAAGGCAGGAAGACAGACTGCATAGTTCTCCTATTCCAGCTTTCCAAGCTGTGAGCAAAAATCCATGGGCAATAGTACTTGAAGTCTGTAAGTTCAGGAAAACCACTTAAACCTCTAGTACTTTTCTAATCAGCATAGTTATCTCAAATCAGCTCTCACTTTAAGAGGTATTAGCTTCTATGGCTGCTCATTGCTAACACTTTGAGAGAAGTCTTCCTTCTTGCCAGGGCCCAAGGTATGCATCAGAACAAAAGTCATAAACATCTTCTAGTACAGACATATTCTCTTGCTAAGAACACTGTCAAACAGACAGAACATTTATTTATGTTAATGTTTATCTGAAAGAACACCCCACAACACTTCAGGTGAGTCCTTAAATTTGTTGCTCCTGTAAACTTAAAGACTTCTCTGAATTTATACTCTGCATGAATTTATTACATTCCCTCTTGAAAGAAAGAACTTGTGGATCATTTATTGAGGAGCTGGTATTTGCTTGTCTTTCATCATTCCCATATTCTGAAGGGAAGCCAGAAAGCCCCAGCTGAAAAACTGGGTTACATCTAGGAATCAATTAAACTAGATCTTCAAAGACCTTTCTGCCTCCCTCCCCTCCCACATTTCAGGGGAAAATGATCCCTCATTCACTGTCCTATTCCCATCATTCAGATGATAATCAGAAATCCCTAGAATCTAATGTTTATTTTGATTGGCAAATTATACTTTTATGAACACCTGTTTATATCTTAATTGTCCCCCAAGCTGGGTGAACACAATTTACAATGCAAATTAGACCATCACATGGCAAAACTAACTTCAAAGAGGGGAAAAAAAGAGCAAGAACAAAGCATCTTGGATATTTTTTCCTCCATAAACCTTACATTTGTTAGAATGGTGCTAAGTGGGCAGACCCAGAAATTAAAACCCTTTCTGTATATAGCAGATACCTGGACTGACAGTGATGGAGCAAGGACCAGCTTTGCTAACTCCCAAGTCCCACTCCACAGTTGAAAGCGGGACTGGAGTAAGGAAGGATGAATTACGTTAGAATTATTTTACTGCGAAAGCATCATTTTACCAAACTCAATCTCTGCATACTGTCAGTGAGGTTCTTAATAGTCCTAATAGGTTATGATACTATTTGAATAGTCAAAATAGTATCATAAAGAAAGCCCAAAATGGTTGACATAAACATAGTACTGGTAAGCCAGAAACAAAGGAAACTGTCAGGTCAGTTTAACAAATGCCATGATCTTATCTTAATTCCAGTGGTCTTTGAGTCTTAGTTTACTCAACCCCTCATGAGAAGGTCTTGAGCCTAATATGACAAGATCAGTTCACAACGTAAATGGAAAAGGAGTCTAGATTTTCTATTTCAGTTTCACATTTAATCCACTACTGTCTCTCCCATTAAAACAGTTTTTTGAAATGATCTTAAAAAGTTTGCGTTCACTTTTTCATTTTTAAGAAATCACATTTTATTTACTTATCTATGTGAAGGAAAAAGTTCCTGTCCTGAAGAAATCAGGTAACAAGAAGTAATTTTTCAGTTCTGCCTAGAGCAGTCATCAGCAGGCAGTCATTGCCCTTTGCTATGCAGAGCTGTTTCTGAGCATTCCTGTAGTGATATTTAGATGTTGGCCTCCTGTGCAAGACCCTATCAAACTAGACATGTTTCTGTGCTTCCAAAACATGAAGATATCCTTTAAATGGGCTAAGATGTATTTCTCCATATGCTGGAGAGCCCACATGAGTGAAAAGGCCTTGCTGAAGCCAACCTCCCCAGAAGGCTTTCAGGTAACGTCATGAAGAACTGGACACTCTGGTGGAGAACATCAGTCACCCATGGGTGCCAAGGTCACTTCCAGTGCAAACACCAGCACAAAATGCTGTGATGCAACCGAGGTCAAGGTTATGAAATGGCTTATGCTTTATGCATGCATTCTTCAAGCATATATAGAACTGCAAGTCCTAGAGAATTTGATATTGCACATTAGTCACACTGGTTTCTACTGAAATGCCTAACTTACTTAGCCAGAATACAATGCATTCAGAGCATATTATCTGGACATTAGCTAAACTAAGCACTGCCAAATGCTATGACACACAATCCTGTTATGAGAAATATTAATTGAATGGACCAAGAAGATCACTGATTTATATTTCACCATACACCAAGGAGTCAAAAAATTTGTAAAAATTACATAAGGTATGGCAATAAAATTTAATTCAAATAAGCAAAATGGCTTCTGTATTCTTGGTTTGCAATCCAAAAGAACAGAGAGAAAAGAAACACTATGTAAATATATATAGTAGCTGGCCACCAGATACTAATTGTGCTCTGAAAGCAATATGTTATTTTGAAACTAACAAAGTATAAAACTACCCTCTAAAGTAAATTATTCCTTTTTTATCTTTTTTAAAAAATATTTCTCAGCTGTTTTTATAAACATCTTATTTGCTGCATGTCTTTGTATTAACCATAAAGTTTGCCAAGAGTCTCATAAGGAAGAAAAACTGCACATTTTACAATGTACTGAGAAGCTGGATTTACAGTGCTCTGAAGGAGAATCAAAGATTAGTGCCAGCATTATTATTATCCAAACGCTTGAACAAGGTTTTCTATCAAAAATTATTAATTTAAAAAAAATTACACTTTCTGTAAAAAAGATGGGTTTTTTTCTAGAAACAGCCTTATTTTAGTTTTAAAAACAGCCTTGAGAAAAAACCAGTTTCCTCAGTCTTCCAGAATATTTAGTAAACATCCAGCAATATAATACTTATGACAGACACTTGCTATGTGACTGGTGGTAAAGAATTATCTTTATTTCAGGCAACTTTGTGGTATTACTGGAAATAGTGAATCATAAAGTATCTAGAATTTATTTATTTAGCACTATGCAGTAATTACTAATATATCTAGAAATGGAAATTGTCATATGGGATTGTTCCTCCAATGTGTTTTGGTTGATGCTTTAGGGTACTCATTGGCCGTCCTTAGAAAATTTGTAGGAATTCTGGAATGAATTCATTGATGACAACAATTCATTTTTCAAATAAAAATGGTAATGGCAGAGATGAACAGAGGAGGAAAGAAAAAATATTCACAAGGTTTACATTCAACAATTTAACCTAGGAGATCAGAATCACAGAATCAGTTAGGTTGGAAAAGACCTCTGGGATCATTGAGTCCAACCTATTACCAAACACGACCTTGTCAACCAGACCATGGCACTGAGTGCCACGGCCACGCTTTCCTTAAACACCTTCAGAGATCGTGACTCCATCACCTCTCTGGGCAGTCCATTCCAATTTTAACAACCCCTTCTGTGAAGAAACTCCTTCTGATGTCCAAACAGGATCAAGTAAAACCTTGCTGGCGGTGGGCAAAGTGCACAACATAATTTTGAAGTACCACAAAACCCCCAACCCAAAACATTAACAAAAAACCACCCCAACACACCAGTAAGTATGTGACCTGCATCCTTACAGAACTATAAGATAGGAAAAAACCCACCTGGACAAGCACAATACAGATGCCCTGTGGTTTCAGAAAACCATATGTGAATAATGAAAGCTGCTATTCTTTCAAGGTTCACTCAAAATTTTAATTTTGAGCTCTCCCCTCCAGAGACTCAAGAGAACAGCTATTCTTAGCTGGGAGAGCAAAATTAGATGTAAGAAGTGCTGGAGACCTTGCAGTAGCTTGTTGCTATATCCAAATTTCTTCTGGTTGCTTGCTTGCTTTCTTAGCAGAAATGCAGTGTCTGGGATTGTAACAGTGGCCAAGGACTGGTGTTCTTAGGGGTTCCAGGAGGGCAGACCTACAGGCTGAAAGGTTTGAGTTAACACTGAGTCCTTGGAGAGGCTTTTAAAAGCAAGAATGGTTCTCAGTGGAAAACAGCTTTCCCATTTGCTTTGGGCTCTTGTTTCCAAGCTTCTTACAAAACTTATTTTGTAATACAGCAGCAATTTGTATTTCTTAAAGACCTCCTGCTACCTGTACAAGTTTATCAATATTGCTATTCAGAGTGAAATAGAACCAATTTTTAAAATAAGAGTTTAAGAATATTTTAACTAATTTTTACATACATTTTAGGTATTTTTCTTTCTCCTCTAGGGCATGCTTTTCAGCTGTTTCTTAACTAGAATGAAATCAAGGTCAGGTTAATGTCACTGAAATCTTAAAGAAAAAAATTCTAAAGAAACAATGAAAAGAGGCTCTGACATTCTATAGTTTTTCTTTATTAGAGCAAAGCTCCTCATGTAGTATCTTGGCCTGCAAAGAACAGCAGGGAAATCTTTGCTAAACCACATTTTCAGTATCAATACTGATGTACATTTCTGAATCTTACTGGCATTAAAGCAATTGGAAAAGTGTAATTACTAGAACAATTCTATAGTGTAAATGCAGAATGCACTTGCTGTAATTAGATGTGATTCTTACCCTCTCAAACAGCCATAAAACTGTTAATCTCTCTGTAGAGGGGGAGACCTCTGAAAGGTCGCCATTTGAACTCTGGATACTCTCAATGTTCCACGGCTGAAGTGTGTTAATGTAAAAAAAAATTACACTTTCTGTAAAAAAGAGGGTTTTTTCCAGAAAACAGACCTATTTTTCTTAATTATCCTAGTAAATACTAGAGATGCCTTTGAGTTTTATTTATGAGACACTTTTAGAATGTAATTCTACCCTGAAAAGTATTCTGAAGTACCACAAAAGACTTCAAATTCAGTGTCTAAACCAACTACCTCATTTTGTCATCCTAGGAAAAAAAACCCTGATTTTCTTTGTTACCAATTTGGTAAACTCAAACCAGTACAAGATGAAGGTTCTGGTTTTACTCAATCCCTTATAACAATACATCATAGGAAATATTTTGAGGGGGATTAGTGATAAATCTAGCAAATATATTGAATTTAACATAATCAAAATTGTATAATTATATTTTTATTTCTAATTCCTACTTTTATTCATTTATTCCTAACTCCTATTATTTATATCATTCAGTAATTGTTTGAAGACAGAGAACCAAAACATCTCAAATATGGGCATCTATAATGAGAAACTATAAAATTGTGAACAAACAAGGATAAGATGCAACATAAAAAGAAGACTACATACCCAAATGAAAGCAGAAATAAGAAAGAAGCAGAAAATGTTCTAAACCTTTATTAAAAATTATAAGGCTTAATTTCCCACCATTAAGTAAAGTAATTATGCTCTTATCTTTCCTTCTATCCCAACCAGTTTCACCACTGATGGGTCTTATAATTGAAGACCTGTATCAACACTTATGCCCCCTCAATAGCAGGGCTCCTTTCCTTGCTGCCTTCCTGCTCCTCTCTGAAGGCCCCTGAGTTTTAGGGCACCATTTTTACAGTGCTGTCCCCTCTGCAACACGATTATTGTAATAAAAATTATTTTAGAAGAAAGACAGGCATGTGGGTTCAACAAGGAACAGTTTATCTAGATCCTCTGTTCCTTCAAAGTACTATGCAAGCTATTCATAGCATACATCTCAACATAATAAACAACATGTACAATATTTAGTATATTGTGCTTCTGCCATTGCCTGGAAATGGTATTAACAAGGCCAGATTTTTTTTTCCTTTTTTCTGTAGCATGTGTGCTAGAAGATTAAAAAGTTAATAAAAATTACTATAGTAAGTGAAATGCAAGCCAGAAGAACAGTAACTGAAAATGCACACAGCTTTAGACATCCAGCACTGCATTCCACAATCACAAATCAGAAATGAAGGACAAGTCAATATATTGCAAAATGAACAGGCAAGTCTGATAAATGCTGATAATGGATTTGTTTTGTAACTTCAGTATCATCCAGAAGCACAAAGCATTTACATTTATTTTGCTGCTACCTTCATTTATGATGTAATGCAAAATTCAGATAACTGACTTTAAACATAGCCAGTGAATATACTAAGACATTGACTTAAAACTTTAACAGCATAATTAAAACAAAAAAAAATTTAAAATTAAAAACCAGTATTTAAATAATTTGTTTTAATTTAGCGGCTACATTTTGTCAATGTTCTTAGTGACAACAAGATGTGGTATTTTCTCTACTGCTTCAAGCAAAAAAATATCCTAAAGACTTCTGGGAGGTTGATCTCTTGAACAGCAGAAGCTTAGACTAACTGGGTCTCTGCATTTATGTTTCTCTATCTCTTGTTCCCAACCCCTGCTACTGTAGAAGCTCCAACAGGGTAACCTGTTATGGTAGGAAAAAGATGAGGCTTCTCTGAGATGGTAGATGCCCATGGAGTAGAACCTCTGAAATGAGGGCTAATACTGCATTCTCTCATTACTGTACTAAGTGTGTGAAAATCCAAGGATTTGAATGCAAAAGAGAGCTGTCTACAAAAAAAAAAAAAAAAAAAAAAAAAAAAAAAAAAAGGAACTTTGACAATTAAACAAAAACAGTAAAAAACTATTTAGCAAACATAGTTGCACACAAAAATAAAGCAAATACATTTTCCAGCAAATTAGAGCAACTGGGAAAAGTTAATATCAGAAGGTTATTTTGTTGTTGATTTTGGGGTTTTATTAAGAAAAGGAAATCTCTCCTTGAGTAACTGAGGGAGTCAGCAAGATCAACGAAATATCTCCCTAGATTGTCAATATCAATGAGAGAAAAAAGACAGAGGGGTAACAATTTCTATCAGAGGAAAGGAAAAGAAAATTATCTTGGATTTGGTTTTCAGAAAAGAAGAGAGGTAGAGGGAACAGAAGAGAATTACTAGTCTGAACTCAGGTCAATCTTCCTCCAGCGATACCTGGGAACAACATCCTCAGCCATGCTTTCAAGAGTTTTGTTAAGAAACTAAACCCCTGGATCTTAAAAGGATTCTTACACAGATGCATGAATAAAAATTGCTATACCAAATGCTATGTTCTGAAGTTTTTATCATGCTGCTTAAATTCCAAGCATGTGGCAAGACTAGCAATATGTCCTGTTTACAAACTTAAAATATTTTAATGCCCAAAAAAAAAAAGAATTAAACAAGTATCTTCTCATACAGCTTTCCAACTGCTCTCTCCATAGAGATTTGGGTCAGTAAGAGAAAGGAAGGATGGGTATTTGACTTTAATTTCCTCCATAAACATTCTGTAACTGGAACACTTGTCAACACCACCTTCAGTAAACAGGTTACCAGGAGTCAGAGTTTGTAAAACTTCAGTCTACAAACAGCAACAAGACTGAGCTGTCTTCAGCACTGACTGAGCAGGCTTTTCAGATTCAGGAATAAAAGTGTCATGACCCTAATAGCACCAAAAGGCTAATTAATTAATTAATTAATTAATCAAAAAGGAACTAATACTGGTCCACCTCTTTTAAGTAAGGTGGCCTCTTTGACTCCTTGTTCTCTATGGATGGAAAATAATTGGATCACAATGAAAAGGAAGAAGGGTACATTTTTTTTTTAAAGATAGATCTGATTTTATCTAGCAGTACTGTTAATCACATTAAAACAGCAGAAACACATTCTTAAAATTTGGAGTACCGTGGAAGCAAAGAAAAGAAAATTGTAAACAACTTACATTTTATTTTGTATTTTTCAAAAGTGATTTAGAATAAAATTTGAATATGATCTTCCCAGGACACAGCCTCTCACAAGAAAGACAGGAGCTGTGAAGTTCTGGTTTGGTTTTTTTCAAGGCAAAAATTACAGCAGAAGTACATTGCAGCAAAAGGATCAAACAACACTGATGGCAAGTACAGAGAAACATATTCCTGTATTACCAATAGTAGCATTCTGGGCTGAAATGGGACAATTTTCATGTCATGTTTTCTTTTATTAAAATGGACTGCCCACTGCCATTTGTCGTGAGTTTTATGTTTGGTTATTCTTTTCCCTCTGAAAGTGGCAGTGCACGTAAGCTAAAGACATTGTTGTTTCCCTTACTTGCTGTTTAGAGTAATTGTTAACAAGCTGCCCTACACTACAGTCTTTCACTCACCATTTTATGCTAATGCACCATGTTGTAAATATCACTGTACCATATTCACACACAGTCTCATCAAGTGATGTATGATCTACATTGCATTTTAGATCAATTTTAATATTGGGAAAGCCCAGAAGGTTTGCTCTGAGAGGCAGGATGACTGACTGATCAATTTGTTGACAGCAGCAAAATGAGCCAGCATTACTGGCTTTTAGTCTAACCACATGTATTTGGGCAAGAGATACAGGATAATCAGTAGTTTTATCTGGGATTAAGCTAGTCAGAAGATCCCAAAATTAGAGAAAGGCTAAAAAATGTGATGGGAACATCTGGGCACCTAGTTTGAGCATCTCTTGCTACAAATAACCAATCAATGTAACTGAATAAGCAAGCAATTAAATCAAACATACAGTGAGTCTCTGCCCAAACTAAATAGGGAATTATGCATAGTGTGCTTCTGCACACATGTGCCTTGATCACCATTTGGTGTATATGCCTGAAAATCAGGCCAACTATACTCTATTTTATGAACTTTTTACATGTGGGTATATACTTTGCTACCTACAGGCACCGAATTATGAAAATATACCACACCTGTGTGTTGTTCTTTTCCTACAGGATGTCATTTTGTCTTCTGTTGCTCAAACCTCACAAATTGTGCAATCTGACTGTAGCACTGACTCCAGACTCCACAGGAAGGGCTGTGGGAGAGGAGGCTGCTCCAATCCATTTGTTGTGTTTACATGTATTTGCTGGCCAGACAGAACATTCATGTCCCACCTTGGAAGACTGTAAGGCTTCTCAGCTCTTGTACTGAAATCTCAGCTGAAGTTAAACAAAGGGTTTAACAGTATTTCACACTTGCAAAGTGCTATAGAAAAGTGTAAGACAGCACTGCATTACGTTTTTAAAATGAACTGTTTCCTAAGTTCAGAAAGGAAGCTGGTGACAACCACGTCAATTCGTATCTCTCAATTCCCACTCAAGTTCCCTATATCTAAAATATAATGCTTTCCTTTAAAAAAAAGACAATAGACATAGTATTAATTATGCTACTGTGATTACTAAGTATCTGAATAACCCCAGCTGTGTATCATGTTACACAAACAAGTCCAGCTATTCACCTTGGAACTGAGAAAAACCCTACAAGGTGATAGCCTTGCAAGACACCCTGGGTATGACTGGTTGACTCTGGGTCAATAGCTTGCACAAATCACAGTTTATAAAATGTTGCTTGTGAGGCCACTGCAACTGATCCTTATGACATAAGGAGCAGACTTTTTCATATATGTACATATACCTAATATATTTATACATAATGTGCATATAAACCCTTCTTTTCCCCCTGAGTTGTCCAATTGTTGTCCAGTAAGGGCAGACAAAAGCTCACTGGTCTACGTGTTCTGGAGGTCTTCCTAGAATGAAAAGACCTCCTAAATATTTTGGTAAATTATCTAACAGTTAGCAATATGAACACTATGATATAATGAAGCTTTATAAAGTAAATATGTTATTGCACACTAATAGTTGTAATATGTAATAGCTGTAAAATGTAATAGCTGTAATATGCAATATTTGATTTTTTTTAGCCAAATGGGCTATTTACCTTTGTTCTCAGTAAGATCACAAGCATATACTGTGTCTTTCTGACCACATCCCAGCTCTACTTCATATGCACTTTCCATATGTGGCTGCACATGGATTCCCCAATGAAGTCCCAGCTATTTACCATACACACAAAGGATGAAAGAAGCTAAGAAAGGTGATGTTCATCACAGCTGCCAAGGTTGCACATGAGTCATTCTTATTTAAAGGTAATGTTAAAACTTCACTTCTTACAGTTTATGATCATGGTAGTTGAGTAAAACATAAGATCTTTCTTCTGATGGTACCAGCTTCTCTTTTCAGAGAAAAGTATATGCTTGATGACTTGCTGCAGACAGTCTTATTGCAGTCCCTTCTAAGAGTGGATAATTTCATTAAGTGATTATTGCTTACATACACAATTAAGAAGAGAGAAAATATGGACCAACATGCTTTAAGGGTTTTATATATGAAAAGAAGATCTTAGGATCTTAGAGTTAATATGACATATGACAAGCAATTAGTCTAACCAGGCCATGACTAGAATTCTACCTTATAAGAGCTTCTAAAAAAAAAAACCAAAACAAAAAAAAGCTAAGCTAAGCAAGAACATTTTCAATAGATTCTGGATTTTGTCAAAAGAGTGCAAACTAATCACAAATAATGTGATCACAATCATTTTGAAATATAAACCACTTTCTCTAAAGTAAATGTAGGGAATTTAAACTGATGCAACAAATCTAGCCCAGAACATCCTTCTTGTGATTTTAAATATGGGACCCCTGAACCATAAACCAAGAGTCAGTAAGTGAACAGAGACATGATCAGTAATAACTCCTTTTCCAGTAATTTGTAAAAATAATCCAGACAGACAAACTTAAGGAAAAAACAGTGATTAATAGGTCTGATAGAAGCGATTAATTTTAATTGAAAAAAAAATGAAAACAAGATAACAGTAATATTATTCACGCCCTGGAATTATATCAGCTGATCTGCTCTAAAGGATATCCTAAAAGTGTATCAACTTCAGCAATACCTGTTAATTTCACTAGAAGGGTAAAAAAAAATTAAATTATTTTTCCACTATTCTGTGGATTCTCAACTCTCATTATCTCTTCCTTGATATTTTATATCTCATAGTATTTCTGTCTTTCTGAGTCATACATCCCCTAACCTGATGTCTAGGAAACTGTTATTTACATCCATATAGAATCCTTTACACAGCAGCTGTATAAAGGATGACTTCAATGAGTCAATGCCAATTCAGACATAAAAAAAATTTTCCTAATTTATTTAGATACTTGCCTAAAATGGTGCATACCTGTTTCTACATGCATAAAATCACAGATAATTTAAAATTTACTTCAGGAATTTGCTGTGCTCTCAGCTTTTAACAGCAAATTATGAAAAGAAAGGGCACAAGAATCATAGCAGAACTATTACAATTCATAAAGAAAACTAAGTCCTAAGATGATAAGAATCACAGCAAGGTATATAATTAGAGTGGCTATAACAACAACATATAAATTAGATAATTATGGATTAAGCAATCCCTTGGGGGATTCTCTCATGCCCTAGAAAACGTATAACAAGCTCCTTAGATAGAAGGCAATAACTATTAAGTGTTTGAGGGAGAAGTAGGACTATAAGGAAAAACAAAAAAAAGACACACCAAGATAAAAATCCTAATTTAAAATCTAAAGATGGCTTTGATTTTTGGTAGTTTATTTTAATACACTTACTGGTCCAGTTTTCCCCCATTAAATCTGCTGACATCTGTTGGCTAAAGCGCGCGTGTCAGATTATCCAGAAGTGTAAGATCAAATAAACACGAACTGCTTTTTAAGGTGACAGTAGGGAGATACAAAACACTGCAGCGATTACCAGAAATTGAATTTTTTTTGTTGTTGTTTCTTACATCAATGTAATAATCCCAGGTGTCCTGGACATCAGACATACAATAATCTTCATAAATCCTAATTCAAAGCCATACCATCTGTCAAAAATATTTTTTATGTCTCCTAACAGATACGCTACATAATTGCTCTCACAGTAGGGCAAAAATACATGGTTGTACTAATTTGCTTTACCAATGGAATAGCTCATTATCAAAAATAACCCCACCACATTACTGGGGTTTCTAGCACTCTTTATATATCAAAACTAACCTTTCCATTCTGCTGTTTTCTATAACCTCAAATTCCCAATGAAAGCAGATAAAGATTGAATTATCTGGAAATTGTACGGTAATAATGGAAAAATCACAAGCATAAAAAAAATAAAACCATAGTGTCTCTTTCAATTATGATTGTGTTGCTGTTAAAATTAGCTTTGTATTTCATGGTCACTAATTTACCAATTTAGTCCCTAATAAGACTAATCTAAGTTCTCGGCCCTGCAGAGCACTAACCATTTTGGACCCAATCCAGAAAAGCACTTAGATGTGTGTGTGACTTTTAACTCATGAGCCTGAAGCAACTTCAGAGGGCTCAGACATACTTGATTAGGCTCAGAGCACTCATTACCCTGCTGGACAACAACACATCCCCCTAGGACTGACCAGCACCAGGAGATGACCCTCTCAACCCCCCGTCCATACTTGTGGAGATGGAAAGGACACTCCATATGGGAGTTTGTTCAAAGCAGGAGCTTCTGTCTGAAGCAGAAGACAAAATGTTTGGGCTTAAATTGGCCTTTGAGAACACCCTTCCTCCAAGGAGTGTCTAACGACCTGCAATTCCCCTAACATGCATGCAATATCCAAACAGCTGAAAACAACCCTGACTGAGGTATGGCAGGGGTTGCAAGAGGCTCTGTTACACTTTCCTAGTGGTAGCAAGACCATCTTGATGTAAACTTTTATTTGTGCATTAGTTAAAATAATTTATACAAGATTATACAAATATACGAACTTGAGAATTCAGTGATTGTACAGCAAACAAATCCAACAGTACCTAAGGAAATGGGAAATTCCAAAGATTATGACCATTACCAAAAAACACCCCACAAGATAATTTCTTCCAAAAATCAAATAACCTCATTTTCCCTTTGAAAATCCATGAACAAAGTATTACTTCATTCTTCTTTAAATCACGTTTCCAAAAGCACTTTTCATGTCCCACAAAGTTTACATGTATAAGTATAGTAAGTAGTGAAAAAGTCTAAGTATAATAAGTAGTGTAAAATATAAGTATAATAAGTAGTGAAAAAGTCTAAGTATAATAAGTAGTGTAAAATATAAGTATAATAAGTAGTGAAAAAGTTTATATTTAAAAAGAAAAGCAGGTTTCCAGCAACTGAAATGATGAAGCTGTTGATGAAATAAATGCTCTTTTGTTCAGTTCTGCATGACAAATATCAGATGCCACTTTGCAGTAACAACTATATTTTAGCATACTGTTCTATGTTTATCAAGAATTTGTGTTTTTATACTAACAAGTATATTGTTATTTCAATTGATGTTCTATGTCTCTATGACATATTGAATATGTAATACAATGCTTTTTCAGTTTGTGTACAATTGGTAAAGTTCCCCCATGAATTTGCAAAAATATACTCACCACTGCAAGGAGGAACATTACTTTCCTAATGGCCAGAATTATCCATTTAATTTCCATGATTCACAATTATTCTACTTAACTTGAGAACTTGAGAATTCCTTTGAGTAAATGTGAAGTCCAAATACTGAAATCTAGACTGGATTGCCTAAATAGTGCTGGATCTTAATTTAACTGATTCTGTCACAAGCCAGTTCATATGAGTATTTTTGTGACATGTAAGTATTTTAACAGAAAGGTGAAAATATATCTTTGTTTCATTTTCACTGTAATATCTGCTATTTTATTTTGAATAAAATAAACTCATAAATAAAATAAAATAAACTAAACTCATAACTCATAAAACTTAAAATCAATATAAGTTCCTCTATTCCTGAAATTCCACGGAACTGAACAAACCATTGAGGCTGCAGTAACTGGCAGCTCACTATCCCCAGCAAGAACATCACATTAAGGGAAACTATGTTTGTCCAGTAGGTAACTACAACACCAATTAATTATACTGCCCAGATCTGAAGGACTTCAGTTGCAAAACACCCTGGCTCAGACGTGGATCTAAAAATCAGACTAAAACTTTGCAATTGGTTGGAACTAATTCATACTTTAACATTATCAGAAGGCAAACTACTCATTACTTACGAAGAATTAAAGATTTCTGTACAGGACACAGTTTTAAATTTTAAATTAGAAAAGAAGACTACAGGCTACACATACACACAGACCACTCTTAGAGATGGAAAAATTGTCACACACACACCTCTACTATACTAAGGGACTTAGCAATAGTAAATACTGAAATGGCATTCAGTATGGAAAAGAGACAGACAGATCTATTTAGTACCAAGGTGAGATATGGGGAAAAGAGACAGGATACGTTAAGCAAAATAAATGAACCACCACAAAAGTACAAAAAGTCCAAGCCAAACATCTTCAGTCACCTTGCAAATGTCTAAAACTATATATATGGCAATGGAAAACAGGCCCATACTTGGTACAAAAACATTTTCAGAGTACGTGGAGAA
Source organism: Ploceus nigricollis (assembly GCA_013399945.1). NCBI lineage: Eukaryota > Metazoa > Chordata > Aves > Passeriformes > Ploceidae > Ploceus > Ploceus nigricollis. The sequence continues at coordinate 2,909,088 of VXBC01024469.1, forward strand.
GATGTACATCGTATGCAGAAATATTCTGAAAAGCCCTCACCTGTAAACATGTATCAAATATCAAATAAACCAAAGAAAAAGAAGTTCAGATTTACAGCCACACAGTAGATAAACAGAAAGGAAACACACAAGAAAGTCTATTATACTCACATGTTTACATGTTACTCATAAAGGTATTTGTGGAAATAGATGGCTTATGTAAATGTGTGACATTTGCCATCACTACTCACCACACTAATGCTTCTATGCAATTCATTAACATTCTAGCTACAGTTTCATGCTTGCACAACTCAAGTATAAAAATAGGATATCCAGCAATACCATATAGCCCAGACTTCCACTACTTCCTTTTCAAATCAAATAATATGAAGCAGTGAGCTTCATATTATTGCCATCTAATTAATAACAGTGCTGATTTTATGACCGATGACAAGGAAGGCTGGGAGTCATTCGGCCAATGGAAGATGTGAATGTGGTGAAACCATCTTCTGCAGGACATTCATGCTTCTTAAATGAGCTGCTATGGAAGTTTCATCATGTGCACATAACGAAAAAGTCTCCTACCTGTGGAGGTTGACTGTACATCGGTCTGGTCTCTGGAAATGAAGTTTTATCCTTTGAGTCTCTACTTTGATCATCAGCTGTGTCACCTACCAAAGTAAAAAAAAAACTCAGCTTTTAAATAACTGAAATCTTTCATATTTTACATAGAGTAAGACAACCTCTTCAGTCTTCCTAAAATCAAATTATACCCTGAGAAAGGGGACTCTGTTGCCACATTTATATTTACAATTTTGAACATGACAGAAAATGAGAGAACTGAGAAATTTTGAACATAAAGAGAAAAACATTGAGAAGTGATCTGCAAAACCCAGGAACAAAACTGTATCAATTGTTTAAAGGAAAAAATTCTTGAGGAAAAAGGAGAGAAAAGAAAACAGCAGGGCCCCTAGTTTTGCATACTTTAGGACCATTAGGTTCTAATAATTAGCAAATGGTACATAGCAGTGTGACTATGTAGTGGAAATGAGATACCAGGTGCATATCCATCACATCCCAATCCAATGTCAGTCTAGAAGCACTGTTACTCCATCCTCATTCATAGCCTCATTTCCACATGGTTGATATCTGTGCATGAGTGCAAAGAGAGCCACAAAGCATTCTGAGAAATGGCCTGGTTTTGACTGTATGGGGACAAAGACTGCTTGGCAGGCTGGGCACTAATCTCCTCCCATTGCATACACAGGGATGAATCTCCTCCCATTGCATACACAGGCAGAATCCTCTGCCCAGGATTTTACTGAGAAGACACAACTCAGTTTATCCCAAAAGCTGCAGCTGGTACTGATCTGAAGATGGGCAGATCACAGCAATAAACTAGAGACAGATTATTTTCACATTTATTTTTAAGACAGAAGGTACATTATAATTTTTATTAAAAAGGTAGAGGTAGTAAAAAAAAAAAACCAAAAACAACAAAACCAGAATTTGTTTCTCAGATGTTGCAAAACAAACATCCACCTATCCTACCTTCTCCAATTTTCTTTGTCAATGGAAGAGTGTACCAGAAGCTGTAAAGATTTTGCAGATTATCTCCTTCTGCTGTTAGCAGTAGTCAGTAAATAGTTTGTAGGAGCAGACAACTGAGAAAGATTAAAGATTTAGCTACATAATTTTTATTTTTATTTGAATTCATACTGCTTTCTGTAATGGCATATTTTGGAAGTCTGTATCTTTAAAAAGTCCTGCAGCAACAATTCAAAATAAAAGGCTTCAAGTTACTGTAGTTTAACTTCTTTGCTAAACCAGTGGTTCTGGCTCCCCTGTTCCATTTTCTCCAGAGGTTTACTTAGAGCCAATGCATCAGGCAGAAGCCTTTGGAAACAGCAGTCAGGTTCTGCCCGTGCCCAGTTAGTCTGAAAAGCCAATGACACTCAGGTCCATACATGTTTGTTCCATACTGCCATGGCCCCCAGGTCTGACTGGCCAGATCCCTCAAGTACAATGCAATATTTGCTAAAGTTTGTTCTGAAAACAAGTACTAATATCTAATTTTTGTGTCCAAGTATTATTCCTAGCAGTGTATGCAGAGAATCATCATCATCGTCTTTGTGACAGGTCTTTGATGCCTATTAATTTCATAAATGTCTACACTTTCCAAGACCTTTTCTGGAGCTGAAAGATGCTTCTTAGTAAACTAGTAATTATCTACATAAAATACTCCAAAGCACTTGTATTCACAAGAACTATGAACAAAAAAGGGGTGTGGGAGAATGAAGGAGATGGGGATTCAGTTAATCTTCCATTCCACTCCCAGTACCTTGAAAAACACAATTTGTAAGCACCTATAAGATAACGAGGTAAATAACAGTAATGAAATCATGAATGTTAAACAATTAGTTTACATTTGTAATGAAGTAGAGGCCTGCAAAGAAAAATTATTACAAGCTGTAAATGCGTCCTGCCTCAGGGAGGTGTAAAAGTGGTTAACAGATACAGGAAGATGGCAGTAAGGCATATTTTTGGTAGACTTGCTGTGGATGAGACTGCAAACAGATTTAAATTGTACCAAATTTAGGCTAGATCAGTTTCTCCAGGAGTAAGGCTACTTAAGCATTTTGAACAACCTAACAAAATGGTTTCTCTTAACCATGGGTAATCTCCAAAGGGCTTCAGAGATGGGCTGAAGAAACATCTGTTGTGAATGGTTTCAATCATGCCAAGACAAGGAAGATGAATGACGTTTTTGTGTTTCGTTCTAGTCCTACATTCCATGATCAATGCAGGAGGAAAGACTCCACAGGATACCCTTTCCCAAGATCAGGGAGCTTAGCTGTGTGATGAAGACTTGTGAAGGTGCTAGGAGACTGCAGTGAGATGGACAACGACTCACCAAGTGTGTAAGGGCAGAGCTGTGTGGGCAGTCAGTATCAATGGGACATATTGGGTGAAGTTGGGTGTTTGCATAAACATACTAAAAAAAGTTACAGCACGGATTCAATAAACACAGGAACCAACATTCTACTCCTAGTCTTTACAAACCATTCCTGAGAAAGCATTCCAAAGTTTTTATATGAAAAAACACATTAACAAAACCCAATGCATATGTGTTAATGCTATCCAAAATATACTTTTTCCCTGCAATTAGTTTTCCTTAAGATGAAAAGAGTCTTGGTTTGTAATGAAGACCAAAAGGTCATAAATGATCATAAGAAAGGAAGAATAAGAACAACTCATTTAGAGAGAAATGAAATTTTTTACTTAGAATTTTGTCATCCAGCTCCCAAAATTCACAAGCTCAATATAAGAATACCTGTATTGTTTCACAATTCAAAGTGCCTTTGTGAAACTGCACTTCAATGCAGAATTTTTCTTTGTTAAAAAAAATAAAATGGGGAAACCTCAACATCTTGCCAAATTTTCAGGCATATGGTCCTGCAAGGATAAGCCATGACTCTTTGTACTGACTTATTTGAGTTAATGGAGTTAAAACAGTGATAGGCAGCTGCCAAAGACACCAGACTGTCTAAGACATCCAGCAGGATGGAATATTTTTCCAGATAAATTGGTATTTTCAGTGTACTTCTTTCACCGGTTCCTATCTCAAATATTCAACCAATTAGTCATCCTTATTTCTACTAGCCCAAATAATTAATTAACTGTGACATACCTCCCCAGCTCTATCAATTCCCAACCCTATCTAGCTTGCCATAGCTGACTTATCATGTTCAGCCACCCACTTTTTTTTTTTTTTTTTGTTTAGCTTGCCTTGGTTTCCCATTGACTTACAGTCTAATCTCTTTCCTTAAGTGGAAGCTATAGTTTGTCTTTCCTCTTCAGGCTCAGCCTTTAAAATGCTTCCCTCTGGTCTGGGTTCTCCTCTTTTCCTCTGCAACCCTGCGATCTCCTCTTCCTATCCACCTACCACTATGTGAGGAAGGGGGATGATGACAAACACCAAACAGACAGACATCCATGACAGCACAGACCTTCGGGTGCAGGAACTATGTGGGTCCTTTTGAGCACTTCAAACATTCTGGTTGATAGCTTTTGACTGGGGAAAAACCCCAAACAACCAAGCCACCCTCCCCTCCAAACACTGGGAGAAAACTCCCCCAAACAAACCCAAACAAGTTCTCTTACACAATCTTGATGTAAATAGGTATACCACCATATTTTTGCCAAACTAAGCAACTGAAATCTGGCTCTGAAGAAAGATCACAAATACATGACCTTAATGGAAAGGGCCCCCATAAAGTCTTTCATCAGAACTGAAAATCATCAGAACTGCAAATATGTTCAAAGATAAGGGCAGAAGGACCATGGTAATCACCTAGCCTAAACTCCTGTAAAAATATAGTCCATAAGATTTCTTGAATTAATTTGTTTGAACTAGAGCAACTTTAAAGCTGTATTTTAATCAGGGGATAAAAGACAGAATTACTTATTTTAAAAACCACTTAGATTCTGGCTCATATATTCATTGGTTTAAGCATTGTGTAAATTTCAGTCATAAAACTCCTCTAGAAAATAAATCTAAGTCATATATCAAAAAATTATGTATACTGTTTAAAGTCTATAAGAATTAGAAATGGAGGGCACTTCATGAAATATAATATGGTTTAAATATCAGCAGCATAATCTGTAATATGCAGTACATTACTGGGAAAATTTATCAGGAAAAAACCAGTCATGCTCACTGCTGTAAAATATTCCCTTCCTTACCAATGGGAAAATATTTAAAGTGTGAAAAGAAAGTAGTGGGCGTATTTATCCTACTGTCCAGGTAAGTTTGTATTTCAAATCCTCCATCTTGGGAGGCTGTTTTTAAGTTATATTAAGCCTTTTCCAGGCCCAAATAATCAGTGATGCACTGAAAGGTGAAACACACGTTTCTCCTTTCACTAAGCTGATGCTAGATTTTCACCAACATTCTCCAAGTTCCACTGGTATCTTTTTCTAAGAACTGCAGCAAGGTGTTCCACAGGAAAGAAATACCTAGTACAGTCCTCAGTACATACTGTGTATATCCTCCCTCAGAACTCATTTGGTGTCTTCAGAAATCTGCATTCAGCTGCCTATCTGGACCTCAGCAAACTCTCATATAGAAAGGTTCACCCACAAGTTTGGCTTCTACTCAACAAGGAAGTGCTGTTTCTATTTAAACTCTTTCCTCTTCCAGCATTTTGTTAACCTCAAGCTGTGTAGTCTCTTGATCAACAGACAACGTTTAAAAGCCTAGCCCACCCTCAGTTTAATAAATTAAAACCAATTGTAAATGTACTTTATAATGTAGATTGCCATTTGTCCCAGCCTGTGTAAAACTCCTGTGAGACACTGAAGCACGTACAACACAGCAAGCAGTAACTAGCTACCAAATACATGGATTTTCAAATGTCACCTTCAGCTTCAAAAGGAAGACAGCTATTTTCCATCGTACTTTAGTTAGTTGCTTAACTCTTTGTTGCCTGTCATTATCTTCTATGTTCTGCATAGAGATGGCAAGAACAAAGGATATTCTGGCTTCTACTTGGCAGCAAAAAGACATAAAGTTTTAAGAGAGGATTAGTAAGATCTGAAAACAGGAGACTGACTCTGTGGAAGCATCAAAGTTTTACTGCAGTTTCTTTTCCCTCTTTCTTACTCATAAATCTTCCCCTCTCTCCCTGAGATAAGGAAGAAAGGTCAGACACAGCAATTTTAAGTTACCCTGCTCCAGGATAAACTAGTAGAACTTCAGGCTTCAGTCCATCAATACTGACAGTGCTTTCAATCTCAGGAGGTATTTAAGAAGTATTGTAATTCCCTCTGAACATCTGCCTCTCAGGAGCCCCTGCAATGGCACTTCCATGCAAAGAGGGTTGATAGCATCACTTTTTCAAGTCCTGCTCTCCTCTCTGCCTCCAGGTCTTTGAACAGGGATGAAAGACGTTTCTGCTCAGTCTCTTCCAGCCCTGCTTGGCTCTCCAGAACTCACTTCCAGGGTCTCACATCTTCCACTTACCAGCCAGCTTCCACCCAGTGAGTGAGCTGGGGACTGCACTGGGGTGGTGCCAGGGAACCTTGACTGCAGTAGCCCAAACACAGAATTGGGTTGATTTTATGGGATCAAGACAACTAACAGAAGACAGGGAAGACAGAGGGAAAGACCCTTAGAAATCTTGCTAATGAGCATAGAAGCACTAAATGGTTTGGCTTGGAAAGGAACTTTAAAGATCATCTATTCCACCTGCCCTGAATGGATTGTACACAATAAGCTGTAAGTAATTTAACAGTTTGCATGGGTAGTCAACAGATCATTCAGTGATCCATCTGAATCAAAGAAGGTACTGGCCAGTTCTGTCCTCTTCAATGGCACAGATGGGACATAAATGTATAGTTGGTTCCTCCATTTTCTTGAAAGTGGGACTATCATGCTGTCTCATATTAGCGCTGTAAAACTACATGTTAATCTTCATTATCATCCATGTGTACATGGCCAAGACATTATAGCCTTATAGAATATATATCTAGTTGGCAAAACAATGAAGTCATCCTGGTTTCACACTAAAGCTTTTCATATCAACAGCAGTTTCATTTCAACAAGCTAATAATATCCCCTAAAAAAACCCAATATATCAGCACAAAGATTTTCCACAGCTGCAACTTCCAGCAAAACAAGAGTTTAAGAGTTTATGCTGCATAAGGGTGAGTGAGAAGGAAGTCTGGCTAAGTCCATGCTAAGGCAGAGGTCTGGAAAGTGTTTGGCAGCCTTACATTGAGTTTCAATAGTGTATTAAGAGGTCCTGCAAATAAATCTTTGATTGGGAGTAGAAGTTAACCAGTATCTTCTCTAATTCTCCTGATGAACCACGAGAAAAATATAAACCCCACAATGAGAATCCTGAAACTGATTTCTTCAAACCTGTAAAAGGCAGGGGGGAAACTGTAACAAGGTAAACATTACCCTGAATGGTTTTGCATTTGCAGACATGAAGCAACACGGTTCAGTTCCTTTCCCAATTAAGAAGAATAGCAAATCCAGCTACAGCACATGCCACTGGAGATTATGGGAGTGGCACTCCACATTGCCACCCAGTCTGATTCTGGTATCCCATCCTTCTGCAGGCATTCTTAATGTAGAGTCTCCATTTTCCTAAACAATTCTGTCAGGGTCTTCTCAACCTGCTCCCACTTTTAAGATCACAGTGAAACCATAGATTAAAAACTTCCCTATGAAAAATATTTTGTTTCCTCAAACAAAAACTTTTCAGAAGATAGCAATAGAAAAACAATATGAGAGGATTAGAGGCCCCTGTAGTTTCCATATCCCAGATCTACATATTTTTAAGTTTCCAAAAAGTGTTTTATTTCTGTGCTTTTCTATATTTCCAACTACTTAAATGTTTCACTTCTTTCAAAGCTTTCCTGAATCCTTAAACAAAGGACCCTTAGAGTTTAGATTTAACTCCATCTCCAACCACTTCACTGAGGCTAAATCATTCCAACTCCTCTGACCCCCATTGAAAAGGCTCTCTTTTAAGAGGTGCCCAACTCTTTCAGAAAGCTGGTGAATCCAAAGCCAAAGTTTCATGGCAAAATTTTGGTTGGAAGGAATCCTGGAGATCACACCAGTCCAATCTCCAGTTCAGTGCAGGGCTAACTTCAAAGTGAAAGAAACTATGTACCTCAGGTTGTTTGGCTGAATTTTGAGGCTCCAAAGAAGGAGCTTCCTCAGCATCCCTCATCTCTCAGTTATATCTCTCCCTCTACTGTTTGTTACGTCCAGGCTCACAGTCACATTCAAAGCAAGCTGTAGAATTAATTAGTCCATAAGCCACAATCCCCATGATGAAATGTTATTTTTCTTTGGTTTTAGGTTATGAGAATTTCATGTCAAGCAATAAAATATTCAAGGAATTAATCTCATTCTGATTCTCTGGTGTGATGCAAGTACTTTTCATCCCTTATATGTGCATGCCAGCCTTTCTCAGTAGCCCACCAAAACACTGAACCCCCTCACCACAGCATATCTTTCCAGAGATCTTGTTTTTCCATTTTGCTATTTGGAAATTCTATTCTAGACTTCATTACCTTAGATATTGACGCACCTTTCTTATCAAGTTGTGCTATCAGAATGAGCAAGTGATGGGACTTATCAGCTACTCAATACAACCTTAGGACTGAAGCAATCAACAATACAGATTCAAGTAAGGGCTTATGACATGTTCAGTCATTTTATAAGGAAAAAGTTGAAAGAAAAAGCTAAACAAGAAAAATGTACATCTTCTAAGTCTTCTGACCCAAAATTTGTGCCTCAGGGAAACCCCAAAACTATTCACTGCTCTTCCAATGTTCAACTGATACTGTGTGGACATATGCCCAGGATATCTATTATATGTTGGTATTTATCATTAATATTGGCCCTAAAAAAAAAAAAATCAGCAAATCTGCCTAGAAGGCATAGATCAGATGCCACAGGCCAGTTCTCTTCATTCACTAAGTCACAGCTCTTGACATCCCTAGAGAACCTCTAAACCTTCCTTCATTCACTTCATCTGTCAGTTAAGCCACTCCATATCAAAACAAATGTAACCTTCCACGGCCAAGTGAATCACACTTTTCTGGGGAAGCAAACCATTCAATCTACTTTTTTGAAAAGTTTTATAAACTGATTTGTTCTCTTTTTATTTTAGACATAATCACTCAGTGATACCTGATTGTCATGGTCAGCTAGACCAGCTCAACCATCCCAAAGAACAAGTACATTGTTCTTAAGACCAGGAATAAATCAAAAAGTCCCTAAAATTTTTAGATATTTAGAACAGTTTAATGTTAATTCATATACTCTCTTTCCACTTCACTCTCAAATCTGCTTCCTGGTAGTGGAAGATGTCTACACTTCACATAATCCAACTTTACTGAATGAATAGGCTGGTATGCAACAAGTGCAAAAGAAGCCTCAGTTTGCAAGTTTAATTTTCTTCCAGGATTATAATCTCCCAGTAGATCCTTTTTCCTTTTCCAAGGGACAGAGATAAAGACAACATTGTTTCCCTTTATTTGTTCTATTTCTCTTGCTTAACTTTCTCTTGTTTACCTTTGAGAGAATATGACAGTCACCATCTTCACAATCCTTCCTGCGTTTTCTTTTTTTGCTTGTGAGGATGATAAAAAGTTTAATCTCAAAACAATAGAAGTCTTTACCTCTTCAGTTCCTGATGAACAGTAAAAGGCTTTGGGGAAACATCAGTAATAACAACAAACTCAAAGGAAGACAATAGTACAGCTCACACAGAGTCGAGCTGGCAAGCAACCTCCCCTTTAACATGTTTTAGCAGCATCATTTCCTTGTCACTAGTTAATCCAACCTATAAAACCTACCTCAGATTACAGGCTCAGCTGTTTTTCAAAGGTGTATATATAATGTAACATTCCACTTTCCACTATGAAATTAACATTATTTCAGTATCCTCACTTAACTATGACATTAGGATTCCCTTCCTCCTGTTTTATTCATGATGTGGTTCTAAAGGCAATCTTGTCCAGAAAGCAAACGGCACACACTGAAGCCCACTTGGACGAGGACAGAGATTTTCCTAGCACTTAAAAACCTGCTGTGTGGTCTGCCTGTTCAGTGTCTTGGTTACACTGTGCAACTTGCATTTCAGTAGGTCCAACATGCATTAAATTTATTTGCCTGTCAAAAACGGAGGTGCTGATAGCCTGATATTTGCATATGAAGCTTGTTACATAAATGTAAATTGTATTAGAAAACAAACAATGCAAATTTAAGCTGGTTTCCTATGGAATTAGATTTACATGACCAATCTTCTGTCCTTGATAACAGGAAAACATTGTCAAATGTGGTTGAAACTGGCACAGAGATAGAAGATTTGGAGATATTTAGAATTTACAGAATATAACCATCTGCAGCTGGGTAGTAAAAAGAGACTAGGAGTAATGCCCCAGCTGAAGGAAAAACCCATTGCTCTGTTATTCTTGGCCTGCTTGGTCAATTGGCAAATACTGCTGTGGTTGGTCACTGTGAATGAAGGGAAGGCAAGGGAGGCCACTGTAATAATGCAGGGAAATGCTCAGGACTGTTCTAGCAGGGTAGAAGGACTAGGAAATCCTCAAGGAGATTCTTGACAAACTATTCCAGGGAACGCTGTGTTTTATTCTCTTGATAACATTTCAGCTATTTGAAACAAGAAATACTCTTTTTATAAAGAGGAAGAGAGGAAAAATCCCACCTAAAAATTTGCAAATCTATCAGTTGACTCATATTAGGACCACTTATATCTTTGTCCCACGATGCACTGAGATGAACTCATGATCACACACAGCCTCATCCTAATAACCAGCCTTCAAGTGAGCAGCTGCCTACAACATTCACATTAGTTATTATGAACTTTTTGTCATGTCTTCTAGAAACTCTGAAAGTACCAGAAAGCTGAGTTAATACTTTGTGGGAAAAAATTGGTAATAGGATAGAACACTCATTTAAGGTAACATATGTAGCACAGTTATGAGAAATTTCCAAAGTAATAATCATTTCATACCAAGTGCTACTATCCTCTCAGAGGCATGGAAACCCCACTAATTTTGAAACAAAGTTAAGCAGAATAAATTTAAAACATAAAGACCATACACAAAGTTATACAGATATCCTGAAACACACTTAATGTTTCAGACGCATGCCATACAGGCACAATACAATTGTAAAAGTTAAATCGTAATACCTAAGATTCTATTAGAAGGCTTACAAATACTGTGGTTCAAAAAATATTCCCTCCCTACTTTTTTTTTTTTTTGGAAGTTATTTTCTAGACAGCAGCCTGGAAATCTTCTGTCACTTTGACTATATAATGTCAATTCTGAGTAGAAAACCTTATGGTACATCCACTGCTACTTTTGCATTTCTGAAACATGCTTGCAGACTATTTCTGAACAGCATGGGGTTTTTTTCTCTAAAAAGCATAAACACTCTGCATTTTTTGTAGTGACAAGCACAACTTTATAAACATACCTAAAATTGGTACAGAGAGGCTTTGAGTATTTTTTAAAAGGAAAACCTACATCCAAAAGTAATCTCAACAGATTATTCAATAACAAAGTATCTCTGCTTCCATAACTCCTTGAAAAACTACTTTTGACTTACACTGTTAATTCTGTTGTATTAGTACCATCTTCTGATCTCAGACTTAGAAAGGGATCTAAAACTAATCAACCAAGTTTCCTCACAAACTAAAACATAAATCCATTTAACATGTCCTCAGAAAGGACAAAAACCTGCATAGTAGCTGAATTTTGGATCATACCTCTGTCATGACTAACCAGCTCCCCACTGATGATTAAAGGACTACCTAATTTTATTTATTTATTTAGAGCACATAGGTCAATAATGTGGATTAACTAGGATTAAAGCGTTAGTTTCTGATTATTTTTGTGCTTTAAGCTGGTTTAGTATTTCTAGGAACTTTATTCTAAATCCAGCTTTGTAGAAGACACTATACCACAGAACTTCTGGATTACTCTTGACTAGTGTGTAAACAAAATGGAAATGTTCATTTCAACATATTACTGCTAGATTCCTTGGTTATAAAGGCAACAACATAAATAGTATAAAATATTCACAGATTTTTAGTATGTGAAGCTTCATTTCTTTAAAACCTTTCTAACTATTCAATTGCATTTTTGCATTACACAAACATAGTAGTGCAGATCTGTTAGGAAAAAAAAAAAGAATTATCAGCAGAAAAAAGAACTAGAATAATTTTTTAAAAGTATCCAAAGAGCAAGGCAGAAGTTATTTTGGGGAGGAGAAAAACAGATGAATAAAAATTCCTGAACAGAGGAATTTGCTTTACAAAGTCTAAAAAAGCCTCACCACATTAAAATATCCATTTACAAAGATACTAGAGCAACAGATGTAAAAGTTCAGCTGATATGTTTTTGGCTGTATCATTCAGTGAAATGCCCAAATGTTTGCATGTACACCAAAAAGTGACATTAACACTGCCCACAAAGCAAAAAGAAAAAAACATAACTGTGCAGTACTTGAATAATTCATTTTAAAGAAAAATCTAGACATATTCTTTTTATATGTGGAGAAAATGAAGAAAGGTCAGAGCAGCTGTTTTATTATCAGCTGTTCATGGTGCAAAACTGAGGGCTGCAAATGCTTGCGTTAAGTTATGCCTACACTATAAATCAGTGCCTTCCCTAAACTCTGCATTGAAATGGAATTTTCCAGCTGAATATTAAACATTTCAATTTGTGAGAAAAACAAAACCAAAACACCCACGTAGGACCATGCCAGCTTCAAGAGCACAAAGGCAGATGGGCAGTTTTCAAAAAAGGAGCATTTCTTTTTTTCCTGAGATGGCAGCCACCCACCTACTTCTGCAGAGGCCCTGGGGAGCTGAAGGGGTGAGCCATGGTGGATTTCAAACTCTGCAGCCAAGGTTTCAGTGGAACTCCAGGCTTATGGGCCCTTAAGATCCATGGTGATGTGTAAACTACATTAACAGGGGCTACCAGATCTTCTGATAAAAACTTCACAATGTTCAAAGATGAAGGACCACACTCTGCCTCAGGCTTTGAAGGTGGCAACACGGGTTTCTGAGTCCCTCCAAATGCAAGAGGCAAATTGTCCCAGAAACTGAAGTACAAAGTTTTCCAGGTTCTGTGGCTCCTTATCCACTTGCTCAAAACCAAGTTCCCAGACAGGTCCGCCCTGCACATGTAATTTTTCTGCAGAACTTTTTCATGCAATAACACGATTAGAATAGAATAAGTATCTGTTTCAAAACATAGCACACTGAAAACAGACAAGGCCACCCTACAAAAACAAACTGCGTACAGCTGGTAACTCCCTTCTGGCTACTATTTGAAGAATTGTCAGTCAACCTGTACTGTGAACATTATTACCTAAGGGTGAGCTTTCACAACATGGCTGAGTCAGGCTAACAGCTCAGCGCTGCCAAAAGGAGCAGTCCTGCCTCTCCTCTCACCATGGATGCTCCTGCTTTTTCCTTTGTGGTGGCCCCCAAATTCTCCCAAGTGCTTGTGAGCCACCTGAGCTCACTGAACTGGCTAACAAAAAGATAAATACATACTCCCTATTTTGCTGGGTTAGTTTTCTGCTAGTTTCATGAGCTAAATCAGAGACGTCAAATGAGCTGGCAGAGCTGGCACATGGGTGATGCAAAGTAATCCTGCTTCCAGGAGCAAGAAGCAGGGTGACCCTTTCTTCAGATAGTTAAGCTGCTCTGCAGAAGCATACCCTATCATAGAATCAGTCTTGCTTTCCACCATGAAAAAGCAGGAGGCAATATTTCAGATCTAAATGTAGTCTTCACTCCAAACATAAGACAAATCAACAAGTAAAGTTTCAAAAGTGTGCTAGACCTCACATATCAAAAACATGAGGAAGTTCTTAAACATAGGAAAAAAAATCCCAAACAAGGGATTAGGAAATGCTCGTTTTTATTATTATCAGTAGGCTGGAAGAAACGAAAAATTAATACGTATTCCTAGTTTTCCTCCTTTTCTTCAAGGGTTCAACAGTGCAACTTTCTCTCTTTTGCTTTCTTCCCATGAGAAAGTTGCATTCATTTTCACTCCATCAGACCCAGGGAATCAGACAAGTGAGCACTTACTACACAAGGCTGCACTGCTGTGTTGAAGAAACCCTCTGTGGATGCAAACAGTGCTAGTCTGGATGACAGCTCTTTAGCTACTTCCATAGACTGGCTTGAAAAAAGCAATACCATGGATAAAGCCATTTTATGAAAAATCTAAAATCTGGCTTGGTCAATTCAAAGAATTGCATTTTAATTTCCATCCAAGTATTTTAATTTCTTTCAGGTATTAAAAAAGTAGGTGAGGTCATACAACTTTTGTAAATTCTGTTTAAGATGCACTGACTGAACATGAGGAAGATGAGACCTGAACCAGTCATATTGATATTCTTTCCCATTCCTAGCCATGCTCCTTATCACCTCCTGCTTGAACTCAGTACTCAGAGAAAAGCACAGACCAATAATGTCACCCTGATGTCTCCCTACAAAACCAATGAACCAACCCATCCTACGCACAAAGGGCTGTGTTACCACTTACTGATTCAACTGGCTGCAAATTGGCAGATTAAATTCTAGGTCACAAAGACCTGTACTCCTGTATCTGATAGGCAGCTGCTACGGTACATTAACGATTTTTCACAAAACAAGAGAGAATTAAGTTTCCATGATGCAGTTACTGCTTTATGTGTGCTCTGCTCAGGAACATGTCCTGTATTCAGATCACATTGCAATTTGCCCACAATCATCATGCAGCCTGATAGGTAGAAAAAACTAGAAGGAAAAAAAATCCAGGGCCATAAACAACATGGCACCCTTTTCTTCCCCAAAGACAAAGCTTCTGTCTGGAAGACAACTGATTTCATATCTTCCTTCGTATCTCCTTCATACCTCCTTTAAGGTGAGGACAACAGATTTTGTGCCTGGAATTTTACACACACAAACACTGCAACAGGGCAGAAAATGTACATGATTGCCAAATACTGTCAAAATTTGTGACCTGTCTTTCCTCTCCACTCTGAGCTGTTTGCTCCTGCTGTTCCCCTCATCCATTCTGAGGGTAGTATGGCTCCTTAGGGTGTCCCCTCCTCTCTCCAAACCACAAGAACTGTCGCTGCTGGCTGAATTTGCTTGCACCCTAGTCCTGGTTCCAGACCTGGATCCCTATCAGATATCTGAGCAATGAGACACTCAGAGCTAATTGAGCAGCACCAACAACCAAGGATGCATTTCTATTCATACCTCCCACTTCTGTCTTCCCTCTTGCCATACCTGCTCCATCACTCAAGCCCTTCGAACCAATTCACCTTACTAGAACAGCATAACACTAACCCAGAAGAAAGTTCACAAAATTGCAGAAAAATTAAATAGCAGAAGAGTAGAGTCTGAAGCAGGACAAGGGGACTGGCCCTCCTTCAGGGTGACAAAAGATCAGCCCAGCTACATACAGAGCTAGCCTAAGACAGGGTGAATTTCTCAACAGAGCAACTATTTTTGCATGCAATACGATTAGTCATGTTTAATTGTTGCCTGAGTAAAGGTGATGTTGTGTGAGACCATGAGAGCTCACCTAATCACTCGTCACCACTAAGAAAGGGAATTTATGTTCCCCTCACTCAAAGGCCTTTCCCTTGCACTGACTCTGACAAAAAACGAACTTTCTCCTCATGAACCCATCTTTTACTGGGAATTGAGCCAATTGACTAAGTCCAGCAAACACCAAACTGGAGCAAAGCAAGATTCACTGAAGTGGAGGAAAGTAGCACCTTTGCTTTTGGGTAGTGGTGAGCTGATAAAATCTAGATTATGCTCACTTGCAAAACCACTACTGGCCAAAAAACTCCTGAATGAGTAAGATCAGAAATAGGAGAAGACAACATATAGGATTTTGCCTTTGAGATACCCCACACTACTTAACTTTAAAACTTTGTGTTTAGGAAAAACTCCTTTGCATTACTGTTCTGCCCCAAAGGGATTAAATAGGAACAAAGGCCTGAAAAACAACCAGTCTCAAACTTTCTAAGCAACTTGGAGGTTAAAAGACTGTGCCTGTTGTTTGTCAAAATGCAGATGTAGTGTACAAATGTGGATAATGTTTTGGGGCTAACTTATTGCGAAAGGGGTATAGCTGCAACATAGATCTCTAATTTAGGAGATCAGGCTCCCCACACAGGTATTGCTAACAGACTTTCCCAAAAGGTGGCCAGGAGGGACCTACGTTAAACACCTGCTCAGTATGCAGGGAAGCATCTTTCCATCCAGTGAGTAAATTGGAAGAATTGCTCTCAGATGAAGACATTTGAAGTCAAACACTCCTACAAACAATATAATCCATGATTCCTACACCATCCTCCAACACAAAGGGTACACTAAACCTAGGCAGCTGTTCTGAAAGGTTGCCATCAGAAGAAAAGCTCTGCTACAATAGGAAGTTTCAGATATGGGATGTGAGCATGCCTCTAAGATCACCCCAGCAACTGCAGAGATTTGAGAAGCAAGAAAAGGCTCTGGCACCTGTTGAAAGAAGGTCTAAGAGAAGTATTCTGAGTTTGCCTTGCTAGAATTTGTTTCTAAATTAACAAAAAACATTGTAAAAAGTAACTGGACTACAAGTGTATTCTGAAGGATAATTTCCTTTTCCCTATCTGCTTCTACAATCAATTTACAGTTGCAGTTGTAATCAAAAGTAATTAAAAAACAATACATCTTTGAATTAGTGTATCTTTATTACTGTCCCAGAATCCCAAATTAAAAGCTCAGGACAGACCACAGAAACACTACCAGTGTATAAATAGTCAATCAAACATTTTCAAAACTTTGTCATAAGAGTTCTGGCATTTAAGAAAGGGGCTCTCAGTTGCACAGACGTGCCTGTAATTACTTTGTTTCACCATCTCACTTCTAATGCCTGGGTGTCAGGTGAGTATATCCAAAGCTCAAATCCCCAGCAGCACACAAGAGAATGGAGTTCAGAAAACAACCTGACCACCTTTTGAGCTATCACGTGTGAGCTTAAAACATCCCTACCACTGCTCCCAGTGTTCTCAGGGGTCCAGTAGGAAAACAGGATTATTTCTGATCTCAGCCCACATGGCATGGATTTATCTACCTGTATTAAACTGAGACCAGGCTGTTCTCCTCCGAGGTCTGCATTACCTACAATCCTCATAGCTTGCTTCCCACAGAACTAAGTGTCATTTGTGCTAATCAGTGCTAAGTGAACCAGAAATGAGAGAATGGCAGGGATCCAGCTGACTCATTAATACCAGTGTAACGGATTAACCCTTTCACATTGTCTTCCCACCCCCCCCAATTAGTCAGCATCAAAGAGGTTTGAGACTGCACACACTGGAAACATAAAATGGGACAAAGTGTTTGAAAACAAAGGAGGACATCTAGGAGCAACATCATATTCTGCCACAAGGCCCCTTATTTTCATATTACTTGGGAATAGGGTTTTTTTTAAAGTTAAGCTAAGCTTTATTTTAAAAGCAGCAAGGAAATGAAATAGCCTTTCTGAAGAAAGTGAAACATTCTGATATGTATAATAAATCCATAAAAAACTTGTCATGTAAATGAAAAGTGCATAGTTCAGCATGAAACATACAACTACCCACTCCAAGTTCAAAACAGTTATTAACTGTGACTATAAAATTACTACAGAACGTTAAAACATTTTTTTTTAACATATGGGCAGCACTTTTTGATTTGTGATGCGAAACAAGATATTTTTGACTTAGTCAAACTGCTATTTAGAAAAATCCCTTCTAAAACAAACTGTCAATTTAAGGTTTTACATTATACAAGACGGAGCACTTATTTTCACAATACTTACCTGCTTAAACAAGTTTTTCTAAATGTGTAACTGCCACCAAAGATTAATGACTCCTCTCTGTGCCCCCAGTGGCCTCCTATTCCATCTGATAAAATGCAAGCATCTTTACGTCTTATAATAAGCATCTGCATGAATGTGTGACATGCAGACCTGCATTCTGACAAACAACACGTCCCAGAGAAATTTAAGAAAGAGACCTGAACTACATTTGCAATGATGTTTTCGGAAAATTGTGGCATTTCTCATTATGCAGTTATATATACACTTCACCAAAACTTGGATTACTGTACTGTATAACTTGAATGCTAATGCTGAAGATTTAAACCCTGGTTTATGCAATATATGCAAGAACATCACTATACATAAAATGTTTAATCATGTAGTAAATTCTTGCCTGTATAAAAACTTCTCATCCTTTTAAAAATCCAGTTACAGTTTAGTGAATATGCTGCTTTTAAGACATCCATCCAGCATTTATATTTGCTTCACATAGTCTGTCTCAATTATACTACAGCTGTCTCTCAGGGCAGAGCTGGCCATCTCCATCATGAACAACCATCACAGAATCTGAAGTTCTTGATTAAAAAGCAAATGGTTTTGTAAGCCAAGCTAAAACTACCGCAGCTGCTCCATTTCACAAACCAGGCGCCATTCAGCTGGGAAGAATGGCACCGACTCTGAATTGTTCTTCCTGAGAGTTTCCACAATAAAAACAAACCACACTACTTCCAAATTTTAAAAGACTGGGGGGGGAAAAAAAAAAAGTCTTCACTATTCTGGAAACAAGTGTTTTCTTTTTACTTAGAGCTTTTGATTTCTACATCAATGTTCCTCTATGAATAAAAAAACAAAACTAAAGCCAACCCCTCCCCCAGGCATGCACACACCACACGGCTTCCTGGAGACGCTTTTAATGACCATCTACAGCAAGTCTGCAGATGTATTAAATAGAAATTGCAATGCTTAACTTTAAAAAAAACCCCAACAACTCAAGTTACTGCTCATTTACTGATCAATACTGATGCTGTTAAATATCATATTCAGTGACAGGATAAGGAATGAAAATAACAATAACAATAATTATTATTTTTGATATACATTAACACAATTA
This sequence comes from Ploceus nigricollis, assembly GCA_013399945.1. NCBI lineage: Eukaryota > Metazoa > Chordata > Aves > Passeriformes > Ploceidae > Ploceus > Ploceus nigricollis. Next base: position 2,927,599 of record VXBC01024469.1, read on the forward strand.
TAAGAAATTGCAATTTCTTTCATCAAGACAAAGTATCAATCAACTCCTGATCACTTCCTCTCCAAGAATATATACTTCTCTACAAAATATGAAATAAAAACAATCTTATTCCAGTGAAGGTGCAGCAAATGAAATTGCAATATGTATTTTGAATAAAAGCCACGTTTAGTACAACTTATGATGCACAACCTCTGTATGTGTCACCTCATTTTTTAGGTAACCACAACAAAATGTAAGTGTTGATAACAAAAAAACCCAGTAAGACACCCAAAACATACTTCCAGAAATGCTGAAATAGAATTTTTTTCTTCTGAATTGAAACCACTGTAATGAAAATATCAGAACCAAAACCATTACACACATTTCCTACAATATCCTAATAACACTTTCTTGGTGGTCAGGCCAGGAAACACTTTGCACCTCAGTTAAATTTTATACTTCAGTGATAATGAATGATAATCAGATTTTTGGGACTTAGTCATTTTCCTACATTAAAGTTATTTGGTGTCCTGGCCAGAAATAAATTTGGTGTAGCTAAAAAGAGCTCCCATTTTATTAAAATGAAAATATTTGGTAGCTTTTCTCAAGCTAATGTTGACTGACTGATGCAAAAATGAGAACCAACTCTTTCAAGTTGTTTAAATTCACTCGTTTCCCAGTAATGGTAAAAAAATCTGAGTTGCTTTAAGGATTTTTCTTTAAAATATTGTCTGTTATGATTATTTCATTTATTTTGCCTTTATCCGTATTGTATTTGAACCAGATTAGAAACACCAAGCTAAGGATAGACCAGACATTACACAAGGCTTCACTATATTATAATTTTTAGCATATAAAAAGAGTAAAACCCCAAAACTTAGTCTACCTATTCATTCTACTTTTAGAAGCTGGCAAAGATTTGATTTTGTGATGCAAACTAATGACAATTTTAAGGTTAATGAGTGTTTTAGGCTACACATATCACTGCAACATTTTTAGAATGATTACAAGCAAATTTTACACATTTGTTGGATTTTTTTAATGAAGTCTGAAAGTAATAACTCAGAGCAACGATCTAACAAGTCTGAACAACTTTTGAGCATATCTTTAAAAGTATCAGTATTTTAAGAACTTGATAGATTTGACTTTACAAGTCAAGACACTCTATATGAAATGGTTAACAGATTTGTAAATTATTTTTACAGGATTTTAAAAATTTGATTCTGTAAACAAAAAAAAAGCACCCTTAAAGATGAGACCAAGTAAATGTTTATCTGCAAATTATAGTTTCTGATTTCAATAGGAACACTACTTTCACTTTCAAAACCTTTTATTTCACAGTACAGAACGGATTTGCTTAGGGCTTTTTTTGATTGTGGTTTTGCTTGTTTTGCTTATTTGTTGTTGGTTTTTTTTTTCTTTAGACAAGTCCTGGTTCCTGTCACAAAGTTATTGTGTTGCTTCCAAGCTGTTTGGCTTTTGGGTTTGTTTTGTTTCTTTTTTTTTCAAGTCTTCGAGGCAGTTGAATTCAGCACAACTCTCCAGCTTCTCGAAGCAAAACTATTTGTTTCATTTTGTAGGTTACTCCTTAGTACCTGGCCAGCTTATTTTCACTTTGGTAAGACTGCATATAAGATAGCTTAAGTGTTGAAAATTCATACTTCTAGGAGCATAAGTTAACAGCTTGAATCTACATTTGATTTTTGCCGTGCTTCCAGCTTTCAATTTTGCTACCTGAGAACAGAGAAGTCAGAAGCTTTCTGGAAGACCTACAAAATAGCAAGAAAAACTCTGCAATTTGTTACAGCACCCATCAAATCCAGGTCAACGGATCTGATGTACCAGTGTTCCCCAGCCCCTCCTCTGACACGAAAATGTTTCTGGAATTCAGGTGTTTGTAGAGTTATATGCACTTCTTTAAACACTAGCCCAGTTAAGAGATAACTTCCCCCAGTTTCCTGCAAATTTCAGGCCAGATTAAGAACAAGAAAAGTGAACCAAACCAGGTTCAACACACAACAGTCCCTCTTTCAGGCTGGTCTTCTCAGAAGAGCAACCAACATATTTCAACCAAATGACACAAGGACAGAAGTCTCAAATATTATTACATCTTCACAGACATCATGAACAAGGCAATGATGCAGACAAGAATTAATGTTCTGACTAAAGAAAAACTTTCAGCCAGATTTTGCAATAAATCATAAGAAAAATCCCTACAAGTCAGGGCTACAATAATTCTGGCCCTCTCAGAAACAGCCATGTAGCTCCTACTCTCAGTAAATTTTTTTTTCCTTCATTTTTCAGAATAACTAACATACAAGGACCAGGGGGAGAGGAAGGAGGGAATATATTGAGCCTATATTCACCTTTATTTTTTAAAGTTTCTTAGTAATTTCTTATTGCACTAGATCTCTTACTAATTCTCTGCTTGGAAAGTTCTAGGATCCTTGCCTCCTCCAAGCCCTCCAGTAATTTTAGAGGCAAAGTTACCTATTTTCTGGCTGTTCCCCTGTTTTGAATCCCTTTTTTCAATCATGGAAGGGACTAGACCCTGTATGGGCATGAAAAAGGTTCACATGAATTCATCAGGGAAGAGGGTGTGGGGGAGAAAACCATTATAAATTTTTAATGAAAAATACTTCAGATGGGAGACTTGCTACTCCAGCAATGTTAGTAAGATAAATCAGGTGACATTCTTTAAGAGCTCAAAAGAAAGCTAGTAAGGAGCTAGTAAAGTCAAAAAGCTAAATGAAACCTCAAAACCCTTTTTAAGCAACATTTTCAAATATATATTCTTCATAATAGTTGCTCGTATGGAAGCAACATAGACATTTAGATGTGCAAAATAAAAACTAATCCCAGTCAATATACTTTCAGAAATATCAAAATGCATTTGGCATATACAGCAGTCATTGTTAGGCTTTTAGCAGGCTCTGAAAGGTTGTACTGGGCATCACAAGGACATAAAATACCTGCTCTGAAATCTCAACTATTTAAGATTGACAGGGATTTTGTGACAAAGTGCAAGGCACAACCTGCAAAGTCTAAATCAAAAATAAGATCAGAATCAGAAATAAGCAATCCTGGCAGTATTTCAAGAGGCAAACAGAAGTGTTTGGATCCAATTCCCACTTTGATAAAATATCCTGGTACTAATGGAATCAACTGGATACTGTCATAACCTTTGTTAAGAAGTAAATCTAGGTAAACATTTTTAAAAAGTTAGATACATTATCATTTACTATGAAAAGCAGTAAAATTCCAAGCATTTTCCTCCCACTTGGTATTACTATATTTTAAGGTCAAGTTCTGACTGAATAATCCAGGATTAAAACCAGTGAAATCACATGAGCCCTTTGTTCTCAATCATCTACTTCCATTAATTTGGAAGCGGCAGTGCTGATACTGATATTTGAAAGAGTATAATACCACCAGATTCAAAGGCTACAACATGGTTTTCCATTACAAATCTCTTACAAAAAAGTCCTTTTCAGTGTGGACAACTGAAAGAAAGAGGTAATTTCAAGAGGCCATAGATAAGCTTCAGTAGTACAACACTAATATTATCAATAAGTGGATATACATAACAAAGAATCACCAGTTTCTTCTTAGTGCAATGGAACATTTTCCACATTGCTTAATGGTAAGGTGATAGAGTTGGGTGGGTTTTTTCCACACAGTATTTACACACATTTGTTCTGAATAGGTGAGTAAGTCTAGAAATATGTCCTGCAAGTGGCAAGCTAAAGAGCTGGAAGACAACGTCAAGAGGCTGAACTCACTGACATACCAGGGAAGCAGAGAAAAGCAAAAGCATAGTGCCTTTGGAAGACAGCTTGCATGTGAAGACTTTGTCTGTGTTACGTGAGTCACCATCCTGGACAGGTTTCCACTTCCAAATTTCACAGACACTCATCACCTAGTTTGCCCAGTGGCCTCCCTTCTCCAGCATTAGATTAGTGGCCAAGTGGCTTCTGTACACTTTCATATATATTTCTCACTAAATCTGCAGCATTTCACAGAACTGGCAAGGGCTGGTCTTACCACACATACGTTTTAGAGATCAGAGAAGTAACTAGTACATAGAATCAGCGAAGTACTGCCTGCAAGCTCCTATTTAACTAATAAAACATTTGTTCAGTAATCAATTTATGTTTTAAGTCTCCTCAGTTTGATGAGGCAATGCAAATATGAGGCTGCCATATTTGAAAGGGCTAAATGTTTTTTAAAAATACTATATTTATAGTTATTAATCTATATTTATAGTACAGCAGAAGAATGTACAACATTTCTGCTTGGTCCCATGCAAGAGTTAAGGCCAATGGAAGCCAACATTTGGGAATACCATGTTCCTTTGGACTATGAGACACAACATAAATAGGCTTCCCTTGATGGTAATATTTGTCTTTGATGGCTATTGTAAGAATGACAAAAAAAAGGCACCCTTTCATTCAATGCCTTCTCTCTTCTTTTGCTCTTAATTTATCTTTTCTATGCATTTTTATCTTCCAGTTATGCCACTTCCTTTTTACACTCTCATTAGTACTTGCCATCTTTGCTAAAATATTTGTTCAACAGAAGTAGAAAATCTTTGTGTTTTTCTGCAACTCAACACACGTGACCTCCAAACGGCATCTCCAGCTGGTTTTGCAGAGTATTTAGCTGAAGTAACACAATTCAGTTTCTTATAAATTACGTACCACTCAGTCATTCGTAGCCTGTAGTTTTAAGACAGCTATGCCACAGTAACATTTCACTAAGGGAGCTGGTCCTTCAGACTGCCTGTGCTCTTCATCTGACACTTCAGTGAAACAGTTCAGATTATTAAGCAGGCAGGAAACCCCAAAGCACGTGTGTGGGTGTGGGTAGGTGACTTGTTTTCCACCAGCTTAGCGAAATGAATCAAATCACCAAGAAATCAGACAAATGGCTAGACTGAATCAGGTGCAGGAGAGAAGCAGCAAGCCCCTTGCAGTGGAAGTGATATGGTAAATGAACTTGTCAGTCCTATCTGCACGTTAAGTGGAAGCCTCTTGGGCAAAGCCCCATGAGATTATTTTCCCATTAAACATAAATTATCTTTCCTGTTTTTTTAAACAGAAGGATGTTATAAGAATGGCCCTTCAAGTTAGTCCTGGACTGTGCCTCAGAGCAGGTGTGTGTGAACACTGATAGACATTTATTGCAGATCAGCTAAAAATCAGCAATTCACTGAGCTCTAAAATTTCATCACTTATCACACAGAATGCAGTACTGTTTATTGCATTAGGTTTTAATATGCAAACATACCAATCAAGAAGCACCATGTCTTTGGCAGTTGAAGTCAGCTATTTTATATTAAATATTTGTGATGGGTATCTCCAGGGGCATATATGAAGGTTTGTTTTAAAATTTTTCCTCTGGTTCTGAAATTATCCACAGGTAGAATGTTTCTTTAAAATTCTCTGCAGTAGAAGCTTTTGGCATTTTAAAGCTGCTATGGCAGAGTAAAAAAAAAAAAAACCCCAAACTACTACAGTTCTGCTCAAAATGGAGCAGGGGAATTTAAAAAAAAAATCCAAACACTTTATTCATGTCCAACAGAATCCAAATTACTTTTTCAAATTGCAGTCTGGGATTTAGTACAAAATGTCACATACCCTAAATTTCATTTGCCTTTGACTATATAGTGTCTCAAGATACCAGTACTTTTTCAGCCTTTTATTATCAAGTGTTTTGGGGCATTTACAATTTCCAAGATGTTGCCACTGCTTCTCTTTATTACATTTAAAGTACTTCTACAGTGGACAAATGTCTTAAAACACTGCAGAAGAAAAAACACACTTGGAAACATGCAAACCAAAGGCAAACCAGTGAAGTTAAACATTAACTGTTGGACAACATCTGCATGCACGTACTGGGCTGCAGCAGCACCACATTAAGCACATTACACTCCCTGTATGACTGTTGGACTGCATTGCTGTGTCTCATGAACACGGTGCTGTTGCATTGGCCCAGAAGCAAATATAAAAAACACTGAAAAAAACACCTACTCAGACAGATTTATATTACTTTTTTTGTGCTCTGAGTAGGATCACTTTATTTATTTTCCAACAAGTCCATATTCCTGTTGGCAACATTGCTCTGTGGGTAAAAGAGGCAAAGCAGAGTCAAGTTGTGTTCCCCCTCTCCCTGTTCCCTCCTTATCCACTGTTTCTGGAATTGATTTACATTAGCCTTCTTTTTTTCTGTTTTAAATAAGGCTAAATATTTTCCTTCCTTCCCTCCACCCCCCCCTTTTCTTTTTTTAAACTTTTTGGGTGGAGAGAGACAAGAGGGAAGGAATTGAGAGTTTTTTTCCAAATAACCGGGGGAGTAACACCAGGTTACATATGCTTTGTAATCAGGCATTCAAAATACTAAGTAAACAAGAGTAAAAGCAGCACAATCAAAACCCATGGTATCGCTAGCCAACTTAGCACAGCTATTAAAAAAATCTACTGGATATCTATTTGGCCTCAGCCTTTCTCAAAATAACCCCAATTCAAAAAATTGTTAGGCAGATCCCTGCATGCTCTGGGGAACTAAATGGAAAATTGTACCTTTCTGAACTGCCCTGACACGTGATGTTTGGAAAAGCTTCAGAGAAGTAAGCCAGAAATTCCAGATAACAGAATATTTCCAGATAACGTTATTTCTTCCCTTAATTGTGTTACCCTTGAAATATCCTTGTATCCTCTCACGGGGCTTGATTCTGGTCCTAAGAAAAGTAATTACCTTTCGTATGCAAGATCATACTATAGCAGGAGAAAGCTTCTACTGTTTATACACTGAAAATCAGCTTATTACAGACATCCACATGATGCAATACAAGAAATTCAATGAAAGTACCTGAATTGGAGGCTGGTGCATTTACATGGTCGCCAAAGCTTTCTGGGGGCAATTCAAGGTACTTAAGTAGAAATGCTAAATTTTTCAGTATAAGTTTCAACTTTATTACAATAGTTTGAGCTCTTGATTTGCTTATAACTACTTTCTCTTTGCATCTAACACAATGCTGCTGTACCCCTCTGTTTATCCATCTTAGATCACTTCCATTATTCTGGTACTGAGGAAAAGGAAGGAAGAAACATTAATCATATCCTTACTGGATAACTTTGAACTGATAATCTGAGTTTTTTACAGTTAGTTTGAGTAATGATGGCTATGCCTCAGTTGTCAAGCCTACAATTAAATCCTACATATTATATACCACAACATACATCCCCAGCCATGTTTTGTATATGTGCTTGTTTTATATAAAATACCATCATTCAAATACTATATTAAAAAATTAAGCATATTGATTATTGCAATATACAGAGATAGATTTCTTTGCAAAGAAATATTAAGTCAGTCCCCTCTGGTTTTTTAACTCATGACTTCTGATCTATTAATTGCCTCAGTTTTGTGATTCTTTGTGTATAGACTTTATGCTGTAGAGAGAGATGATGTTTCTTTATTAAATGCTTTGCTGTTTCCTGTTGTGAGAACTTAATTGACTGTTACTATTCAAGTCCTAACAAAACAGCATTTCTACTGTCCTTTGCTAATTATGCCTTGCCTGAATTTTCCCTAGCATTTCACACTACATTTGTTTTTCTACTTTATGTTTTAGGGCAGCTTATTTGTAAGAATGTGCATTTATGTTCATATTATCTTGACCTAACAGACCAGATCTGATTGCTTTTTAAACATATGCGAATAATTGGCTTGGAAGCAACACAGCAATACAAGTGCTGCATTTAGTGTGAGGGCAAGAAAAGTTAAATTGGGCTGGCACTTTAAATAAGCTCAACTTGCCAGTGTAAGGGCATGTTTTGTTTTGGGGCCAGTAATACAATGAATCCATCTTTGGGATAATAACAATTATGTCTATTTATCTCACAAAAATAAGGAGCCTAACCTGCTGCAGAACCCAAATAGTAGATTGTGTTAAATATAAAATGGTGGTTAAGAAAGAGTAAAGAGGTAAATATCCAAGGTGCCTTCTTGATATTCCCACATATGGCGTGGAACAGCTACCAGAATAGTCTAGTTTGTCTAATGATACTCATGTTTAGTAGGAGATATTGTATCTGTCTATAAAAGTTGTCTGCCTAAAACCATTTTACCAAACAAGCATGCAAAGTACATAAAGCAAAACATATATGAATAAAAAACCAAAAAGACAAACTCTATACCAGTTACCGAGATCAAGTTACCTCAGGGTAACAACTGTTCAACATTTCCTTTGAGAAGCAGAGAAGAAATACAGAAGCTTTCAATATAACATGTAAGTATGTTCTCATATACTGTTTAGCAAGAGAAATTTGAACTAAAAATTCAAAGACTAATCTGCTTTTGAAACACAAGGCAAATTCGATTAAATTTCTGCAATTTTAAGTTCAAAGACATTAGCGCAAAGAATCCATAGCATAAGGCAAAGATAATTTTCAAGCACAGAAAACAATCACAATCACAGTACAGTCACATCTTAGACATTCCTATTTAAAAAAAAGCTTGTTGTCATTAATTACAGCTATTAATATCATGTGTACAGATAAACAGTTAACACAGTGTAATCAAGCCTTAACCTCTGTATTTCCTGAGGTTGCTTCTTGGTTCCATAACTGACACCATCTGGTCAAAACCTCAAGTAGAGTCTTGCATACTACTGCAATAAGGGTATGTGACACCAGCAGCCCCTTTCCCCATTGCTGCTGGTCACCAACCCTAAGGAAGAGCCAGCAGAAGAGACCCTACTGATGTTCTTCACCTCTTTTCAAAGCAAAATGTTAGGCCTATTTGCACTAGAAAATACTGTGACTTTGACTTGCAGGAAAATTAGTAATAATTAGTTATGGGTAGGAAAAATTACCAAAAAAAACCTTAAGAGTTTTCAAGACAATTCCCATAATTCTGCTCTCTGGAACATGTACACCAGGTTGCCACGTAGCAACAACCACACAAATTTTATTTTTAGAAAAGAAAAAAATCCTCCAAAATCTTTCATATTTTTCTTGATTTGTGTAATTCTTAACCTGTCAGATGACAAATTTTGGCACAGGGACACTTTCCATAATAACTGCACCGTAAAGTTGGCTACCTGACAAAACAAAGTTATTACCAAACAGGAATTACTACTATGCAATGATATTGTTTAAATCAGAGGTGAAATTTTATTACAAAGACTAAAGGGATGGGATGAAAAAGAAGAATAAGTAACTGTAGCTGCAATTTTCTGAAGGCCATGTACAACTTCTTTTATTTCATTCCTAAAGTGAAAAATGTCTTGCTTTGGCCTTCAACATGCTCATGTCTAAAGGAGGAATTAAGTCAGTTTATTACCTTGTATTTCCCTGTAATGGAATGTTTCTTTTCAAGCTTTAGTCCCTGCACAAACCCTCATCCCCCTCCCACCCAAAAAAAAAAAGCATTTTGCTTCAGCAGGGACTTCAGAACTAGATGCACAGAAAATAATCCAATGTCCCTTCCTCTGATGACTAGCCAGGAGTGTTCAGAAACAGTATAATCACTCCTCCACTATACCCAACAATATTGCATTAAACTGCAATTTAGTTGATCTACTTGTGGGAGTAATTTATTACATTCCAAGTCCTGTGGATAGTGATAGGGCCATAAATGGAGCTAAAAAACCAAACTCTTATCGGCTGGACATATATTTCTACTACATGAAAGTTTGGTAAATACAAAGATTTATTACTTGAGCAATGCTCTATGAGAATATTGTTTATTCAGTAAAGTGGAGGCGATTTTTCTTTCATTCTGCAGTTTCCTTCATTTGCTACTTGCACGCTGCTTGAAAGCAGAACTGGTTACAGACTTCTAATGTACATGTATTTCTCAAAGTGAGATTTCATTCTTGACAAACTGATACAGTTTTTTAAGGCATGTCTGCACAAGATTAAAACTACAGTGTCCGTACCTGCATGGCTTCTTTAGGTTGGTGAGCAGTGACAAGTGCTATCTGCCATGCACCTAGTCCCCTGCTCTCTGATCAGAGCTTTGTGAATGCTGGCATTTCATATGTAAGGCTAGATCAAAGCCCAAATATTTACATTGTCCAATTAAAACTCTACATTCTATATGTGTCAAATATCTAGGGGAAAAAAATCTGCTTTTTCAGTTTTAAGGAGTTAAATTATTTTTGTTGTGTTTAAAAGAACTTTTTGGTAAAAACAGATTTGGAAACAATCTGTTATTTAGCAGGAAGCTGCAATCAACTAACTAGACTATTTTTCAGTTAAAAAAAATCCCAAAATATTTATTTTACATTCTTCAAAACATCCCTACAGTCACTGTAAACAAAAGTATACTACCATGCATATAAAAAGTGTATTAATACATACATCTTCATTGACATTTAAGAATCTGCTCCATTTTTGTAAAACTAAACAAAGCTGCAAAGTACAAATATATTATTAAGATCTGATTTGAAGAAATGTGCACAAAACTGATTTCATGCAGCAAATTTTATATGTAGAAAATTTTTAAAGCAATTTAATCACTCCACTAGAACCAGAGAGCAGCAGCTCTTATAGTTGAGATGGGGATGACCCTCCTGCATGCAGACATGGGAACGTACATAAATCCTATACCTGCACTACTTTTGGTTACCTTGAAATATGTTGTACACCACTGAAGCATGGTGCAAGGAAGCAGGGAGTTTTAATTTGGGTTTTCCTACATATAGCTCCCTAATTTTGCAAGACTTACAATGAAGCAGTATTGTCCCAGTTTTAAATTGTTTACTGTAACTGCTTGAAATCTTTATAGTTAACCAATATAGGAAGAAAAACAGTTCTGAAGGATAAGAATGTACTAATCTTTACCCACTTTGGTGATACCCAACTGCAAAACTAAAAGAAGAATTAAAAAAACAAAACAAAACAAAACAAACAAAAAACAAACAAAAAACAAAACAAAAAAAACCAACAAAATCCCCCCAAAAACCAACCAACCAACCAAACAAACAAAAAAACCCCACCAAAACAAACAAACACCTACCAAAAAACCCTCACAAAACTAGCAAGAAAAGATATTGCAGGAAAAACACCATTACTTAAGCATCCATAAATTGACAAAGTAAACCATAAATTAATGACTCTGGACATTTCAGTGGGTATGATTTTTTTGCGGAATAAAAACTTCTGGTTTCCTACCAAGAATTTTGCAGCTGCTTAAAATATGTTCCTTACTAAGAAACCAGAGCTCCCATTTGCCTTAACCCATGCTGAGACAGAATTTTGCACCGAGTGAAAATTCTGAGATCCCTACCTCCTCACTGGTTTAACCTGACACATATAGCTGGGAAATACCAAAACAAAGCAATTCAGCAAGAGCAGCAAGCCATGTAACAGAGCTAAGTACTGAATAATTACATTAGTGGAATCAATAGTCATGATACACTAACTTAAACTGATTTTTCATTTAAGTATGTTGTCCACTTAATTCTACAATATGTTGTGAATTACTTTTTAAAATGTTTTTTAAATGTGATCAGTTTACAGAAAAAGGACTACTACTGAAAACAACTCTCCCTCGCATGTGTTGCCCACACACATTTTCTGATTCACACTTGTGAAAAAGAGCAACTTGTACTGTGAAAATTCACACAACTCTAATAATTATTTTATAAGCAGCACATGTTTGTTTACAAAAATGTAGTAAGGACACACATGGTCTATAGGGCTTACCTTGAGGGCTGGTTTCACAATCAATTTAACCAACATTAAGTGCAAGCTGCAGCTGAAATCCCCTCTGCATCTCATCCCAGCCAGGCTGTATCAACACTTCCGGTCAGATACTCAGTGTGTACCTGATTAGTTGATCAGTTCCCAGATCCAGCTTGTGTGCAGCCACAGCAGCAATGCTGGCACATGAAATGCATGTGGCTGCCACTTTCCAGAGGATACACATATAGACATCCAGCTATGGACTGAAAAAAACTGTCTGCCAGCTTACCCCAAAATAGCATGCAAGACAGCAAATGTCATAGAAAATATCAAATGCTATATAAAAATTTATATAAATTGTCATATATGCAATTTGGAAAATACTATAATGATTTTCTTTATATAACCTCTCTATCAGCCCTACAAGCCTTTTACAAAAAGTTTGACATGGCACGCACAAAAATCTTACTAAAAAAACCCACATGTCTTATGACAGGTGTCTCATTTGCTTAATTTGAAATTAATTAGCTGAAGTCTAGATTCTAGATATTGTATTCTCATAAAGTACCTAAAGTGTCTCTTATTGTCCCACAAATTCCTGTTTAATCTATTACAGAGTCTGCATTGGGTCACTTAAGCTATCTGTGTTATTGCTAATATAAGTGTTGAACTTCTACTGCCATAAAAATGCACTGTAGCTGACTACTGATATCTTCAGAAAACAGACAGATACTGAGTTTAGTATTTTACAGAGATTTGGACATCATTAAATTGCTATGACAGAAATCAGAATTTTCAACATTCAATTACTTGTTTTCAAGAGTATACCACATGGATGTATGATTAAAAGCCAAAATAGATCTTAATCATACAGCAACACACTACAATGACTCATTGAATATAAATGTCAACAAATTACCTCAGTAAAGTTAGTTTATTTTTAGTATGTTATTCAGGAGCAGCTGAACACAAAAGTGAAAGAGAAATATCAAGGATGAGGGTCTTGGCCAGCTAAACATACTTATCACAGGACATAAAAACTAACGTGGTTTACCGTATAAATTTATAATTAAAGAAACCCACAAACATAAAACTCACTAACTGGGATGTAAGTCTACGAGAGAAACAAATGGTGGTGAGAGCCTGGATTCCCTCACACCTTCCAAACTAATAAACATGGTCCTTGATATCAAATAAATAGTAAAGAATCAAGATATTTGACAAACCCAAATTTCACAATTACAGATAAACTAGAGCAGATCCATGCTATTTGTTAAAAAACATATCTCTTGGGAAAAAAAATTCAAACACCAAATAAGTCTTTCAAAATGTTCCACATCTGCAATTTTAGTGGTTCTCCTAAAGTCAGCAGCTGACCAGAAATGCCATGGCAAAAATCAAATGTAAATACACCTGACAACTACTTACATGCAACTTTAATATTTTACCTTTAAATTTGATATCTACAGGACTTTCCAGTTAATGGAAAACTTCCCATAAGTCTTCTTCATCAAGCCCAGCCAACCTGGCTAATTTTGCTGTGCTATGTTAAACACAATCACATTAAACATGATCTTTTTTCCTGTTTCAATATGAAACACCTTTAGAGCAAGATAAAATGGAAATTACTTAGTCTTAATGTTAACAGTGTTAAAATAAATTTTAAAGAACCTGACAGCATCTACGGCAAAATATTCCTATTTTGAACATCATGGTCACATCTGTCTAAACTGAGCACAGTTGTACCCCAATATCAGAATCATACAGCAGGAGAAGCCCAGTCTTTTCCAGTTCTCTCAATCAAGGCAGTTTCCATATCCATACCTGCAGCTATAAAACCTGTGATTTTTTTTTTAAGGAAATGCTGAACGTATCATCAAAGGAAAATCAACAATTTATTTCATTGGCAAGTCTGTCCATCATCAGATGTTAATTTCTGTTCTATTCTGGACAATCTATAGATCTGAAGATTGGGCCAGAACTGTTGACATTGTTAATATAAAACCAGAAGATTCCAGGTAAACAAATAAGAACAAGGAAAGACACACAGATACTCTACTGTTCAAGACACTGTGGTGTGCCTGGATAATGTGCAGGATCTGCCATTAAAGCAGAGATCTATAATGTGCTGGAGTCTACATCTAAGTAGTTTTCCCCCATTTCTTCTGTTTACTAATGCATAGGAAAAAATGGTATTAATCACTTGATTAATTATAAGATGCAATAAAATAATTTAAAAACCACTCAAAAAAACACAACTATGCTTTCAGATTTTAAAGATGGAACACATAACTGAAGAAAGAAAGTTTGTCATGACATGTGCCACTTAAGAAAGATGAACTCTTAAAATTGTTTAAATTAAATCCTGAACTTTAAGGAAAACTCCCAATTTCAATTAAAAGGATTGACTAAAAACCTTAGTTTCTGAGAAAATTATACCACTTGACAAGAGATTTATGAAAACTTACTAAGCTAATGGGTTTGGAACAAGACCGATGCCCCAAAAAGGCATTTAATAGGAATTCCTTTTCATTAACATGCTCAAAAGACTTAAGATATATGATCTTAGTTGAAATACAGCCTCTCTGTGTTACATTTTACTGGACTGACACTGTAAAGAAAGTTACGGTATAATATCTGTAGCAGACACTAGTCAAAAATAATTTTTTTTTCACTTCTATTTGGCTCTTGAACCTAAAGAACCACCTCATCTCAAGAGTCTTTTAAATCAATCAGTTTCCAGACAGGAATGAGTAACATGCTTGCCCTTGAGACTGAGGATGTGCCGATATAGCTCCATGCTGACAAATAAACTCCTCTGCCAACCCTTCTGCGCTGGCAGGAGTCGCGGCAGCTCCAGCCCAGACAATGGCGCTCCATTTACCGTGTCACTCACGTCAAGGCAACCAAACCTTTCCTCCCAGCCAGTTCCGCAGCTCAGGCACAGCTCAACACTGCTGCATATTAAAAACTACAGAAGTCCCATGTCCAGACAGCCTACCCAACTCAGGCAAAATGACCCGAGAATCTGTCTGGACTCATACATACGGACCAGACACACTGAGGATATACCTAAAATCGCAAAATCCAAAGGCCAGCCAGGCAGAAAGGTTTAAGAAAACCCATAGGAATATCACTACCATTCTCCTTCCTACAAGGTTTTACTAAGGCAATGGTATAGCAGCACAATGTTCAACATACAGTGATGGCCTTGATCTCCACTCAGGAGTACAAGAAAGCACTCACCACTCCAGTCTTGATTCTGACACACAAAGGTGTCGACACGGTATTGTACTCTCAGGTGCAAAAGGCTGGCCTAGGCAAACCTCTGCTGGCACAAATTGCTCCTCTTCCTGCCAACTCTGGTGTTCATCTCCCTCTGGTGGACTGGGTACACAGAGAGGAAACTGCTCCACCTAGAACAGCTCCAATTAGAACTTCACCCTCTAGGATACCAACACAACTCCATTTGTCTTCCAGTTATTAGGAAATCCTCACCTGAGATGCACCAGCAGGCACAATGAGCATGACTGCTCAGAGTGGGCTCTGAGACACCAGTGTGGCCAGCATGTGGCCAAATAGGCAAGTGCATCTCTCTTGCTCTGCAACTCACTGAATATTTAAAAACTCCAATTATTTTAATTTATATACATAGATGTCTTCTACTTAACTGCTGTGCAATAGAAAACAGAATAAGAGTTCATTTTGTATACTCAGACAGGATGAAATGGAACAAGGTATGAAAGACTATCTGTAATTATTAGAGAACTATCATGTGCAATCCGGATCAGTAACACATGAGAGTGTAGAGACCAGAATGCCTAAGAGATTTTCTCACATTCTTGAAAGATCCCAAACACCATACTCTCACCATGTAAGCTCACTTTGTCCAAATGTTAGTATCAACTGAAGTGCAACACAAAGGGAAAGACAAGTCAATGAACCTTTTCTCAGCTGACACTAAAATTAAGCTTCAGCCAGCAGAGCCAACAGAAGCTCTCAATGCCAGACCTCCACTCAACCTTCTAGACCTACTCAACACAATCCATTTCATGACTTATTGCAGCTCCCTCATTTTTATACTCAGCATTTCCTTGAATTGCTTTGCCTCCAAACTCTGTACAAAGATTTCAGGAAATGGGCAATTGTTTTGCATCTGCTCTGCCCTTACTCAGCTATTTTATTCTATTATTTTCTAGGTCCCCCAAATTTAGCACAGTTTACACAAAAAGAAATACAGCAATATAGACAAAGTACATGGATGAACTGTTTCGATATCAAACCAGTTCTACCAACTGCACTGTTTCATTCTCACAAGTCACTGTTATGAACAGAAACTGAAAGGAAGGTCTTCTCCCCAGTCAGTTGGTACAAGCTAAAACATGCTGCTGTAAACATTCAGGGTGACAACTGCTTTGTTCACTGCTTGGGAATTCTTAAATACTTACATTTTATTAAAAATAAATTTGAAGGTACTGTCTATAGGAAATATTAACCACCTTATCTCAACACGTCAAGTATACAAAGATGTTATACATTCTAAAAACCAGTTAATCATATTGAGACTTTGCAATTCTTAGTAAAAGCTATCTTTTTCAACAGGGAGGAAGGAGAAAAAAGATGAGTCTGCACATGGAGTAGAAATACAGATGATGACCACTCTTTTTGGAGACTAACAGGGTTTTTTGCAGACTTACAAAGTGTTCTAACTTCACCTGAGTCTGCTGTTAATCAGACATTAACTAGCACTGGAGTACATTTTCCAACCTCTTCCAACATGAATTTATTGTGGGACACAGTACTAAATTAATTGTGGGAAAATGCATCTGTATATTTAAAAGCATTATGTCAGTATTTTCTCCAACAATGCCCTAGGATAAAGGATCTACTTTTTTTAGATGACACTTGGCTTTAAAATTAGATGGCTCTGAAGCTATCAAGCAATACCTCTGCAGACTTGACTTCTTTCTTCTATGTATCACACTTCATCCATCTATTCTCAATCACCTTCACTACAATCCTAAGTGGGAACTTCTGTTGTCAGGAACAATGCAGTGGCATCCTGCTCATAAGCTTATAGGATTTTTTAAAACCATGCTTTTTAGTTTGGTTTTGGGGTTTTTTTAAAGGTTTCTCTTGTATTACTTGTCTTTCCTCCTGTTTAAAGGACTCCATTTAAACTATCAAACCATTCAGGTATCTAGCTAGTGTAAATATTTACAAAAGCAAACAACTCATTTTTTTCCCCCTGTGTTTTGGGTTTTTTTGTTTGGGTGGTTTTTTTTGGTTTTGTTTTGGGTTTTTGTTGTTTTTTCTGTTTGGTTGGTTGGTTGGGTTTTTTTTAATGGAAAGATACATCTTTGAAATATCATTGGTTCATCATACTCTTAGGTTAGCTTCTGGCATATGGTTGCTCTCAGGCAGGTTTACTATATTTGTTTCTACTCATGTAAGTAAGCTCACTTTGAACTCACCTAATAACATGATTTTAGGGACAGCAAAGTTCCCAGCTTTATTTCATCAAAAAGTCAACCTGATGAATCTACATTCCAGCATATTTATTTCAGTGCCTACTCTCTTGTTCCATTGTTCTCAATGTCTTGCATGCATTCTCATCCACTTTGAATTTCAGGATTGCAGCAAGTTTCATAACAGGAAGGCACACCCCTTAACATCCAGCTTTTATATGGCTAGATGGCTTGTCATCTTCCCCTGGCACAGGCACAAATGATGGAAAACTTACTTGCCATGTAGAACACTGAATATCAAGTCCCTGGGAACAATTAGTGCTAATGTTTTCCACAAAATTGGTGCTAATGTTTTCCACAAAAGTAACCTTTTTGCAGCTCTCCTGAAAGTTACTTTCTTAGTAACACAGAGGCAATTATAGACTTCTCTACTCTTTATAAAACCAAGCAATACACAACTAAAACTTCTTTAAAAAAAAAAAAAAAAAAAAAAAAAAAAAAAAAAAAAAAAAGAGGCTTTTTAGTTGGATGGCCTATGTGTTTCCATTTGTTATTCATTAATGACTTTTGTAATCATTGGCCTGTGTCAATTAAGCTTCCATCAAGTCCCTAAACCAGAGCTGCTAAGCCAGATCAGCTCAACCACGGGTTAGAGGGCTGTGAGCAGCCTCTGGAGTCAGCTGCTACCCATCAGAGCCAGAGCCAAGTGCTGCATTAGGTTTATCTCGGGTGGCACTGTCCTTTGTGTTGGACCAGCAGGCCAGCCAGTCCTGGAAATGCCATTCCTTGCCAAACCATGAAAGGAGAGATTTGTGGGAGGAGGGATGGGACTGAAGGAGGGTAAGGGAGCAGGGTTAAGGCTACTGAGCAGTAAAGCCATGGGAGAGCAGGCTCTGTGGGGTTTGCTCGTAATGGAATGAGTACTTTTGGAAGGTGCTTTTCCTTTCAGACATCTTATGCACAGTGTGTTATTGAAGCCTGTGCTTATCTGATTAATAAAATGCATAATTTTCATACCTAGTTAGAAGCCAGCAAATCACACTAGTTTAGCAGATGATGATACATAGAAAGAATAACAACCCTCCTTAAATTTTCCACTTTTCAACTAAAAAAGAATATTAAGTTAGAACTACTGTAAAATAATTTTTATCTAATAAGCTTCCACTAGAAGGACAAAACTGAGGACTGAAATCTTTAATTTTTCCTATTAATGCAGAAATGTACTGCTTAGTTCCCAAAATAACTTTCTATGGTTTTAGCACAAAAATTTATTGCATTCTTGCTTTCATCACGATTATCTGCAATTATTAAATTCCTTACCTCCCTAAAAAAAAAGAACAAAACATGCCCAAAATGTTTTCATAAGGTGGGCTCTATTTTACAGTTCTGTTTCTCAAATACAGATACCACTCCATGTTTTAAGTTGCATTTTTAAAATAAAAATACAACACTCCACTTTTGGTTACATTATGTGTTACAGTCCGTAAGGCATATGACAAAAATAAATGTGGAGAGGAAATGAAGGTATTTTCTAGCACTATTTATAGTAATCCAGTCATGCTGAACTGATTGTATTTCCTCCTATATTGAAAATGCAGAGACAGCTGCACATAAAATACATGTCATCAACTTTCAGCTTTCATTCAATGAAAAAAGTAACAGGTAAACATACTCCTAAGTGTGTATCATTGCTTTCAGTTTACACACAGAAAGAAAACTTTACTGTGGTCAAATCTTGAAACCAAGAATTTGAACAGATAATCATATATCTCTGTGAAATGCATTCACATGAAAGAACTCCTAAAGATTAGGCTCACTTTCTTAAGAACTAAATTTTCACATTGGTACAATATTTGTTTTCATGAAAACACTTAGACACAAGGAAATTCTGGTCCACATGAAGTTGTTTCTATTTTTTTTTTAAATTAAAATAAGCTGTAAAGCATAATTATAAGCTAAAGTTTCCCCCACGTGTCTGGAAACTGGCCAAAAGCTATTGGTTTCTGTGAGATATAACTCTTATGAACAACAGAAGTTGAATTTTGCAGGGATAGCTAATACTTTCTACCATGTCTTGGTAAGATATGCTTTTTCTATGTGTCTACCTCTTCATTTTAAAATTTGTTACCTTTGGGGCCAAAAGGGCACTCTAATTTACATGGACAAACATACTGGACTGGCCACCTGAAATCAGTTAGCTCAAAGGTAAATCAAAGACATATTTGGTGCCCCTCTCATTTCCTCTCATGTTCTAAGCCATTAACAGCAGATTTAGTTGCAATGGTTCCATCATACACAATGTTTAACATCCTGAAATTCCCCTTTGTCAAGAGGGCATCATCATGGAAGATACTGACACACCTGACTCTATCCTGGTATTTTTTCATTGAAGAAGAATAGCAGGATACAAGAGTTAAATGGTGTTAGGAGACCAAACCAGTTATTCAGTCTTTTTCTCACCATTTTCCTGTTATTTGACTGTTTGAGAATCCTCCCCTTAGAAGATATCACAGGAGACGGTGAAGAACTGTGGAGCTCCACTTCATTTATTAACTCCACATTTATCTTTGAATCATTTCCCCTTTAATATTACACCGAATTTATTTCCGCTGCACACACTTATTTTAATTGAAGCTATTCTTTCAGTTCACTGTTCAGAAAGCAATTAAGTGGAAACAGAAAAGAATATACATATGGATTGCTAGAAATATTTTGTTCAGAAGGAGGTGGTGTACATGTAGTAAAGTTTTAGTAGTGTTCTGTTAGAATCAATACCACTGTCTAGTGTGTATGCTCCATTGTGGAAGCAGGGGGGAAAAAACCAACAGGTGACGCTCCCATGCTAAAATACAGATGGAACGTTTAGGGGGGAAAATGGTAACCAGACATTCAGTTTACAATAAGATAAAATATAACAAAGCCTCCCCATTTGCAATGCTCTTCCTTCAAACTCTATTTATTTGATCTATCTACAAAATTTACATCCAAAACATCCAAACACTTCTACCCTGACTGTAGCATGAATTATGCTCACTAGCAAGCAAACCTCAGGTTTACCAACAAAAATAACTGTACATAAATCCACCTTGAAAAAGTAGGCAGGCCACAGACACAGCCCCAAGTAAACTCATCCTCAAAGCTTAATGGGAATCTACAAACTGTTCCTGAGCTGCTTCACCACATCTCTTAGAAAGACTCTATCACTGTTATCTTCAGGGTGCGTAGTAATGTGTACAAATAAGATGCCTTTATTTAAGAACTAAAATAACTTTTTACTAGAGTATGAGGAGTGTAAGAATATAGAAAGCTCTTGGATACCTCTTTGTCCATCAAGTGTACAAGCTGAAACTCTTCTGTCTTTTGATAATAAATATCTCAGAAACAAGGAATATCTAAAGGTAGACAGGATTTTAACAAATGGCCAAAGTAAATACACTTCAGGGTATTTCTGCTTCTGCTTGACTAGCATTTCAGCATGTTTTTAAAGCAAGTGAGGTCATATTACTTATCCTGTTTACCTGCACGTTGTACTTCATAACTAGGTTTCATACACATCATTCAATTTATAATTCAGAATATGAGTTCTAGTTGGAAGCTGTTGTTTTAAAGGGAAGAAAGAAGGATGAGGACCCTGTAACATTTTGTTCCGATCTTCAGATGATTTCTGGAGGCAGTTTATATAGCATTTATCTATTTAGTTATCTTAAATAATGCACTTAAAATCCTGACCTCAGAAACTATCAGCTTTTTTCAACACCGGTTCTGTTCTTTTGGGTGGTTTCACGGTAATAAAAAGCCTACCAGACATAAAGTAAAAGCAAAAGCAAAAGTCAAAGAGTATCCCCACAGTATATCAGCTATCACCATCTGCTTGCAGCATGTCAGTGTAGTACATGGTTCAGCCCTCTCAAAAGGGCAGAATAGACTGAATTCCTGAAACACTACATCAATCAGCTGGTCCTTAACACTGCAGGTATCATCACATCAGAGCACTTACGCCACTTAAAGTCACACAGACAGATAACAAGATTAAGTGTTGGTCACTCTCCAGCTGGCAAAGGTAACAGAGGGTCTACATGAGGAAAGTCATCAGTAGTAGAATGGAAATAGCAGGAGTAGAATGGAAATAGAAGGTTTAAAACAAGAGCCTCTTAGAGTTCGTTCATTTGTACCCCGTGTTAAGCTGGCTCTCCAGAGTCAAGATCAAAAGTGCCTAGACATGTTCTCACCAGAAATGTCTTAACTTCATAATTCATTCCCTGCACAAGAAGTTCATTGACTTTAGCTACAGAATGTAAGCAAACAGATGGCTTATGCTGCCAGGAATGTGCTGAAGACTTAAAGAAATACAAACCCAGAGGAATCCGAAGTTTCACTAGACCCAAGGGAAAGGGCAGGAGAAAAGAGAGAAAGGAAGTAGTAGACAAGACCACTTACAGATATGACACCTTCTGAAATAAGAACACAAAAGAATAACACAGACATCTTTCAATTTACATCTGATTCATCAAATAGAAAAGAAAACTTTTCTTGCTCAAGAGTATCTGTTACAAAGGTCAGTATGCAAGATGTGCAGCTGAAAGATACCTGCTGACATTAAGCAGGTATGAGCCTGTACTGCTCAACCAGTAAAAGATATAATGAGAAATTGAGGGGGAAGGGAGTCTTTAAAAAAAGACAAAAAAAAAGCATTGCCTCTTTGTGTTAAAACAGAAGACTGCAAAACAACTCAAACACTGCAAGACAAATTAGCTCAGGAGTATAAAGACAAGATAAACACTATTGGACTATGGCCCTGAACAAATTTAAACCAACTTCCACAGCAGTACTGAGTGCTACAAGTTTACAAAAAAGCCATATGCAAGTAAGTAAAATTTTAAGAACATTTAATCTGAAGTTCTTAATGACTTCTTATAATCAAACTTGAAATCAGAATGTGCTGGACAGCTTTTACTGTACTATAAAGTTTTACTTTTTTTACTATAAAGTTTTGCTTTACCTAGTTGATCAAGGGAAGCCAGTTGATGTAATCTTTTTGGATGTCAGAAAAGCTTTCAATAGTGTCTCTCACAGGATTCTTCTGGAGAAAATGTCCAGCATTAAGCTGGATAAACACATCATGCAATGTGTGCGCAGCTGGCTCGGGGGTGAGGCACAAAGGGTTACAGTGAACGGGGTGACATCAGATTGGTGACCTGTCACTAGTGGTGTTCTGCAGGCTCCATCCTTGTTCCTGTGCTCTTCAACATCTTTATTGAAGACTTGGACACAAGACTTGAAAGAATACTAAGCAAGTTCACAGATGATACAAAACTGGGAGGAGCTGTTGACCCCTCGAAGGCAGGGAGGCCCTGAAGAGAGTCCTCAACAAATTACAGAACAAGGCAATCATCAACTGTATGAAATTTAACAAGGGAAAGTGCCAGATTCTGCACCTGGGATGGGGCAACTCTGGATATAAGGACAGACTGAGGAATGAGATGCTGAAGAACAGTGCCACAGAAAGGGATCCGGGGGTCTTGGTTGACAGAAAGTTAAATATGAGTCAGCAGTGCCCTGGCAGCCAGCCAAGCCACCTGTGTTCTGGGGGGCATCAGGCACAGCATTGCCAGCCAGGCAAGGGAGGGGATTGTCCCGCTCTGCTCTGAGCTGGGGTGGCCTCATCTTGAATGATGTGTGCAGCTTTGGGTGTCACAGTATAAAAAAGACATTAAGCTGTTAGAGAGTGTCCAAAGGAGGGCAGCAAAGATGGTGAAGGGCCTTGAGGGGAAGCCATATGTGCAGTGGCTGAGGTCACTTGGTCTGTTCAGCCTGGAAAAGAGGAGACTGAAGGGAGACCTCAATGCAGTTAAACTTCCTCATGAGGGGAAAAGAACAGACAGATAGTGATCTCTTCTCTGGGTGACCAGTGACAGAACCAGAGGGAATGGCCTGAACTTGTGTCAGGGGTGGTTTAGGTTGGATATTAGACAAAGGTTCTTCACCTAGAGGGTGGCTGGGCTCTGGAACAGCCTCCCCAGGAAAGTGGTCACAGCACCATGGCTTATAGAGTTCAAGAAGTGTTTGGACAACGCTCTCAGGCACACGGTGCAACTCTGTGCAGGACAAGGAGTTGGACTTGATCTTTGTGGCTCCCTTCCAACTCAGCATATCCTGTGATACTATTATTTCACGCAGAACAAGATCCCATTTCTTTTACCAGCCAGCACTGTCAGCCCCCTGGGAGGGCTGGAAGCCCCTGCCCACTGGATCACAAAGCCGGCAGAAGGAACACGCACAAACGAAATGCACCCTCTTCCGCCAAACAGCTGTGCCTGCAACACACTGTCCAGCAACAAAGTAGGGCTTTTTAAAATCAAATTTTGACAGCTAATGAATGCATTCACGGCTGTGACAAGTTGAATATCACCCACAAGTATGATGCTCAATTTTTGCTCCCTTCTTTGTTTTAAAAGTTTCCTAAAACTCCTTAAAAGGTAGTTTAGTGTAATAGCAAGGACTTGCAAGTATAGAATTTGACTGCTGTTTATGCTACTTTAAATGAAAAGCATATTATAACAAAGCACGACTCATTATCTTCATACAATACACATTTTTTGCTATCAACAAGATTAGAAGTGGTAGGAGGCCTACAAAGGAATATTTGAAACAACAATCTAAGAAAGCAGTTCTCTTACAAGCCACAAAATGCATTAGGAACCTAAATTCATTAGCTGTCACTTCTGCACCAGTGTCCTGGATCTGACTGGGAAGCAGCTTAACTCATGTCTCCCCTCACATTTCCCACTGCATGTTTCAGGCATGATGGGCACATTCTCCTTGTTTTAGTTTTCAGGTAAAAGGAGAGCAGATACTGCTTTTATCCTCACCCTCTAAACCAGCCTACTCAATAAACAATGGATCTGAAATCTGGTCCCTGTAGTCTGATGATATTCAGACTCCTGGCTGCCACAGGAAGCTCTCTC
Organism: Ploceus nigricollis; assembly: GCA_013399945.1. Classification (NCBI taxonomy): domain Eukaryota; kingdom Metazoa; phylum Chordata; class Aves; order Passeriformes; family Ploceidae; genus Ploceus; species Ploceus nigricollis. The sequence continues at coordinate 2,951,707 of VXBC01024469.1, forward strand.
TGTCAGCCACACTTTAATTGCCTTGGGAACCTTTCTCCCTTTTCTTTGGAAGCTGGTTCACCCAAAAAGGAAAGGTTGCCTGGGACAGAAGTAAAACAAATCAGAACAAGTCTGAGCCTGATGCCTAGAAGTTGGCAACGCATTCTGTCTCTTTGTGCTGAAAAATGTTTTCAAAAGCTTTAGTCATTTCATTTTAAGAAATAAAAAAAGCACAAATCCACCACACACATGGGCCAGGGAGCAGAGATCAATATTCTCATTTTCTTACTCACAGGCCACTGAAGTTCAGTGACTCATGCAGTATCAGAGAAGCTCCTATGTCTTGCATTATTGAAGTAGAACCACTGTGCAGCCTGTATAAGCACAGGGAATCCTCTCACTGGATTTTTAGACTTCGATGCTGGAAGATGTGCATCTGACAGCACTAAGCCTATGCAGAACTCAAGCTGAGGTCTCTCACTTCTCAGATGAATGCTTGAATAAGGACAAATACACAACAAACATATTTCAAGAAGAACATGCTGTAACTTCTGCTTTTGGTTTTGAGTCAAGTGGACAGATGTGCTTGAGGTATGGCGCTTTGATTCAGACACTTCAGCTCCAGAGCATACCAAGAACTCAAGCTTATTGCTGGTCTCTGCTTTTTCCAGTAGGTCATTATAGGCAAATATGCTCTAAACAGATTTTGTAAACTAAATTTCAGAGATGCTTAGTTCTACTTCTTGGTTCGCTCTTTCCTATTTTTTAAAAACACAATACATGACTTGAAAACTACTACTTGTTCTTTACTGCGTCTCACCTTTGGGTTGCTCAGTGGTAAAGTAGAAGTAAATTTTCATAAGAGCTGGTATATCCTACTGAAGTTTATATTCAACTGGAGTCAGTATTTAGACCTAATGAAAGCTCTTCGTGCATCTTTATAAGAGTGTTGACATAACCTGTGGGTTAGTAAAAGAAATCAGTTCCAACCAAAAAATATCCTCTCCACAAGTTTGCCTCTTAATGAAGGGTGTATTGGTATGTGTATTTAATACCCATCTTTTAAAGATAGTATCGAACGCTTTCTGCTACAATAGCTTTTATAATGTTTTTGTAAATCGAATTTTCTCTAGTCCTGCCCTTCTGCAAGATCTATGGATGAAATAATTCAGAAGGAATCCGGTAGGCAAGTTCCCACTGAAAAATAATATGGCAAAGAAATAGCCATAAAGTTCCATTCCATCCCTCACAAAAAAACCTGAAGTTTCATACTAACTGAAATAAGGACAAAAATTAATCTCATGGGTTTTAAATTGTTGCTCTCCCTTATTCACCCGGGAGTACAAAAACTATGAGCTTAAATCCTAAACAACTGCAGTATACTGCTGGTCCAGACAGATCTCAGCAAAAAGATATTTTAAATGATACAGTCTAACAGCAAGAATCTTTTCTGGTTTGCTTTGTTTTTGTTCCAGGAAAGATCTGTGACTTTGGATCATTTTAAGGAAGCTTGCCCAATCTAACTGAAAAAAAAAAGGTATATTGCACATGGCAGTTACATGCTCAAAAACCTCATCTTTAATCTGGGGGTAACTGAAAGAGAAAAACAAAGAAAAACTACAAAAAACCCCACAACAAACCAAAGCACCAAAACAAATGAGCCTCACCACTGACAATAAGCCTTACCATTGGCAGCTCAATACTTCCAATTGTCAGATCTCCCTACAGTTTGTACTTGTATTCTTATAGACAAAATACCAAATCCATATCCACCTAATCCATATTCCCCTAACTTAACCTAGACACGCTGGCAAAATCAAGAAGGAAATGAAGAGACTGTATTCATCTGCTGAATGAATTTGAAGTCCCACATTTATCTCAGCTGCTGGGAAGAGGAAAGAGAGAGAAACACACTGTACCAATATTCTGAGTTAACTCAAGCATTTGAAGTATTTTCTGTCCATTATAATTTTTCCCTATACACAGTTTTTATAGCAAATAACCATGTGTAAATTGAGGAAACAATATACAGAATTAAGGCTGGGATTATATCCTGTAGTGTAGATGGGTAACTAGTAACAGCAGGGGGTGTGCTAACAGATAAACAAACTGCACAAATGAAGCAGCCCACTAGTTCTAGGAGCTAGTTATAGTCTTCTTTATTTTTTACTGTCATGTAGGATATCCCCATGACAATGGAAATAGCACTAATTTACTAAAATCAGTGGAGATTTCCTAAAAGATATAAAAAGCACAAAGTTAAATGATCATGTCAGAACACAATGATTACTGCATCATTTCCCCAGCAAACCATGGTCAATGCTGTGAGCAGATGCTTCTTTTTGACTGAAGGAAGAGAGTAAATTTCATTGTTGTCCACACAACTCTCATTTGTGGAGGAAAGCACTACGTAAAAGCTGAAGATCATTCAGCTCTATGAGCAGACATCAGAAAGCACATTTTTGGCAACCTCCAAAGATGTGTTATGGCAAAACCAGATGAAACAGCACTGAAATGCAAAATAACTGAATGGGTAAGTCCCCTATATCCTTTAATTTATTTTTCCTGACTGAAATGTACTCAACTAGTATACCAAGAAGGAGCAGCTTAAAAAACCCACATCTTTATGGACAAGGTGACAAGCCCCCTTTCATTTTTAAGGAAAAGCCTTACACTTACATTACTATTTCACATTGAAGCCTATGACATGACTGATTTGAAGCACTTGTAAAACACAGAACAAAACCTTCTTGAGTTTCTTTATAATATCTAATTAAAAATAAACAAGACAGTACATCTTTGGAAAAGTAATTTTTCTTCTTCCACTGAAAAAAAAAAGTACAAAAACCTTTATTTGCCAGAGATAGCGAGGGGTGTGTGTAAAATCAGTTCAATATAACATTTCCTTCCAAGAAAATTAACACTGATTAACATCTGTAGAAGTATGAATGACTCCAACCAGACAGGCAGTGATTGCATGAGCCAATGACTAGGGCCCTCTTTGCAAGGAATGATCATCTAACTATGCTGTAAATTGCTGAAAGAGGGACTTCAACCTGAATTTATCACTTGCCAGAACATCAACTTGTGCTCCTGCAACACATTTTTAACCTCTTGTTTTTCAGTTAGCTGTAGCTGTGAGTCCACTGTATATAGGCAAATCAGACTTGGCCTAAAAATATGTTCTCATACCCTGAACTATTTTCTTTGCAACATAAAGCAAAGAAAATTTTAATTCTAAAAGTGATTTAATGACCCGCATGTTCTGGGAAACAAAGTTTACAACCAGCATTTGAAAATCCATACTTTTATACTATATTTTACTGGTTTTACTCTGTTTTACAATAGGCAATAGGTATTTTCCTTTTATATATTTCAACTGCAAATTGCTTTAAGAATACTATATAGGCCAATAGACTATGGCACTGCTACTACAGAGTGAACTTCTACACATGGGAGTAAAACTGTCAGAAACCAGGTGTCAAAAGTGATCACCCTACTGTAAGAAAGGTTAAAGAATACAATCTCAGCTATGTAAACACATCATTGTAGACCAGTCACGTCCAAAAAAAGTCTTCATCTTTTCTAAGAAAAAATTTCTAGCAAAAAAAGGATTTTCTTACTTAAGCATATTCTGCTTCCATCAGTATTTGCAAAAATTAAAATCAGTAGGCCCAAACCTCTGAGGAGCACTTTGGAGACCTGGATTGTAGAAAGTGACTATTATACATCAAGTCTGAAAGCAGTTAATATGAAAAACAGGAATGCAACCCCAACCAATATTTTCTTAGAGGACTGGCAGCAAACTGCCAGATGCATGTGTGACCTCAAAACAACCTTTTGCCAGATGCCTCTTTAACCTCTTACAATTACATCAACTTCTAAAAAGACGGCTACATTTTACCATTTTCTTCCTTTGGTTATGCAAATTAGGAAGATGTGCTTAATAGACAGAATGGAAGTGTTTGGTTCTGTGCATTTTTGTCTCTTAAAGCCCCAAAATAAAGCTGTTTGATACAGCAGCACATAATTCTTTCTTGCCAGCATTAAAACAAGTTAAACAAGAAGTCTTCATCTTCTTTCTTTTCTCTTCCCTTGAGTCTATGGTCAAAACCAGGTAACTTTTTAAGATATTTGTGAGTTAAGGGGCCAAGACAATATTCACAATAAATCACAAACAATAAATCACTTTTGATACTATTTACCATTTTTAAGCAAATAACCTTTTCTTTCATAAAAAGTATGCTATCCATTTTATGTTACAATCAACAGAAGCCAACACAACCATTCACAACATTCAGATTCAAAACTGGCCTGTATGCTAATATTTTGAGAAGGGTATTTTTTGCAAATTAAAAAATAATAAATTCATAGCATGACAGTATCATGAGTATGTTCCAGGGGCTCAAGCCCTAGAAAGCAAAAGGAAGAGAAATTATGTGGAATGAAAAGTAAGTAGGTCATGTATACTAAAGTACTAAATATACTAACATCTGATTTGTGGCTGAGAGAGCGGTTTTTAAAATCTAGAGGTGTACAAGTAAATGAAGAAATGCAGAGTCATTTGTCAACAAAAACATTCTTTGATGATACATTAAAGAGAAAGACTGCTTCTGCTGTATAGAATCCAAGAGGAAAAAAAAGCATTTCCTTTAAGAAATATACCTCCTTATACAGCAAAACAATGAATTTCAGTTGTTCTGTAACCCAGATCCTTTAATCTGCATAAGAGATGCTGACTGAGTTCACTCAACCAAATCACTACTGGCTTTCAGAATACAAGCAACACATGCTTTTGAACAGTATTAATATAGCATGAAGCTTGTGCTCCTAATTATTCATGTTTTTGCATTCTGTTTTTTCCCCCTGCTGTAAAATATGCAAATTTACTTCTTTGTGTTATTTAGGTCCCACATGGGCCTCAACAGATCCGTTTGGAACGAATTACAAGCCAATATCTAGATACATGCTGTCAACATTTCAAGCTTCATTGTTTTTATTAGGTTGGAATGCCATTATAGATTTGATATTAGGCTTTAAAAAGCTTTTTATAAATCTCTTGAAAACCTACAGTCTAATCAAATGGTGCACTGATAATTACAACTACTGCACTTTTGTGTGTGAAAGGGGGAGAGCAAAGCCCTCTGAGCCCTGAATCCGAGGGAAATCCCCATCTAGTGGCACCACTGAAAACCGCAGGTTGTTTTTGTGCAAAATTAGTCCCAAAGAGGATTAGTTTGACTTCATCACTGAATGAAGTGGAGACATTACCTCGTTATGCAACTAAGGATCGGTAACAGGAGAGGACTGTTTCTTCTGAATTCATCCTCCTCCCTTTTCAATCAACTCTGGCTGCAAAATTCAATGCCCAGATGAACTACCATTTTTTAAGTATAAAAACCATAAAGCAGCACTTCAGGAAAGAGGTCACTTTAAATACTGTAACTTCTTAGTGTGCACCAAAAGTGTTCATTTAAAATGGCACAGGCTGACATGTATAAAATATTCTTTAGATAAAAGTATTAACAGATATCTCCAAATCTCAGATTACTATAAAGTTAGTGTTAAATATTTTAACCTCAAAACCCATAAAAAACCAGTAGCTTGGTTATTTGAAAACGATAAGGTTGGAAATAACTACACAAGCACTTCCTGTTATATAAAAAATAAGTAATGTAAGTCCATTGATGCAGAAAATGAAAGGACATTGAGACACTGCTTTTTTCCAATTGACACAATGCCTTGTACATTTCTTTAATGCAACAGTATATTTTAAAACACTGCAGCAGCCCAACCTTCCTTACTAGCACCACTCAAAAGCTCCTTAAATATTAATGAAAAAGAAAAGCAGATATTTACAGGGACTTACTACACATTGCAACTAACTCCTAGAAAACAAACAGCAGCAATAACACTAAGATTTTACAAATCTCTTGATGCATTTAATCTTTGAGGTGTGTATGCAGAGGGAAGAAAGCAGAAAAAGTATTTGATTTGCAGTAATGAACTATTCTGGGGGCACTCCTTTGTTTCAGGAGTATCAATATATTAAATTTCCCTTTCATAACAGATTCACTCCAGAAAATTTATACATATATACATTTCTCTCAGAGGCAAACATTTAAGGAGTTCTTAAAAATATATGTAGAGATCTCTACTACTAAGATCAGTATGGAAACTGTAAGGATCCTATTGTAAGGCCTTTTTCCATGTTGGGCAACACTGGGGGTGTCGCTTAATTCAAATATGCACTTTATCCAAAGTACCCCAAAAACTACCTGCATTCATGGCAAAACAGAAACTGCAATTTGGAGAGTTACAAGTATACATAAAATTGTTCTTTGGAAAAACAGTCCAGATTTCCAGAACTAAAAGCTGACTTGGGTTGATTATTTTACTTTTTGGTATCTTCAGTATAGAAGATTTCCTATTTGTTAAGGATGTTCTTCTGAAACATAACTGCAGTTGACAAAGGGAAGCTTTCATCTGGATGTAAATCATACTTTTCACAGTTTCACAGAGGAGTGAGGATACTCCTGCCTACAGGTGAGGATGATCCTGTAAGAAGGAATTATAATACTTATTTAACTCAACAATACAGAAACGGAATATCTCACAGGAAGGTTCAAGTACCTCATTTGAAATAAGCCAAAGTTCAAGTGCCTTGCTGAGATTAACTTAAAAGAGTAAGTCATACCTGATCACCAAACTTTTAAGATAAGAATACCTGTTATCATCCACCATAATTTATCAAACTCCCTTCGTATTCTTTTTACAGCCCTTGATGTTCCTGACTTTGTCAGAGCAGGTTGTAATAATGAAATCAACAACATCCCACTTCTCACAAAAGTTCCCAAATTTTCTACCTGTCAACTGGTATTAGTACCAGTTCTTTTCTGTATTGTTAATAAGGAAGAAATAATTGCCTTATACTGTATTTCATCTCTCAGCATGAAAAACAGTAGTTCCCACCTCCTTTTCTGTGACATTTTAGATGCTGGGGCAAGCCTGAACACATTTGCTCTGTAGAGTCTTTTCTCTTCAGACATCATCATTGAAACAGAAGGGACACTGGTTAATTGAAATCCAAGACTTTTTTAAATACCACAGATCCTTCTATTTATTTGGAAGAGATTTCAAAACCCTTAATTTTTTATGTCTGTGACTACTTTCTATTGAGAGGAAACCTGACAGGCAAAAATCATGCTCACTCCAATAGTGATAAATATTAACAAATAAGCGTTAAACCAAAATTTGCTCCTAAATTCTAGACGGCCATCCTAGATGGATCTAGGAAAGCCCAGTAGGAAGAATGGAGGCTCACAGTGTATAGAATGGAGGCAGAAGTGTGTATTTAGTACAAAATTCCTGCCAAACTTTCTTATCATGGCCACAGCCTCCCTGTGTCTGTGACAGTCACTATACTCTGATGAGAATCCTGTGGCTGTTCACTTTTCCTTAGGTACTTCCTCGTTGAAAAACTTTATTACAAAATTGCTGAACCTCAGAAAACAACCTTTAGGTGACACTTTAGTGCTCCCTATAAGTACCAATACTCCCTACCACTTGTTAAGAGGTTTGCTCCTAAGGCTGAGAGCAGAGCTCTGAAATGACAGCCCACGTTAATTTACACCTTAAAAAATGACAGTGAAATATGTCCTAAGTTCAGGGAAGAAACAGAACTTAAATATGTTTAAAAATCAGGTTTGTCAGCACCTGCAACTGAGCTGCTTCTCCAATTTACTCCATTCCAATACCCAACATAAAAAGAAACCTGAGAGAAACCAAACAAAACCCAACAATTCTTAAATCCATGGAAGAGATTTCCCTTTAAATAGCAAGTCAAAAGTAAACAAAGCCTTGAACTCAGGCATGGTCAAAGGATCAGATCAAGAGTTCCTCAGAGAACTGTGCTGCCTCCAGACACAGTGAGAGACAACACAACCCTCCTGGTTGTCCAGCCCTGAGCACACCACCGGGCTCGGCAACCCCTTCCCAGTGCCAGGGCTTTGGCTCTCTGTGCCCATCGCCAGCACAGACACGATGCAGCCTGAGCACATCCATCAGGGCCAGGCAGAGAGCTGTGGGAGAAGCCTCTTTCCTTGGTCCTTGCCAAAAGCACCCTGCAGGGATGCCTGGGAACCTGGGTGACCACAACTCTCTGGCCTGGCCTCAGATGTGCCTGATCCCTGCAGAAGTGTCTGGCAGCAAGGTCTCGGCTGGCCCCGGTCACTGTCCCCAGAGCTGTGGTGTCCTTGTCCAGGGAGCGTGGGACTGCCCTGCTCCTCAGCAAGGTCTCTGCCCAAGCCCCTGCACCCTTGGCACCCTCGCTTGGCTGCAGGCTCACCTGCCTGCTGGAGCCACCAGCATGTGCTGCTCCCTCACGCTGGCTCACTGCAATTTTGTCTGGAAAAGTAAACAAGACCCTGCACATCGGGCTCTTAAACTAAACCTAAATTAACTTCTCTTGGTCCTTTTGAAAGAGGACATAGAGAACAATATTCTAATTGATTTTAGTTATTTATATGATTTTTTAATGATGAGGGTGATGAGACACTGGAATGGGTTGCCCAGAAAAGTTGTGCTCAAAGTCAGGCTGCACAGAGCTTTGAACAACAAGGTTTATTGAAAGATGTTCATGCCCATGAAGGCAGGTTGGTCTAAATGATCTTTAAAAGTGCCTTCCAACCCAAACCATTCTATGATTCTATGATCTTTCAGTTGCTTCAAGCAAAAACCACCCACCCCAGCTGCACCATCAGCACCACGGGGATTTTGCAGAGTTTCTGACTGTCTTGCCAAACACACATGGGAAGCAGCATTGCTGTCTCAGTTTTTCAATTCCTGATCTTAGACTGAGATTAGGACTACAAGACATTTGGATCTTTGAGACTGATGGGAGATTTTTAGCTGTGTGCCAAACCAAAATGCTAGCATTAAACCTGTATATTTCTCTATGGCTAGCAACACTAGGATTGAGTGGTAGGTTGGAATTTATTTTATATTACGAAAGCCACAAAACATGAGGAATTCCTAAAGAACTACTACTCTCCAAGATTCCCAAGCTAACTGAAAATACTTGTTTTCTTAATTCTAGCTTTCAGAATGTTAACATTAAAAACAATTTGTGATGATCAGGAAAGCCTCTGAAACATTTTTCTATATTTCTGCATTTGATTCACTCATCAAAACCAACTGCATGTGTTATGCCTATTTCATAAGTGTTTTTTCCCTTTTCAGAGTAACAGTTCTGCTTGTTATAGAACAAGCACCATTTTTACAGCTTCATGAAGAGATCAGATAACCAGTATCCAGAAAATAAGTGAACTGGTAGTTAGACATAAAAATGTTTTAGTCTCTGGTAGGAAATTACATTTTATATTTATTTTGTATAGAGAGAATTACAAATTATTTTTGCTTGACTCCCCTACATGCAATATTTACCCCAAAAGCTAAAATAGAGAATTTCTTTCAGCTGCTAGGCTGCAAAGTCAGTTTGTTGATTCTGCTGTTTTTATGAGTCACCTTTCTAGTCAGAAATTGAATTCCCAAATGCATTGATACTTTACAAGGAAAAGGTAGATTTCAAATATAGCAATTTATAACAGGACTTGGAGAAGTTATCAAAAGAAAAGAAAAAATCATTCTCAAGATTTGACAGGGCAATAGCTGTGATGGAGCTTTCTCAGTAAAGCACTGAATTTTCTTCTCACTTTTTCAAATATCAACCAATACAGAAAGATTCCTCCCATGTCCACAGGATATTGGTGAACTAGGTTTTTTGTTGTTATATGTTCTGAATGAAAGACAGGGTTTAAAAGCCAACTTAAAATGTAAGAAATTAAATTCTCACTCCCTCCAAGAGCATTCACTGCCTACAGTAGTATTCACACTAATAGTCCTAGAAATCTGCTACTGAGATGAGTTAAAGATATTTGTTAAAAATAGGTTAGAAACGGTTGTAAAATAGTTGATAATTGTTAAGCATGTACTGTTAGTTTGGTTATGGTAAAAGGGGTTAAAAGGGTAGTTATAAGAAATACGGTACTCTACTTACCATGATCCACCTAAGTAAAGTGCATCACCCCCCCCAGTGAAACGAGCCAGCCTGGACAGAACTATAATGGGCCAATCAAGCACCTTAAACCTTCATGCAAACGAAGAATCCAAAAAGAAACCAATCCAAAGGGACAAAAAACAGGATAAAAAGGGACATCTGACCCACTGCATTCGTGCCGCTCCACCTGGAACGTCGGGGACAGCGCTGCGCAAGAAGACCCAGTGCCGGCACCGCAGCATCCTCGATGGGAACACTCCCGCTCAGCCCGCGGGCCCCCTTGCTTTAGGCCTTTCTTTTTATTTATAATAATTACTGAAATCACTTTTAGTACCGGGAGTGTGGTCCCATTTTTAACAATATTTACTATTGGATTTCCAGAATATTTTACACCAGTTTAGAAAAGCTTCAGAACATTCCATCTGAGTAACAAAACAGTAACTAACAGACTGTCTAAGTGTTGTGGTTTGGGTTTTTTTTCCCACTGACACTATTTCTAGACAAGAACACTCCTTCCAGATAAATATCTACTTAAGTCCTGACCCATAATTCTGCAACTACATTTGTCTTGCAAGACAGTGATATGCTTCACTGATGAGGTTGATGGCAGCTCTTCTGCCCAGTGCAGTCCATTTCATTGCAGACAGCTAAATTAACTTCTGTCTGAACAAAAAAATAATAATAAAAAAAGAAAATACTCAAATAACATTGATCTTTCTTAAGTTTATATTTAACAGATTAATTTTATGTGAATTTATGTGAACAAAGTTCAAATAGTCAATGACAGCATTTCAGGGAAAAGGAAGCTAAATTGAATGCAGAATCAGGACCAGCAACTGTGGGACATAGCAACATTTGGGTGCAGAATTCAGCCTATTACAGAAACTGAAATGCTAAATGGTCTCCAGACTTTTTGGGGATGATGATGTGTCTCCTTTGACCCTTTCACAATGCAAATGTTGGAGTGACTTGAAGTAGCCATCAAAACTGCTGCAGGTGAACAAAATCTAGTGGAAGGCAGCCATTAAGCATGACAACACAGTCACAGATGTGAAACAGATTTGTTTTAATGGAGAACTTTTGCCAAAAATCTAAGTTCTCAGAAAGGGTTCCAATAGTCTCTCGTACTGTTAGACTTCGATAATCTAGGGGTTTCTGTGACTTGAAAATGCTCAAAAAAGAAATAACACTTAAACAGAGAAACACTCTAAGATTCCTGGTAAGAATCAGTGACTAAATCAGAGCAGCAGAAGCTGAATATTGATGATGACAGATTTCACAAGGAGGAAAACAAATTGTCAAAAGAGAAAAAAGAAAAGGATCAGTTTCAGCATAACAGCAATAATTTTTTTCTCTTCTGCACACTTAAACTTACAGCAAAACTGTGTAAGAGCTTGATCAAAGATCCAAATGTAGCCAATTCACAGATGTGTATACTTCAGATTGGTTTTTGAATAACAAGAAGACTTTGAAAACCCTAAACTGCTTAATTCTTATCAAACTAAAGAGTCAGGTTCTGAGACAGAGCATCTACATTCACCATGACCAGAAATGCATAAGCACTTTTTGGCTTCTAATATAAAAAGTCTGAGGGTAAAATGAAAAGGAAAGAACCTGAATAAAAGCCAGTCCTTTAACAACTGCAGTAAGAAGTTCCCTTCCCACAACTCTAATCACAAAGCTAGAAGCCTAAACTTTGACCTCTACTGTTTTGTAAGGATGTAACTTCTCCCCACTCAGCATGAAAGGAAAACAAGAAACTACATTTTCAGTGCTCCTGAATATGAGTTCAGACCTATGTAAATAAAACTTCAGCTGTTTAGTCCAAATGAGCAGACTAGGAAAATTGACTTTGTCAGGAAAAGTAAGAATACTGAACAATTTTTATCATGGCTTCTCTTAACATTTCATTTAATCTAAGCATCTCAAAGAAACTTCAAGATCAAAATTTCAAAGATCAAAGAATCACTTTATACAGAAGCACAACTTACCCACAATAACAAATCCATCTGCTTCTCTCTCTGGTACTGTGACCTTCTTTGAATCTTGACTTTTTCGGAAGAAGCTGAACATAGTCTCTTTGGGTTCTTTTTGTCTTCTAAGGTGTTATCTAAAATGAAGACAAAACATATTAAATAAACATATGATAACAGAACTTACAGTAAGTTCACATAACAGACCATATGTATGTAGTAAGGCCACATACCTAATCTTTATTACGCAGTTTGAAATATCAGGCATTTTTGTGTCAGACAGATTACCTTGTTGATGTAGCAACTTACTTCGACAGGCAAGAGTAGAGTGAAGCACAAAAGGCTTTTATACGAAGTTATGAATGGAGTGGAATCATAAAAAAAAAAGCAACAAACTAACAAAACTTCAACTTTTCTCAATGAAAATTAAAGATGGAAACTCCTTTCAGTATTTATCCAGCATATTTTTCTGCTACTTTGTATTGTGATTAGACAAGCTTTCTCTTCAAAGAGGGCAGTAACTATTTTCAGTTTCCCAGCTAGCGATCTTAAAGACAGCCTAACAGCTGTTTGATTAACAGCTACCAATGATTTACTTGAAAGAAAAAGCTGCAGAATCATTTGTAGCAAATTTTTTGCAATAATAATTAATTAAAAGAATCTTCCAAGACAGCTAAGAACTCCACTGCTAGAACAAAACAAGGAAACAATTGGGATAAAACCATGGACTGCAACAGAAAATGCTTAGTATCCCCTCTCTCTCAGGACTGGAAGATTACATAGAAGCAATTCTGAGTAGCTTAAATAGGACAAAGTCATACTAAAAACGCATGAAGGGACCCATGAGGGTCCCTCGAAGGCTGAACTTGGACCCCTGGACAACACCAACCCATGGAGCAGCCTGTGGTCTGGTTGAAACACATTATGTGCTGAACACAAAAGAGGAGGGCTTAAATAAAGGCATGCAAAGATCTTCTCTACTAAAATACCCATATAAAATTGGGAAAAGTGGAATAATGTAATTTCAACTTTGAAGCAGAGTTTGAGGAGCAGAATCCTGGTTTATTTTGCAGACATCAACATGTTACAGAGAAGGGACTGACAAACCAATAGCAGCATCTAATATACACCTTCAACAGTGAAAAGGACTCCAGGGTTAAGAATTAAAAAGGAATACAGGATCAATTTCAGTAACACTATTTTACACTAAATTTAACAAAGAAGAATCTTTAGAATGTGGGAAAGAGTGAAGACTGCTACTGTGAAATGTCCAGATTAAAAAAAAAAAAAAGAAAGATAAGAATCCTGGATTAACTACTTGCTGGAATTCATTTCCCACCCAAATATTCATGATACCATAGACAAGACTTTTTTTGCCCTGGCTGGGCACCTGTAGCAACTCACTACTGACTATTCATATAAACTCCCTAAAATTCTGCTGTTACAAGCAATTGTACACCCCAGAAAGTCCTCTATGAAGTGCAAGCACTGGCTTGGAACAGTGTATAAATAGATCATGGCAAAAGCAGCAACTATTCAAACTGTGGCCTGATACCTGAGACTTGAAGACTGAATACCCCACAGCCTAGCCTGCTTGTTAAGCTGACACAGTGCAACTTCTGGCCACCAAATAAACTACATTAATGTGCACAAAAACAGAACAAACCATTCTGTGATCCAATCCCAGGAACACAGTTATTTTTAAAAAATGTTATTTAACAGCACTTTATTCCTTTTTGCTTGTTTTCCTACCTTAGCAAGAGAAATACTGATATTTCCAGTTCCATGGAGATTACACAGTAGAAACTCCTAATTATCTCATTTATTCCTTACCTCCCCCCACACCCAGGCTCAACACATGGCGCCAGCAGCATATTCCTTTTTCAGCCCTCAGGGAATAAGTCTTCTCCTGCTACCAATTAGGGTTGTCAGTCCCATAGCTCAAGTGGTAAAAACCTATGCTGTAATGCTCAAGAGTCAGGTTTCTGCTCCAATGATGTATGAAGGAGAGGCAGTTGTGGAACAATTTAAAATGCAATTTTACCTTCATCCTAAGTGTGCAACAACAAGAAGCAAAATCAACTTGATGTGCAAAATCTTACAGACACCTTTGGTAAAGGCTCAGATTCCAGTCAGTCACTTGAGGTGCCAGAGCTGCAGTTGCTCCAATCACATTTTTTTCTCTTTTGAGATCTGCATTATTGTACAGTTTTCAGCTCTATCACTTAATGTCCCCCTTCCCTTCTTTCTAGCACAAAGAAAAGCATCTTAATCAGGATATACATGGTACAAAAGACTTGTATAGGGAACAGAGCACTTTTAGTCTTTTAAATCCTCCATACTTAACATACCTAAACAACGCCACTGCTCAAAAGACAATTTAAATTCAGAGTAAATTAGCGATCAGGACAATTTGATCTAGCCAAAGTAAGGTTAAAAGCACTTTCACATACTAGATTTTTTACTTTCGTTGACACTATCCCATTTTTTTCTAAAACCCACGGAATTCATCTTATCTGAATATGTGTTGATCTTATTTTGGAATTTTCTGTTTCTGAAGTAGTTTAATTCCACTGCCAGCAGTATTTCTCTAACGGAAAACAAAACAAAAAACCAAAACCAAACCTAATTAAAATCAAAACCCACATGTAGGTTTCTTGAAGCAGAAAAACAAACAAAATTAACAAAAGTACGTCCTAAGCGCAGGCCTCAAGTCCTTATGCTGTTAAAATCACCAGCCCAGCACTAAGAAAACAGTACCTGCTGTATTTTGTAACTGTGAATGTGGGGAGGCAGTATAAAAACCACATATTAAGAAGACTAATGTTTAGTGTTAGGCTAACACATGTTTAGTGTTTAGGCTAACATGTTAGGCTTCTCTAGGAGCCTCTTAGAAACTAAAGTTGTGCTTGTAGATCTCGGGTCTTTGAAAGGTATGTGGAAGGAAGAGTCCACCAACTACTACTTTCAGCATTTCAGCAGCTTTGTTGAACACACCATAAAGTATAAACTAAAAAACAAAGAATGACTAAAAAGACAGAGGGAGGGTACAGAAACAAAAAAGAGAGCTACATACAGTACAGCATGGGTAAGGGAAAGACTGTAGACAGGCAATGCATTTGTGATGCTCTTTTAAGAATCTTATCAACTGTGCTACTTCAAAAGTAAACATAAATCTCCCCAGCAACGGGAAATGCAACCACTAAATTTCTTGAATCACATGTTAAAAACAGAACAAAGCCCCTATCCAACAAAGAAACACAGAGCTGAATGGAAACACTCGTGCTCTTGAAGATAAGGACACAGTTTAAGCACTTGCAGAATCAGGCTGCAGTTTTACTACTTGTAGATAAGATGAGGTTTCAGGTAATGAAAGCTCAAAACAACCAGTTTCATACAAGTTTCATTTCAGAGTAAAAATTAAATTTGAAGTTTGGAGATCTGGATGCATGGTCAGAGAGACTTGAGAAAAAAAGCACTTAGTCGTGGGGTTTTCTTTAAAAAGCTGTCAGCACAAAATCACAGAAAATACACCCACCATTCAGAGATAGTACCACATTCCTCCAGTCATTTCTCCTATATAGCACAGCACTTTTCCCTTCCAGATGGGATTAATTTTATTTCTATAGGAGACCTGAAATTGAATTCAGTGCCTAAAGATAAAAATCTCCCTTGGTAGGAATATGCAATTCCCTTCCTCCTCATGTTTCTCTCTCACAAAAAAAAAGTGAACACAATCGCTGATAGTTAAGAATAATGCTTTTGGCACAGCTTCAGTCATTAGCAAATAATAAGCTCTGAGCTACAGCAATTCTGTGAGGCTGCAAAAAATATTTTGTCTTTCTGTGAGGCTCTGAGAACATACATGGCACTGGACAAAGATGAGTTACAGAGCTGCACAAAGGGGTTAATTTATTCCTCCTGCATTTTGTCAGTCTCCTTTAACAAGAACTATAGGCGACCTTTGAGCCAAACCAATATGTTAAATCCAATAAAATTTTTCTATACAACAAAGACCTTAGTATATTTACTATTACTTTTCAGCCTTTTCTTAATGTTCACAATACCAGAGGAGAATCATAATTTAATGTTAAAAACACCAAAGATGCAGACTAAGATGAAGAGACAATGCCCAGTAATACAGCAAAGCAGAATTGCAGTGGCACTGCCAGTAATTACATAAATGATGAAATGAGGACAGAAGAAAACACAAAACTGACCTTAAAGAAAGAACCGGAATAATTTCACATCTAGCAGCTTAAGAGAGACAATCTATGGAAAAAGAAAACAGAGCATCAGAGCAATTCTCACTTCCATACTACCATCTGCTGTGATTCACCAATAAAGCAGCAATCAGAAAAAGAGCAAGATGTTTACAGCCCTGTACAATCCTTCTTATCATGAAAACAACCAATTTAAGAGTCAAGAACAGCATATTGAAAATATTTTTCTGTGACACCAAAAGAACAGTTTAAAAGCTTTTGGCCTAGTGTAAGTTACTACATGAAGAAGGAAAAAAAAGCCATATAATTTCTCTGGCATTAACATTAGTCATGGTTCTTTAGTTTGTATTTCTTGAAAACAGAAGAATGGAAAGTATCACAAGAAACCCAAATTTTAAAAAAAGGGGATATATGTATAATGAAGCATTAACAAAGATTTTTTTTCTGTATTACATGAAATGTTAGTATTTCTTTTTAATGTTTTTATAAAATTTAAGGAAAGCAGAAATACAAGAACTATACAGCTCAAATTACCATAATATAAAAACACTTGAAGAGGCTGAATCATAAAAAATCAGCCACAACCAAGTCGACAACAAAAGCACAGGTGACAAAAACAAAGCCAGGAGTGAAATAACAGCACTTAAACTGATGTAAACATTCAAAACCCTGAAGACAGGAAATGCAAAAAGAGAAAGCTACTCGTTAATGAAACACAATACTCGACAGGCTGAAGCCTACTGTTTTCCCTTCAAACAATTTTCTTTTGAATGCAGGCCTTCAACAGCTGCTAAGTGTGGTACAGACACGCATTTGTAACAACTTGTACAACATGTTTTTATAGACGCTGACCCTCCAAACTCCTCAGCCCTAGAAGGGCCACTGTGCAGCAGCCTGCTGCACCTCGCTCCAATAGCTACAGTGATGAGATCTCTCCTTTCAAATCTCTGAAGATACGCTATGGAGATGAGGATATTCTCTTGGAAATGAAACACTGAACAGGTGAATGTCACGGTGACACTGAGGGGATGGCAAGCAGCTAAATCTCATGTAAGATTTAAGTCCAGAGCACTCCCTGGTCACATGCTGGCTCTGCACAGCTTCTGGCAGTAGCTTGTTTCCTTGGCAAGCTGACACAAGCTACTGCCGTATAACAACACAACCGCAGCCAACTAACAAAAACCACTTGGTACTGGTTAGCAAGCTGGACTGGCCCGTGGCTGGTTAGAAGAGACAGTCGGCACACGGGCGGTTTTGTGATTGCCCTTTTAAGCCAGAGCAGAGTTAGATTTTCCCAAGTATTTCCTGAAACACCAGTCCTGGAAAAGAAAAGGAAATCACAGCCACAGAATGGCTGCAATTGGAAGGGACCTTCAGAGGCCACCGTGTCCAACCCCCTACTTAAGGAGAACCATCTTAGAGCTGGTTGTTCAGGACCATGTCCAGGTGGCTTTTGACTACCTCCAAGGATGGAGACCCCAAACCTCTCCGGGCAACCTGTACCAGTGCTTGGTCACTCTCGTGGTGACAAAAGTGTTCCCTGATGTTCCCTGAGAAACCTCCTGTGCTTCAGTTTGTACCTTTTGCCCCTGTTCCTTTCACTGGGCATGATAGAATAAAGCCGGACTATCCTCTTTGCACCGTTCCTTCAGGTATTTATATTCATTAATAAGAGCCCTCTGAGCCTTCTCTAGGCTAAACAGTTGCAGCTCTCTCAGTCTTTCCTCATACATAGATGGTCCAGTCCTTAATCATTGTTGTGACCCTTCTTTGGCCTCTCGCCAGTATGTCCACATGTGCCCTCACAGCCAGCCAGCGCTCCAGGTGCCTCCCCAGTGCTTAGCAGAGGGAAGCAGCAGCTCCCTCGACCTGCTGGCAGCACCATGTCAAATGCAGATTGGGATATGTGAGTCACCTTTGCCACAAGAGCAATTGGGAGGAACCTCTCAATACCAGGGATCGATTGGGAAAACACATGGAAAAAGACAAGATGCATGCAAGTGCCATGTCCAGATGCTATATCTGTCTTACCTCCATCAGTTGTTCAAAACTTGGGGATTGAGCACTAGCTTAATTTCAGTGATGAAATAAAATGAAATTAATAGAATAGCTCAGTTGGAAAGAATCTACAATGATGATCTGGTCCAATACCTGGCCACTTCAAGGAGGATTAGAAGCAAAAGCATGTTATTAAGGGCATTGTCCAAATGCCTCTTAAACGCTGACAGGCTTGGGGCATCGACCACCTCTCTAGAAAGCCTGTTCCAGTGTTTGACTACCCTCTCGGAAAAGAAATACTTCCTAATGTTCAAGCTAAACCTCTTCTGGTGCAGCTTTGAATCATTGCCACTACCCTGGGATATCCACTGGATACCAGGGAGAAGAGATCAGCATCTCGTCTCCGCTTTCCTTCCTCAGGAGGCCATAGAGTGATGAGGACAACCCTCAGCCTCCTTTTCTCCAAACCAGGCAAACCCGAAATCCTTAGCTGTTTCTCACAGGACACTGCCTTCCCCAGCTTTGATTTCCTCCTCTGGATGCAGCTGCAGAGCCCAGAACTACACAGTATTCCAGGTGAGGCCACACCAGCGCTGACTATAGCGGGATAATCACCTCTGTTTGCACTGTGCTTGATGCACCCCAGGACGCCTCTTGGCTGCCAGGGCACGCTGCCAAACTACACCTGAGCGGAACCAGTATCTGAAGGGAGAGGGAAAATGCCGGGGAGGGGAAATATGGGGCGATTTCAAAGGATTAAATGACAGGAGAGAGCTGGAAGCTGACGGCCGGCTCCCCCGGCCTCCCCGGGGCTCGGCCCCGCCGCCCTCCCCGCCGCGGCAGCATCGACAGCCGCCCCTCCGCCACCCACCCTCCCGCTGCCGCCGCCGCCACCACCGCCGCTCTCACCAGCCTCCGCCTCCGCTTCCGGGTCGCCTCGGGCGGAGGGGAAGTCCCGCCCCGACCACCGCCTTCGCGGGGCCGCCGTCCCTCCCTCGGCGGAAGGCGGGAAGCGGCGCCAGCGATGGGTGACATCCACGAGGTGCCGCGGCCGCGCATCGCCACGGGGCAGCTGGCGCAGCACATCGGGCAGCCCGTCTGCTTCGTGGGGCGCGTCGAGAAGGTCCGCGGGGCGCTCGGCGGGCTCTGGGAGCGGGGATGGGGCTGCCCCGGAGCTCTGTGTGGGGAGACCTGCGCCGTCCCTGGGGCAGCTCGGCAGCTCCGGGCGGCCTGGGAGCAGGGCGGGAGGCGGACGCGTCTTTGCGGGAAAGAACTGGCTGAGGCGGCCAAAGCTGTCGCGCTTCCGGGTGCCTTTGGAACGCACAGGCCTTTTTTCTGGACTGAAATGTTCTTTTGTAGATTCATCCTAGCGGGAAGCTTGTCGTGCTTGCGGATGGACTCGGAAAGCATACGACTGTGGAGCTGAGCGAGCCTGTAAGTTAAGGAATGCTTTGGAGATACTGGATTGCCGCCCCTTGTGGATTCCGGAGGTTTTGTCTCTTCTGAAACCTCTTTATGCGGTTTTGAGTTATTCCACCTGTATTTCATTGCCTCTTTTTCTTGCATCTTACAGCTAACCTGTAGTCTTCTTACCCATGAGCTGCCTTGGTCTTGATCAATTTTCAGCTGGTGTTTAGAGACAACTCATTCTTTGTCAGACACATCGCTGTCTGGCTATTTTGTCTTACTCTATTAGTTGTTCACAGTGTAATATATTCCACTACGTTTATTAGCTTTCTTTTAATTTCAGTCTTTCTTCCCATTTTCTTATTGCTATATAATCAAAAAGAACATGGTGTTTTCAAGAGTTTTTTGAGTTAACATTGCTGCACCCTCTTAGAACACTTGTCATAGCGTTTCAGTACACTCACTCCACAGTTAGCTTGAAGCATTCTTTCTTAAAAAAAACCCAAGCAATGAATGCAATGGGTATAAGATATAATTAGAACTACTGAACAAAAATACTGCCTCTTTTGATATCACCTACCACTGAATTAATAATATTTCGGCATTCTCTTCTGATTCTAAGTATGTTTTGTCCACCAAGAAATGTTGTAATTAAAGAATTATTTTAATTGTGATGGCAGATGCTCTAGCTTGACTCAGCGCATGTGTATATTTACATCTTTTTCTCTGAATGAGTTGTTAAATGGTAAGAAACCTTGCCATTTCCATGGGAAATAATTGCATATGGCACTCTCTCAGTCTTTCAAGACAAGAGTCTGTCCTTGTTGATGAAAAATGCAGTTTAATCGGGCAGAGTTTTATCTTAAAAATGTGAAGATTACTGACATCAAACTGCAGCAAAATGTCTCTTACCTTTTTCTTGAGTTTGTGAAAACATTTCCTGCCTTGGGTTGTTAAAAATTCAGATGTTAGCATCTGAGCAATGATTCTATAATATTTTCTGTAACAGTGTAAGTGGTTGAATGCCATAAATGCAAAGCTGTAGTGCTGGGCACTTCAGTCGGTGTTCCACTGCCTTGGGAGAAACTGGTGTGTGCAAAAAAACATGGCCTGGTTCATCTCTCCAGTTCACCCAACGTCAGTGGGGAAACTTAATAGATTTGCTAATCAAAATGCTTTCTAACTTTTTTCCCTTTCAATATATTTCACTCTTTGTGCATGTCTAGTTCCCTCTTTCAATAGAGGACTCCAAAATTATGGGAAGGGAATTATTCCAGAAGACTTACTAGAAAGTATAAAATAAGCCTTAGATATTGGAAGAGCATTACCAAATGGTACTGCACTGTTAAAATTTGTATCTTAAAAAACAAAGAAAACATTCAAGCTGTATTATTTTGGTGTAAGATATAATTTTTATCCTTTTTTTCCTTTGTTCAACCAAAGGCTTATTAGTGACAGTATCTTTGTATTCTGAACACTTACTGACAGATTACTTAAGAAATTATTTCCAGATATACCTTCTGAATGTGGAACACTGGAACTGCGCTCTGGAATATGTGATACCTCCTTAACTCTTACAGAGTTCTATAATTGACACAGGTTTGAATGCAGTGCATTAAAATTAGAATTGTTCTCTGTGTCCTAGATTAGTCTCTGTTCAGTGATTAAATGACACAGTTTTATGTACTTAGGAACCAGTATCTTTCCTCGGTTGTGTCTTCATATTTTTTTTTTCCTTTGGTATTAAATTGGCTATTACCAAACCTGTAAATCTCTTAAGTGGATCAAGGTTTTTGTGGGTTTTTTGGGGGAGGGTGACTGGGCTGTCCAGTAGTACTGTATTGTTTGACATGGAACAGAATCTGTGGCGCCCTGTTCTAACTTCTTCTAAGCCTTCTGATGTTTACATTTTTGTAATGGAGTTTCTCACACACTTTTCATGTAAATAATGATTATTTACATTCTTTTCTAGAAAAAAAAAAATTGATAAACTGTTAGTTTGACCAGTGTAGTTAGAGAAGTGACAATTTCATCCTCCAATCCATAGTCTCTTTTAGAATTGTATAAATATCAAGGTCAAAAAAAACCCCACCTTTTTACCTCAGAAATTTTGAAGTGTACGTGTCGTTCATTTTGTGTCAAATTACAACAAATCTGTCATAAACAAACCATCAGTTGTGGAGAGTTCCTAGCTGTGCAGTAAAAACAGCAGCTATTTAGTGTTACTAATTTCATCTTTGGTGTGTTTTCTAGCTGGATGAGGAGATTTCGGGAGTTATTGAAGTGGTGGGAAGAGTAACAAATCAGGCAACCATCATGTGTGCGTCCTATGTCCAGTTCAGAGAAGATAAAAGTTCATTTGGTAAGTAAGACTATACATTATGGCAAATTCATTTTGAGTTCTGAACTCATCTTCAGTAAATAAGAAGGGAAAGCCTAGTTACCTTTTTTTACAGACAAGGTCTTTCTTCAAGCTGCCAGATAAGGAACAGGGTGTAGAAAAGAAAAGTGTAATGAGAGAAGTTGTGTATTAAGTATAGTGGTTTACGGTTAAACTGTAGGGAGTGACTCAGTGCTGGAGCCAGTCTAGAAGTCTGGAGCTAGTCTGGAGCCAGCCATTGCTGTGGCCTAATTGTTCTCCCACTCCTGACCATGTGGTTCTCACCTTGCCCTGGACCTTGTGTGGTTGTGCAGCTAGCAGGCCTAAAAGCAACTCTCTAGAAAACAAGCAATGAGTGTTCCTGCCATGGGAAAACAGAAGCTTGAGGGAGACTGGGATCACTCAGCAGTACTGCTTTAAAATGAGCAGTACTTGGATGTTGTCAGTGACTTGTGGGGAATTGAGCTTATGCCTTATAACCATTTTCTTTGCCCTTTTTCAGATCTGGAACTCTACAATGAAGCACTAAAAATTATTCATGAATTCCCTGAATACTTCCCGTTTGGTACTGGGAGGAACACTTGATTTTTATTAGCATATCTTTAGAGCTTCAGAGGGCACAACAGTACTGTGGTTTCTTGCCCGACAGCATGGTAACAGTTACATTTATTTTCAACAAATATACTGAAAAGACACTGTTACGTGTGCTAAGTGTTGTCTATGAAGAGTATTTTTCTTTGAAAATGTATTTATTCAGCAAGGAGAAGAAACGTGAATGTCTCACTCACTGTATATATTTAATCCTTTTGCATCTAAGAGGAGTGTTCTCTTGCAAGATCAGACTTGTCAGAAACTGAAATTTTGTAAGCATCCTTTTCTAGTTGGTAGAGGTTCTAGGATATGTTACAGCATATATGTATGTATGGAAAAAATTTGGTGGGGTTTCAATATAAAGATTTTTAATTTAATTTGCTTTGATATAAATTTATTGTATGGAAGGGGTATTTTGCATCTTGAAAATGGTATCTTCACCAACAAAGAAGATTCACTGCCTTTAGCCATTTGTGTCAGCATTAAAGGTTAGAGTGCTATTTTCAGTGATATATGGCAACTCCTCTTCTATTTGACCTGACACAGTTAAATTTAACAAAGTGGAGTACAAGGTTCTTGCCTTTGCACTGATGCTAAACACTTGGAAGATGTTGAATTGAGGTTTGGGGAAATTGGGGGTTTGTTGAAAAGAGGTTTGGGGATTTCAAGCACAGCTGAAGTCCCATCACAGCCTTCATTCTTGGTTGGAGTCTAAGCAGCAGTACCAGGATTCAGCCAAGTTGTCATGGTGACTAACCATAGGAACTTCCAACAGTCCCCAGTTTTGTTACTATTCAGGCTACTTACAACACTTAGCAAAATTTTTGCATCACTTGAGGTAACACATTTAAAGTAAAACTGAACTTTGGAAATATTCTCTGGGAATTAATAAAGTATTTAAAAATATTTTAAGTAAACTGTAGCCATATTCTTTGAACTTTTGTACAAACAGGTTTCAGGTTCAGTAGTTAGATTTAGTGCCTTAATAAGATTGATAGCTTTGTGCTTATTTATAGACATCTCTTTTTCCAGTCAAGGAATATGTTTCAAAAACTTACACTTTGAATTCGCTACAAACTGGAGGGATGACCAAGTTAACAGAGAATCTATTTTTTTCTCCCTCCCCACCTAGAAGACGGATACTCTGTGATAGATACACAGTTACTCTGACTGGGAAGGAGGTCTTCTGAAGTAGGAAGCAGTCTGGTACAGTGAACAGAACCCAACGTCCATGTGGCACAATACCGTGCCCTGGCTATCACCACTCTATTTAAGTGCTCAGTAGAATCAAATGTCATTCTTAATAACTGCATGCATGTTTTCCCAGCATTTAAAACTATTTTGTTGTATTCTGCTTTAGAAAATTGGTATTTTGTGTGAGTACATACACTCTGTAAAATGTTATGTAGTTACCCAGACCACCCCTGCCCAGTGGAGCAGCCTGCCACTAGATGGCTTTAGCACTTCAGAGACCAGTCTGGGGTATGAGGTCTTGGGAGAGAAAATTTGAACACACCAAGTGGGAAATGCTGGTTTCCCTTTGCCAGTCAAGACTCTTCTCGTTCATGCAGTCCTGCAGCAGTGAAAGGTGGCTGGGCAAGCTGTACACAACTAAAAGTTTCCCTTACACGCTTTTCATTTGTCTGCTTCTCTACCAACCATCAGTCTGTGTGAATAAATGGCCTACCCTGGCTCCAGGCTGTGCAAATCACACAGCAATGCAAGGAACTGTTAAACATTCTTGGTATTAGAGTAGTGCTAAGGTCATATATGCATTTATCAGCATAATTTCCTACATTACTATGTTGAAAACTGCCAGCTGTTTTAAATACCAAGGGAAAGACACCACCGTGTCAGCTAGGCCTGATGGTTAGCAGGGCCCCAGGCAGCACACACACAATGAAAAGTGAGAAACTGCCAGCCATCATAGATAATAAAAGGGGAGGTAGGGGCTTCATGGGACACTGACTAAAGGGGAGGCACCAGGGCAACTGAATCAGAAACACCAGAGAGAGATGTCACCAAAGCCAGTAAAGGACCAGTAATGGAAGGCATGTAGAGGAGCTGGTGGCTTCGTTGGGAGGACAGGAGGCTGGTGCATGGTGCAAACCTGGCAGAGGGAACCTGGCAGAGGAAAAGGAATGCTGTAACTGGAGCAGACTTCTAGAAGTTCATGCTATTTGGAACAGGACTACTACTACGTTCAGGACTGCCTTCTGAGACTTGGTACCTTTTTGCTCGGCTCTTGGCTGACCCTGCTTGCCTGCTCTGCTGTCCTGGCTTGGGCATGGACATGTGCACAACTCATGTGCTCAGGAGCAAGGAGCCTGTGTGTGTGATGATGAAATGCTTGTGCTTAATCAAGGAAGGGCTGCAAGGCTGGAGCATCTAACAAAATTACAACAATGGAATGTAATCAGCATGAGCCACAGGATCACAACATTTTATCATGCAAGGGCACCTTCAGCAGAGTTGAGCTGAGATTTACCAGGCAACAGTAAACAAAAAAACAACTGCAGCTAATAAAATGGGTGTAGCTATATTTTTGTTAGAAAACAAGAAATCACCCCAAAAGTGACAGTAAATATGGAAAAAAATGTGGTCATTAAAAAACATAGAGCTTCTGCTTTGTAAATTTTGCAAATAGTGTAACTACTGACCTGAAAGTCTGATTACTAATTGCAACAACCAAAACCCATAGCTCCAGAACATACACTTTCATAATCCAAAACACTGCAAAGATATGAGTATTAAAGTGAGCATGTAATTTAACTTAGTGATAGAATTGGACACACACAGTTATAATCAAGGCGAAAACATTATAGATGAATTTTCTTTACATGAGAAAATGACACACTGTATGTTGTATTCACACTGTAGTTGCATTCACCTCAACATGGAAATTATCAGGGAAATTTACTAAATGTTACTACACAAGAATAAAAAACAAACACTTGACACTTACCAATCTTCATTTACATAAACCAAAACCTTTATTGCCTGTATTTATATAAATAGGGTATCATACAGTAAGCCCCAGTTTACATTTATAAATGGAGAACATTTTGAAGAGCTCTTCAACAGCAATGTGAAGTGTGCAAAAATACTGGAATGAGAAATAAATATTCTAAAAAGAAAAAAAAAAGGAACTGCCATCCCATGCCTAGAAATATCAAGTACCTCTTAGATTTTTAAATTTAAAAATGATCTTTGCCAATTTTAGATCAAAATAAATGCAGCAGATGTATTACAACATTAATACTAACTCAGAAAATATAACCCAAAGTCCTGAATGTAATCTTGTGCATTTCCACATTTTATCTTCTTGAAACTATACTAGAGCACATAGAACTAGTGGTATATTACAATATATTCTCTTTGAAACACCAATTTTCACAGTCCTGGCAAACAGTACCAGTTTATTGCTAGCATTCCATTTAGTATTTCATAGCACACAAGTGTTGAGTAACTCATATACTGTAAATAAACACACACCAAGTAAACTGATGTTATTATCACATACCTTAAAACAGGTTTGGTTTTTTTCCCTAATTTGTGTGAATGTTGCCTACAGAGTCAAGGACAACAATACCAATTAGCTCCTAGCACAGTATTAGCAAAGTATCATTGATGTTCTCTCAAGTTAATAAATAATCTTAATTCCAACTGGTAATGCATCTAGAAGTATTCTGATCAATTACTCAAAACTGGGAGCAGACGGGTGTCCACTAGTGACCAGAAGCAGGATTTATACAGGTTGATTCCACACTTCCCAGTATATTTCAGAAGTACAGGGAAATGCTGATTATCTCAAAGTCTTCAAATATTTTTGTAGTCAAAACTCTGCACGTAGTTTAAAACATACATATTTACAAGTCTCCAGTCCTTGAGATTTCAGATCTTCACAGTACTAAGTTAAAAATTTATCAGATACAACCTCCTATAGTTTACCTGCACTCTGCACAGAAAACTCTGCACAGTCACATGATTTCTCAGGGAACTCTTCTCTAGGATACAGTCATCACTAGGAGAGAAAACCCCCAAACTCTTCAGCATTATCAGCTAGACATGTAGCCTAGTTAAGTAAGAACTTGAATTGTAAAGACATTGCTTTACTATCAACAAAACCTGGGAACAGAAAGAAAAGGATTTTTCTTTAAAATAAAAATGTTTAGAAGGCAGTTACCAGTGGCACTTTGGATAAACTTACAAGGAAACAAACGAACATTTACATACAAGACAGTGATCAAACAATGAACAGAGAAATCCACAGCATAACTTTGCTATCTTCTTTTCAAGTGTTTATTTTGAAGGTCTGCTTTCACAGCATATAAACTCAGCTTTGGGAGCAATCAGCATTATCCTGAAAACTTTTTTAATAAAGATCTTCTTTGCATTTTATCAAATTCAAAGAGTCCACAACTCCAGGAGTGCTTTTCTTCAGTCCTCTGAATAAGGGCCATGCACTGTACCTATAGACTCACTTCAGGAATACCTGTTTCTACCAAGCACCGTCATACACACATCATTTTACTACTTTGATAGCAATTTATTTTTTCACAGTAAGTCACAAATTACCTTTGTCTAAAATATCTGCTTGGACTATGATGGACATCCATTAGAGAGCCACACATTTTCTAACAGTATTTATGCCTGGACAGTCTCTGCTGGAACGAGATTCCCTGTTGTATCCAGCTGCATACACTTACAAGAGCAGGCAGAAACTGGGCACTCAGTATGGTCCCTTAATAGCAACAGCCAAAAAAAGAAAAACCAGGTAAAATAATTTTGTAATTATACATTTAACTATGTGCAGAGGTATAGAAAAACTCAGTATCATAGTTAGGTTTTATTATTTAAACTTTATAATGATAGATGGAGGGAAGGAGACGTGTTCTACTCAGTGCAGAACACATACGTGAAATAACAAAATTTTAACATCAACTTACCTGAACCAGCTCAGCATATGTCCAGCATGTCCACCGTGCCTACAGTTGTGACACCAAGTAAACCAGTTGTTGAACTGGGCTAACTTCTTGTCCTTGCTAAGATCCACTTTTTCATCTGACTTGGATCCTCCTGTCCAGAGGCAAACCCACCCCAACAAATATGGCTGTAAATCATTACACTTCATTTACATTTCAGTCCCAGCAACACCATTAAAATTATTTTGAAATAAGGAACATTATGTGAAAAAGCATCACAATTTTAAAATAAAAGTCAGTAAAAATATTAAGAGCTGTACAAATGCCAGAAAAGAATTAGACTGCTAAACTGTTGCTTCACATCTTATAGATATGCTAAACTTGCCTATTAAACAAGTTTTACAGACAGAATCTCCTTCAATGGTGATTTATGCCTTATTGACTGATTTATAGTTCATTGAATGATGTTCTGCTGCACATGAAATCTGCTTTAGAAAAAAAAACCAACAAAATCTAAGTTATGAACTGGAACAAGTACAATATAGAAGTCATAACAAAGATCAGCGAAAGAATGAGAAGAGGTCAATAAACACGACAACTGTACTGCTGCTCATGGCTCTGTAATAAGACTGACTTAAAAATATGGCTGAAATCCTTTTCATGTAGACATTATATAATGCTGAGCCAAAATCATTTACAACCAAACAATTCCGGTCATAATACCTCTTAGCTGTGACAGCATGACCCATGCTTTCTTTCATGCTTAGTACAAAAAGTACTGTCTTTTTCTAACAAAAGAAAGTACCTCTCTTCCTCTTCCAGCTAAAAATTAATTAATTTACATTCAATGATTTGTGTAGCATGACTACAATTCATCTCAAGAAAACACACTCCCCATTTCTTTCAGTCGTAAGGCTCACAATACTGATCCTCACAATACTTGGATCTGTACATCTGCATAGAATTTGACTGACAATCTCATGGAAAACTGTGAGAACCAAGTAACTATGCATACTGTCTGACCATTAAGAATTGAAACAAAGGTTTCATCCCAAAATTAGATGGGATGTAAACAAGTTCTCAATTATGGTCCTTCTCCCTTCAAAATTATGAGTATGAATATTTACAGTATAAGCACAAATAGGAAAAAAAAGTGCAACAGAAGATCTTTCAACAGGAACTGCTAATTTGGCCTCCAACTAGTACTGTAGCTGAATAACTAAAACCCACTGTGTCATACCTGGACAGCTGGAAACTGGTGTTCCCATATTTATCAAGCAAAGTGCACAGCGGGGAAGGGGCTTACGGCAACCAGGACAGCTCGTAACTTTTGACTTGGTTGGTGAACCACTGACTCCATATTGGCTAAAACCTCGCCCCTGATGAGGAATAGCTGAACAGCTGTAAGAGATTGATTTTCCACAGAAATTGCAACTCACAAACACCTAAAGAGAACAGATGCCAATTAATTTTTTAGTTTGGTTCCACTTTTGCTACACCTGTGAGTGAATCCACTCAAGCTAATTAACATTTACTAGATATTCTATAGAGTGCCCTGGAAAGCCAGGGCTACTTGTGAAGGAGCTCTTAACATCTTGGTTTATAGATGAGGCACACAGCCCTGAGAAGTAGGCCTTAATGATGCTCACTAACTTCAAAAACACATAAAAACATGTACAATTGCTAAAACTTTGAAAGATATTATTTAAGATAATAAAAGCTATATCTTCAGTAATGGAAGAAATTAGGTTTATTCTACTTACTATATAAAGTCTAGTCTCTCCCTCCTTATAGTCAGATGACTCACACTACAATCCCCAACATAAGGATTATCCTAATATTTATCTACATCCCTCATGTCACAAGTTGTGACTTGATACCAAGGAGCACATATTTCAAATTCTTTAGGGCTATTTATGTCAACAACATAAGGAAGGAGCAGTAAACTCAGCTCCCTCCCACTTGGAACAACTCTGCTTAAACAGCTGTGACTGATAAATGAATTCAAAACCAAATTTCCTCAGAAACTCTCAGGCCCTAAAGTTTGTAATGAACATACTTAGCAGACATGAGAGAGTAAAAGGTGCCATGGTAAGACCATGTTGGCTGAAACTGCCACCAGATGTTAAGATAGCATTTGGGCAGGGCGTTAGTTTTTAGGTCAGAGTATGTTCAGGACTGATAATGAAAGTTGCTGCTGTTCACTTTAGTTTCAGGTTCAAGAGCTTCAAAACAGCTTTGAAGTTCTATTCAATTAAAACAAAAGCAATTTGAACTAGTTCCATGGTTTCAGCATCAGTCTCACCCTGACACTGAATTCAGCTGGGTGATGCATCTCTGATTTAATTTTTCAGCATGTGAGAGAAAAAAATCAAATGAGTTTCCAGTTTCCCCAGAAGAAAAGTGTTGATAGGTTACAGTTTCTGAAAGACCTGTTATTTGAAAAAAAAAGTGACACCTCCTTTTTTTAGGGCAGGCTAAGTTGAAATCTTTTTTTGCACATAAATCTTCATGAAAACCAAGATATGGCTAGCAAGGTTTTTTTTACAGAAGTACCATGCCATGTTCCTTTTTGGACTGGTCATATTTCATATAAGATTTATATTTACCTGGGCTAAAGGCTTTGAGCTGGGATCCAGCTTACTCCTATGAATATCAAATTCTGCACGTTTATGCCAGAACCTCCAGGCATCTAAAAGATTCCTGTAGTTCTCAATCCAGTACTGAACCCTTTCATCCTTAAGTACATCTGATGGAGAACCCTAAAGTAGGCAGGAAAAAATGTCAGACATACATTAAAGACACACAATACATATTACTCACTTTTTCAAAAGGCTTGACAAAGTGTACTACAAGATATAAGAAATAATACAGCGTCATTTATCGGGAAGAAGATGAATTTTCTTTTAAATTGTAATGTGAGTCTGATAAATGTTTTCTTCCATTTCTCTCTGGTTGAAAATACTTGTGCTGTCACGTCCTCCTAAGAACTCATGTCTGTGAGATCAAGGATTTGAAAGTTCTGTCATGTATCACAATCTGTATCACTGTCATGAGTGCATATGCAGTTAAATACACCGCTGGCAATAGCTGCTACTGTGTAAGGGCCAAGGTAAGTCTGTTATTAAAAAAAAAAAAAAACACCCAAAGCCTA
>VXBC01024469.1:2982470-3014978 GCA_013399945.1 Ploceus nigricollis
AAAAAAAAAAAAAAAAAGACAATGTCAAGAAACACACCAGCAATAAGCAGATAAATGGATATTCCTAGTTCAACTAGTGAAAAGGACTACGATTTTCTTTTGCCTCTTTCCCTACTATCTCCTCAAGCTACCTCTTCACACTAATAAGTGTGAAGACACACTTATCAGTTAACACTGAGTTTCAGATTACTCCACAAAAAAAAAACCAAAACAACCAATTGTCCCAGTTTAATACAGAAAATACTTTTTTGTTCACAAGGTAAAGAAACTACGTTTAGTTTTCCTCCATAAAATTTATTTTTGAGTGAAACACTGACCTGTAGCATGCAATAGCTTGCTGTCTGGACATCTCCAGTTCTGTCAACATAACTTTCCATCAAGTCAACTCCATCTTTTGTCAGCCCTGTTAACAGTATTCCCTCCAAATTCCCAGCCTCTTTCATTTCATTTGTCAACTTTTCAATAAACCTGTTGAGCTACAAAAAATATATATGAAGAAACATATAAATATATGTAAAAACAGCATCTGCAGCTAACAGAATGCATTGCTTGCTGGATGTTATGCAGAAAATGTTAAATCACTATATCGTATGAAACTGCATGAAATCAAGTGTTCATGAACAAACTTTAAGCTTCCTGATAGAAAATGCAAGGAGAGAGGTTATGTATTCTTAGAATACTTTCGTGAATTTAAAATAGAACATTTCTGCTGCAAAACCAAACCATAATTTGAAAGAACATTAACACCCGGAAATAAATACTGAAGAAATTGAAATGCTCTCCAGTAAAACAGGTGTATATTTAATGCAACTGCATTTGAACTACCATGTAATGAATACTCACAAAAACCTCCGAAACCACAAAACCAATAAAGCCCCCAAATCAACCAACCAAAAACTGAATCAAAAATTAAGCTGGAAGTACAAACTA
This sequence comes from Ploceus nigricollis, assembly GCA_013399945.1. Taxonomy (NCBI): domain Eukaryota; kingdom Metazoa; phylum Chordata; class Aves; order Passeriformes; family Ploceidae; genus Ploceus; species Ploceus nigricollis. Next base: position 2,983,401 of record VXBC01024469.1, read on the forward strand.
AAAACCAGATTATACTATACCTTATATACTACTGTGGCAAGAAAAAACTAATCACTCATGACTCATTATTTCCACTGTTCACCCCTCTACCGCAGAGTTTCTTCTGCCTCTGAATAAAGCCCAGTTTAAAAGTTTGTTTAAATGCGCAACCACAAACTTACCTGAGCATCATTCAGGGACTTGCAAGCAAATGCCACTCTGTCTCGTACAGCTACGTTATTTTCATACTTGAGAGAGAAAAATGGGAATTACTAACATGAGATACATTTTCATTTTTCCAACACACTGTAAAAATCAGAACACTTGCACTACTGCCTAACTAATACAATGAAATTGACTGTGTACAAAGAAAATGTGACATCTGCAGAAGGCTAACTCTAAATATCAGCTTACTTGTCTGTACTCAGATACAGGTATCAGAGGAAGACTGTGGATATGGGAACAGTCTACCGGGAAAGCCTGGTACAACACAGCCAACATGGTTTATGAAACTCTACAAAAATAAACTTTCCAAGTCCTGTAGAGGATTTAGTGCTTCCAGCACCTATAGCCAGGTGTCCCACCAAGTTACAGGCAGAAGAAAAACAAACCAAGTTCCGTTTACTGTATTTACATAATAACTAGCCTAACCACTCCATTCCTTCCTTCAAATGCAAACAAAAGTTAACAAAGCAAACAAAACACCCCAAGCAAACAAAAACTAAACATCCAGAATGAATTTTTCAGAAGTATATTAACACTTGAGGTCCAGCAGTGTATCAGTATTTACTTTCTGCTTTTTAATCATTTTACTAGATGTGACACTGAAGAAAAAAAAATACTTCTCTATATCAATTCTCACACTTAGCTATGCCCACACTTTTCCCTCTGATATTCTCAGATTAGAAATTGTGATTTTATGCCAGAACCTCCAGGCATCTAAAAGATTCCTGTAGTTCTCAATCCAGTACTGAACCCTTTCATCCTTAAGTACATCTGATGGAGAACCCTAAAGTAGGCAGGAAAAAATGTCAGACATACATTAAAGACACACAATTGATGTTGCCAAAACAAGATGTGCTTGGCAAAATCTTTCATGCAGACTTCAACAGGTCTCACTGAAGGAAAAATTAAAATTAAACCCAAACAAAGAGCACCTTGTCACATGTGAGTTGCCAGTTCATCAATAAAAAAAAATCTATAAAAGTACTACCCAACATCCAGAGAACAACAATGCTCTCTCCCAAAGATTCAGGTTTCTCTCCTCTGGAATTCTAACCATCTTTATTTTTCATTACTCTAAGAGCATCAAATTATGACAACTTCACTTTCAACAGCTTTGGGCCAATTACTCTGCTGCATTACAGGAATCCTCTCCTAGGCTAAATAATTCCTACTGAATCAAGTATTTCTACTGTTCTCTAACCAGGAATCAAGTACATACTCCTCCAAAGGCTCAAAGTATTTCATGATTAAAGATTTAGTTTGCTCTTTAAATGGCATTTCTATATCACTTTCAGAAGCCCTGGAACAACTCTATTTACTGTTTCAACAAAGTGAAATTATTTTAACAAGTAACTAAGGGAACATAAAGTACAATTCAATGCAAATGTAGCTTGATGAAAGTTCTGCAAACTTCCCTGCATTTAGTCTGCTTTTTGCAATTCCATTATTAATCTCTCTTCTGTTTCTTCCCACTGGTCTACATTATTTTGATAATGTATTTCTAGAGGTTTAATAACTCCATGCTAAAAATAAAATTCCTCTAAAAAACATGTTAACTATAATCTCTACTTTGGCCGTTCATGCATGACTTATTCACTAATAGGAGATGTCTCTTCTGCAGTAAGATATTCTATTTGCCAGTACCAGGATAAAAGAATAGGTTTTAATTTGATTAATTATTGGAGTATACAGGACTCCCCCTACATAAGTGCATGTATCTATAGGCTCCTATTGCATAAAGAAATTTTAACCTAACACAGAAATTTACTCACCAAAACACCATCATATGAACCAGACTCACTCGTCAGGAAAGCAAACATAGCACACAAGTAGGGATTGTTCAACTGCAGTCTTAGAGTACTGCACATTTCTCTCCAAAGTGAGTTCTTCTCATCTGTGTAGCCTGACAGAGCCATTGCTACTACATTAAGGTTCAGATCACCTGATTTATGAAAAGCAATCAGTGAAACAATATTATTCAAGTTAAGGACTTCAAAAAACCTCCAGTTAAAACTGTAAATTAAAGCATCCATTTGAAACACAATGTTTTGTCAGGATGCAACATAAAATGCAGTAGAATTAACACTACCTAAGCAATGTGCATACACTACTATGTATAGTAGCTTTAAATGCCTTTGTTCAGGTAAGTTAACATCTACATGCATGTCAGCCTCTTTAAACAACATCACACTACTTGTGGTATTTTGAAATAGCTATCACAAAAGATTGTCATTATCATAATTCACATCCACAAGAAGTGAAAAGACAGGATTGTATATCCAGCTGTTGTTTAACAGACCTAGCTGGAGGATGACAATTTTATACAAAAGTTTCAAGCTAAGAAGTTTCCTAAAAATGTGAAATATTTAATCTAAATTTAATCTAATATTTAATCTAAATATTCATTCTGTCAGAAAGTTCAATTTTATTCTTGAATTTGAAAATAGCATGTCTCCAGTCTGAACCCTCCCTGTGGAAAGCACAGACAGACACTCTTTCCCCCAGCAGTTCCATTAAAGTAAAAAGAATCCCACTAGTTCTGAACATAAGCATTTCTGGGGCTTTTATCAGGAAGGAAATTCTGAAACATATGATCTATTTTAAATACACAGTATGGCATATAGTATTTCACTCTGATGAGTGAAATATCAGGATTTGTCAAGTTCCAATAGAAGTGTTTCAAGTAACAATTTTACAACACAACAGGCATCTCTTCCATATTTTTTCCATACTATCTTCCATAATTCTGTTAACGGAAAAAACCTACTAACACAGTGCCAAAATAAAAAACTAATCACAATACACACCTTTTCCTGAGGAAGCCCCTTTATTCAGAATTTGTATTGCTCGCCGTATGTCCAAGTTGAAAAGTGCTACAGCAGCAGCTCGCTCCCAGTCTCCCTCCTGCTCCAATGAATTTAGGAAAGGTTCCACATCTAAGTCTGTTCCCTTCTTTATCCACCCACAGAGCTGCAAAGCCAAAGATCTCTCCTCACTCAGATATTGAATAATATCTGCCTGTCTATCAGATCCACTCCTGCTGTGCCTGAGGTTCTCTGTTGTTCCTAGAAATGGGAAATAAGTTAAATTACGCTTAAATCACAGTTTCAATTGCAATCACAAAACAAGGCTTTGATTTCAATCATAAAGCAGGGTACAAAATCTGAATAGCTCATTTTAGTACTCTAACATTGCTTACAACTCCATGGCAAGGAGCAGCATGCACAAAATTATTTTGATCCACTAAAAATTATGCACCTAAGCTTGACACATATTTCTCAGTCTTTTTTCTTTCTTCTAGCATTTGTTACATTTGACAGGAGTTCTCAGTACGTTCAAATTGAAAATACATAATACACCGTCAAGCACCTGCTCTACCAGCTCTCAGCCAGCATCAATGTGTTAGAAGCTTTCCCACCACTGAAGATTCATTTTCTGCTCCAAGAAGCATACTTATTAATAAGACATATATTGAAGAGAGAAAGAAATATTCAAATATTATACTAAGAAAGATTGCAGCAAGCATGAGAGGCTGAATGTGGTCAGCCAATGTTGATCACCACTTCAGAACGTCAGCTGATTTAAATGTAGTCGTACAAATGTACTTAATACAATAGTAGTGACAACAGCAAAGTCACCTTTCTAGAACCACATCCTCATGTGGAGCTTTGAAAAATATAATATTCTGCAGGGAGTATAATATTATGCAAAAAAATATAATATTATGCAGGGAGCAAGAATTCTTAGTGCCTCATATGTTTGAAACAGTTCAAAGACTTACTTCTGAGGATACTATGCTTCTACAATCACTGACTTTCTAAGAACACTGAAAACTCTGGAAATTACTGTTAACTTACATTATTAAAACACAAACAGAAATACTTGGCTTTTATATTTTTGAATAGTCTCTTTGAACAATTGCCAAAGACAAACTCATGAGTGCATCATTCTGCAAACATACTACAACAATACTTAGCAAAGTTGGAACATTCTTACCCAAAGATGACTTCACAATTGATTTAATGCCAGTGTAAACTAAGGGACCTTTGTTTCCTGTAAGTTTTTGATCCATATCTTCAGTATACTGCTTCATAAGTATTTTCAAGTATAGGAAGCTTAATTTTTCCCAAAAAATGTTTTTAAAAATTTTAAGTCACATCCTATTAACATATACAAACTATTTAGAGGATGTTGCATTGTATTTAAAGATTTTAATGCATTTTATGTAAGTGGTTCACATATAAAGCTATATTACTTCCTTAGACAAAAACTACAATAAAATAAAGGATATAATGCAGAGTGTACCAAAGCGATTTCAGCTGAGGATCTTCGTTTCCTGCTAGGAGGTGGTTTCTCCAAACTTGTTCAGTATCAAGACCATACCTTGACAGAGCTCTGAGGCGCATCTTGGTTGCTATGTCTTTTTCCAAGGAACTAGCCTTTCCTTCTTCTGTACACTCATACAAATGTCGTCCACAAGCCCACATTAAGGATGTCACTGGGCTCCACGCAAGAGAAATTCTTTCAAAAACTGTGAAGTCGGACATAGTCCTGTTGGGAGTCACTACTACCATTCGATTTTGACTTGTGGGATGCCAGGCAAATGAAGCAATGTAATTTTCACATGGTTGGACACTTCTCTCAATTATTGTTGGCTCAGTTTCATCTCCAATAGGGGTGGGAGTATGCTGCATGTCATACAGTCGAATGATGTTACTATCCCTTGTTAAAGTAGCTAACAGTCCAGTCCTTGTTGGACACCATGCAACTTTTGTTAAGGGTTTTGGTTGCTCTGTCAGGGTCAAAACAGGCTTTTCAAATTTTCTTAAATCCCATATGGCAACCTGACCTTCATAGAAGGAAGCAACACGATCGTGGAAATAGGGATCAACAGTCACTCCTTGGACAGCCTTGGTGTTTACAAATATTTTTTGGCTTGTGTTCCTAAGATCAAAGATAGCCAGATTTCGATGCATTCCAGCTAGTAGCAGTTTCTGATCCCGTGGAAGCCAACAGAGAGAGAGACAAGCATCATTCTGTCCTAATTCATATAGTGGTTTTGTAACTACCAGGCCTGCTTCTGCATCTCCTGCTGAAAGCCTCACTTTCTCTGCAGCAACTGCAGTCTCTGGGGCATATTTGCTGCTGATATCCCAGATCAGTACGGAAAAGTCAGCCCGATGTTTATCTAACCCAGCCGCAAGCCAATTGCTGTCCAGTGGGTTCCACGCCAGGGTATTGCACTGCCGAGCGTGTTTGGGAACAAACTCTTTGCCTATCAAATCTTTAGATTTTGAGTTGTGATCTTGCCCGAGGCTGGTAAGCACCACTCGGCCATTGGCCTGTCCCACAGCAAGGAGACATTCAGGATCATACTTGGGATACCAAGCCACACATTTCATGTAAGGTGTATCTGAATTTATTGACAGTAGTGTAGCCGTAGTTTCCTCCGACAACCGCAAGGACCCTGCCTTGAGCTCTGAACTTACAGCAGAGTCAATGTGATAAAGGCTCAGCTCTGAATCGCACACAACAAATCTGTCAACATGGTGTGGGGCCCACAGGATGTCAGGTTTGGAGCCACTCATGGCTAGGGTAAGTCGACACACAATTTAAGCTCTGCTGAGAAGATTCAGATAATATCCATGCATACGGAAACTGTTGAGAAAATAATTTGTAGGAACGTTATCAAAACCCAAGTGCTTTATCCAAAATCATCATTAAACAAACAAAACCAAATTATTTTTAGCCCAAGAGTTTATCTCATAACACATTTCAGGCCAAATCATTAAGCATTCTCCTCACAACACTTGTTGTTTTTGCTGGTATGTATGTACCAAGACAGAACCAGACAGAACCAACACGGCCACCTACAAACCGATGACAACAGGATTTGCTGTGTTTACAAACTCCACACCAGTATTAAGCAAGAAGACATTACCCGAGATGCGCTGTGGCAGGATACCTGGGCGTGCCGCTGGGAAAGAGCCACTCCCTCAAACATCTAAAGAGAACTTCCCTGCCTAATTAAAAAGCATTAAGTGACAAAAATTAGACTGTGACAGTTTTGTCTAAAGCCCACTCCACAGGCTAAAAAGGCTTCCTCTCTTGGAAGATTTCAACAGAAATTCAAATTGTCATGTTATTGTACCGCTCCCAGTCCCACCACCTGCCCCAATGCTACCCTGTCTCTGTTCGTATCTAGTCCACCAACATTCAAATAGGCACATTACTGTCAAAACTCCCTTTACACTTTCGGTAGCTGCATGCCCAGCATCACTACGCGTGCCTATATGCAAACAGACCGCACAGACCCTACACACGTCTGCTATTATTGTGGAAAAGGACAGGCAAGATCGGAAAGGACGAAAAACCAGCATTATTTACTACACTTGGGCCGCCTCTGTGTGCCTGCAGGTCACTCCCCCGCGCCTGCCTCCGAGGGGCGCAGGGCCCCCGGCCGCAGCCCGTTCCCGGCAGGAGACGCGGAGCGCGGAGGCGGCCGCAAAAGCAGACCGGAGCTGGGAGACTGCCACCCTCCCTCCCTCCCTCCGTCCGTCCGTTCCCGGGTGCGGCCAGCGCTCACCCAGCCCGCAGGAGGCTCCAGCCCGGCCGCCGCCAGCGGCCCCGCCGCCCGCGCAGGGGAACGGGAAGCGCACGAGGACTTCCGGCGACGGCGGCGGCGCTTCCGGCGCGCCGGGGAAGCGGAAGCACCGTCCGCGCGGAGCGCTTCCGTTGGGCAGGGCCGCGCGCGCTTCCGGTGCCGGGCCGCGCTTCTCCCTCAGAGGCCCCGAGCGGAGCGGGCCGGGAGCGGACGGAGCTCCGGGCTGGAGAGAGCCGGGAGCCCTCCTTATGGCAATGGGCTCCAGGGTGGCCCAGCTGGAGCAGGGGGATTGGACCAGAGCACCCACTGCGGCCCCTTCTAGCCTGAAGCATTCTGTGACCACAAAGAGCATCTCAGCCTGATCTCTTTTGGGACTACCTAAAAACAGAGGCCTGACAAAATTAAGAGAATAAAAAGCGGTTATATTTGTTGAAGGGCCTCCAGGTACATTTAGGGCAGACGAAGCTCCCCCAGAAGCTATAGTCAAAAATGGACCACGGGTCACAGGTTTTTATACGTTCATAAGTTTGATCCCTTTGCATATTAGGGGTTAATCTTTCAATTCAGCTTCAGGTAATGAAGTCATTACCCCCCAACTTTGGTTTACGTTTCTCAGGGCCTGAGGCAGTCAGGTGTCCTTGATTCCCAGACCTAGAGATGAATTGTTTTGTCTGACCAAAATGGGAAAGCTGTAGCTCACACTCTATATGGAATTTAGAGTTATACATGAAAGAATTGCAGGATTACAAATATATGAAATATATAAAAGTGAAATTCTAAGGTATCAATTCCAACGTCCTTGCCAAGGACACCTCCCAGTTAACCACATTGCTCAGAGCCCCATCCAGCCTGGCCTTGAACACTTCCTGGGATGGGACATCCCAGCTCCTCTGGGCAACCTGTGCCACTGCCTCACCACCCTCACAGCAAGAATTTCTCCCTCATATCCAGTCGAACTCTACCCCCTCTTTCTGGGGACCTACAAAAGCCAAAGCACGGGGGCTGGGGACTATGTACCATCTCTGGGCAACTTTTCCCATTATTTGATGAGACAATGATAAAGTTTTCTTACATATAAATTACCTGGGGAAAAAAAAAACCCATGTATTTCCTCACTCCTATGTGATTAGGATTTTACAACCTGTTTTTCTGCAAGCCATGGAGATGTGTACTGTTACCTTTTCCTTTTTGTTTTCAATGCTCTTTAAAATTGGCTGTAATAAAAGTTAAAAACTGAAGTACTAATTCAACAATTTCAGATTCTCTCAGAATAACTTCCTTCGTATAGAAACAGTGGCATTTGGCCTGGAAATATTTAAACATCACATTTGTAAAGTTTTCGTCAGCACTGTTAGACTCAGGACATTAGCTCCTTACTTTAGCTGCTTTTCTTACTTCCTTTTTTATAAAAGAAAGGAAATGCATATACTTTGGCTTCCTTATTAAATATTTTCCTACTTTCTTTTTTGAATTACAGCATATAATTTTTAATGTTTTTATAACTTAGCAAAACATTTTTAAGAAAATGTACAGTAAATAGTTTTTCATTCATCTTTTCAATAATCTGCATGTATTCAGTGCCTTTAGTTTAAGAATGTGTATGGAGTGGCTTTGAACATCATTTGTGTTAATGTCTGTTGTCTTTTTTCTTGTCTCTAAGCATAGTGGAGAATTTATTGGAAACTACATTTTATGTGTTAAATTTTCATAGGGTTCATTAATTTAAGCCACAAATGTCCTTTAGTGCTGCAACAACTAGTTGTTTTAGATTTCATTGTACTATTCCTTCAATTTAAAATGCACTTTTCTTCATAGAACCAGCTGGTTTTTTCCTTAATAACAGAAATCTTTAAGAGCTCAGCAGTTGTTTTGATAAATAAAATAGACCAAAGCTTGTGGAAAAATACAAAAGTTATTCAGATTAAGTAGTCTATCATATATCAAAGGCAAAATTGGAAGGTTGGATTTTCATGCTTATCTGTTTCATCATTCCATTTCCTCTGCTGCTGTTGAAGTGGAACATAGTGACTTTTTCACACCTGTTTCCAAGAATCACCAAGATTTCCAAGAATCACTGGTGGTTCTTTTTATAATAAAGATGAAACTCAGTTTGTGTATTCCTAGCATTTTTCCATGGGAAAGTATGGGAGTTCAGTTTATAAATGTAGGAAATACTTGCAATAATCACATAATCTAACTTTGATTCTAAGGGTAAATTTTTCAGGTACTGGGGAATCAGCAGCTTAACTATCTGACATCTAGCTCATTTCTGAGTCCTAATGTTGGTCTGAATAAACTACTAACAAATGCACAAGCTGCAGAAGAGCTGTTGCCTGTGTCTTTGGCACAAGAGAGATTCAGAGAGATTGAAAATGAGAGATGGTATTTTGAAGCAATAGATGCTGTTACTACAATGACAGGTACAAAGTAAGTTAATAGAAACGTAAGAGTTATTTGGTGTTTCAGAATGCAAAAGAATGTTACCACCCGAGGGACCACTGTGTCACGGTTACTAGAACTGTTACATGAACTGTTGGGACATAGATGATTTATATTTGATCATTCTACCACATGCAGAAGTTATGTTTCCTATGTTGATCTCAAAATAAATACTGCAGCAGTATTTCATTAGTGAGGTTGTAAATTCCTCTAATGTTTCTGAACTGTTTAAACTCTTGGATCTTTGCTTCTGTTTTCCATGCCCTGATTTACCCTTTTAGTTTGCATCTAGCTGTCTCCACAATTGCATCTTTGTTCAATAGCAGCATCTTTATTTGTAAATAATACAGAATATTTGTTTCGTTTTGACATATCTAGGTGAATATTAATCTCTTCATCACCATTGCATAACAAATGATTTTTATATTTCATTGTTTCTTGTAATAGAGATAGTTAAATAAACTTACACATTTAAACCCCCAAATCATTATGGATTTAATTCAGCTTGACCTTCATCAATACTCCTTTTAATCCTACATTTTTTGGCCTCTCAGACATTGCCCACACTTGTGATCAGTCCCTGTTATATTCCTTGTAAGAGCTGCTTATTTCTAATGTGAGTTTATATGTAACAATTACTTTCATGCTGTTGTATCTCAAACTATTTTCAGCAATTTCTCTTCATGGATGATGTATACTTTATTTTTTTTTTTTTTTGCTCAGACTGCAGAGTATTCCAAGTTTGCTCTATGTACAAATCTCTGAGTTCTTTAAGAATTTTTAATCATGTGGAGACTTCATACAGTGAAAGCTCCATTTTGAACTTATCTTCTTCTTTAAAGATACATTAAAATTCATAAGAGATCAAGGTATACCAAGGTTAGTTAATATTTTTTTAGATATTAACTGGAAGCTATTTTTTTCCTACAGCTTTGTTATGCTTTTTCGTATTTGATTCCTGGAAAGCTGGCTTTTTGTTTAGTTTATGTTAATCTTTGAGATTTTTTGTGTTTGTGTCATGTCTGGCCAAAATAGCCGAATCATTTCAGGAATACAGAAACACGTAAGTACTGCTAGAGTTTTGTATATTGCAACGCAGTGTTAACACTGGGTTTAAAGACATGTCAATTATTACTTTAGTTATCTAAGTCTACTGCTGCTCTTCCCTTTACAGAAAAAGTATGTATTTTGTCATTGCTATTTTTAACATTACTACTGGTTTGGGTTATGATTACTTAAACTTGCAGAAGCTTGATGGAGCCTAGCAGATAGTTTCAGATATAGTGTTGTACTTCTCCATGCCATGATGCATACCTGGCAGTATTGCTTTCTCTGATTTTTGGTAAGAGAAGAAAGTATTCATTACATAGGGAGTTTGAAGCTGGAGTTCAAACCTCTCAGTCTGTGTGAAATGTATGTCTCTTTATAAAGATTCCAAATTACACAGATTCAGCAGCATGATGCCAAATTTCTAGGCACAAATTGCAAGACTGTTTCCTCCAGGCTTTAGTATTCTACTGAAAAGTCTTTTGTTTGCACAGATTATGCTTTTGTTCTTTGTATATGTTGGGATTATCACCTAATTTTATACAATTTCATGTTAAAAACATAATGCAAGTTACTGTATTCAAATGCCATGTATTTTCAGGGTGAAAAAGATTCAGAGGATCCAGTAGGTCCAGTTGGCCCATCAGGTCTTTCACCTTGGTCATTCTTTAATTGAGGCATTCAAAACAAAAAGCCTTTTAATTAAGGAAGGTGACTCTTCTTTTGATGGCAGAATGGCCTTTGTCAACTGCACAGGCTTGGATAAGAGTGCAAAAACTCTCAGCTTCACTTACTCCATTGATGTTACTGGTGGTTGCTGTACTTGTTATTCAGTGGGATGCATAGAAATGTGAGCAAGGGGAATTGAAATAAATACAGCAAGAATTTCACAGGTACATTTGTTTTCTTTTGAAGATAGCTACTGCATCTTATTAATTGAAAAACTGATCTGTGGAAGTTTAGAAATTAATGTCCTATCTAATCTTTTTAGGGTATCCAGGCTCCTGAAAGAATACTTAGACCAAAGGGATCACAAAGTATGAGTGTTCAAAGTCCAAAGGTAACCCGCGAAAAAAATCCTGATTTTAGAAGGATAGAGTGGGGGATATATGTGACAGAGGACAAGGCTTTTCATATACCAGAGCTCGTATTCTTCTAGGAAAACTCATGAAATAAAAGGTAACTCTTCAGTTTTGATCACTGTAGGCTGTTAGAGAGAGAACTCCGCTTGAGCTCTATCGTATGTTATGATAAGCAGAAACATAGAGGATTTACAAAGGGTTGTTTAAAGAATTTGAAAATGAAATATGGTGGTTTTTAACAATATTCCATGTTGCTGAGCCTGACCAAAGCCCTTATTCAAACTGACAATTTTTTGTAGCCACAAAATGGCTACACAATGGATGCTGCAATGGCTACACATTTGGCCATCTTTGCTTTAAGCTGTTAGTGAAGTAAAACATTTACACAAATAATTCTGAATTGGAATTTTGGATGTTTTTTGATGTTGTGGTTTTTGTGGTTTTTGGTTTGCATTGGGTTGGTTTTTTTTTCCTTTTTGGGTACTGGGGGTTACGTGTTTGTCTTTTTTTTAAGGAAAACAAAGTGAGTCTGGTCCAAATGGAAACTGTGGAATTTCAGAAATGGGAGTGCCAGGAAGTAAAGTGAATCAGTTGTAAACAGTTACCATTTTGATCCATGCTCTCTTTTCTTTACAAATATAAGTAATAATTTACTTTATTACTAGTGCAAAACACTTCTCAGGCCAGTGCTACATAAGTGACACAACAAGACTGTAATTTCACTTCTCTGACAACCTAGAACCATACTTACTTCAGCAGTTCATACTGCTTTGCCAATACATTCACTTTTAGCTTTCATTAACTTTGCAGTACTCAGAAGATCCATGCGATGTACTGGTGCTCTTAAATCTGGATGTCTAAAAGAGAGGAATGTGTGAAATGTGTATTTAGAATCTCAGGATCAGGTAGGCACTAAGGAGTAAAACCAGTTCTTCAGGACATATCCTCCCTGCTCAAAATATTGTTTTTTAGTCTTTTAATACCTTGGTCTTTAGCTTCCACCTTCTATTACAAGGGCACAAATGTTTTGCCGAGACAGTAGCCTCCTTCACTAGGTGTGTATAAATGATTAAATGCTGAATGAGGCACCCAGTATGAAGTACTATCATTACAATCATTACTATCTTTATGCATTATCATGCAGATACACCAGAGGGCAGGATTTATATAGCATAAATATCTTCATAGCTTAAATATTCAGCAACTAAGTGATCCATTTGACACACTTATTGCAATCTGGTTTAAGAAGGCAGGTAATCACAACTTTGCTTGCACAGTGTATGAATAACAATGGCACTGAGTCAATATATAGGAGCAGTGATTTTAAAGAACTGTTTAAAATATTTATTTCAAATTGCACCTACTAGTGATGTCTCCTAGGCAGAGGACAAAATATCTACTATAGTAGATATTTCCTTATAGTAATTGTTGTCATTCTTATTGAGTGAAGAGCACACCAGGGCAAAAAATAGAAATTTAAGGCAGTGAGTTTTGATTGATAGCATAAGTCCTCTGACATTTTATATTCATATACTCTGGGATACTCACCTTCTTTCATACTTGTATAAATTGTATCATATTGGCATTCAATTGTGGCTTTTCAAGCAACAGAATCATAATTGATTTTATCTGTCTTCATACAAAAGCACTCTCTTATCTTTGTCAACTCTTTCTTTTTATTTCTTCTGTACCATCATTTGAGTTTCAGTAATGAGAATAGCAGGAAGTATTCAAGGAGTGCAGGTATGTACCAGGAACAAAAGCTATAGATTATTTTTTCCAGTAGAAGAGATGACTTAGCATGTATGCGGGTACTGAAGGCTTTTTAACTTGAAATTCACTAGCAACATAAAATAAGTTGTACAGATGAAATTTTGTATTGCAGACTAGAGTTTAGTGTGGTCATGTAATGAGTGCATTTAGACAGATTCAGTAGTCCTGGCAGCTGAATATGCTGAGGATCTGGTTCAGAGCATGTGGTTCAGGGCAGCCGTTGGAACACTGCTGTACTGAAAAGCTTTGCAGGAAGTATTAGTGTTAAAACAGTGCTGTAAATCTGGAGGCATTATTTCCATCAAATTTGAATTCTAAGTGAATACAAAGCTATGAAAATATATACTAAAAACACTAGTGAAAAAAATAAAAGCTCTGAATTATAAATCAACAATCCTGTTGTGGAACTGTCAAGATTCTTACTGTACTTCCAAAACACAGCAAGAAGTGAAGAAGAGCTTAGGCTGTTCCCAGAGACCAGTTACAGACCAACATGTAACAGATTTATGGATGTTCTAGACAGAGAAATGCAACCAAACTTGTCCCCATTACTGTCCAAATATAGCATGTGCATCAGAACTACCAGGGTACATGTATATTTGACTAGTCAAATTGTTATGTCTAAAAATCATAAGTGTTAACATTTTCTGATCTCTGCCGGATGAAAGTCATGTTTGCAGGTCCCCCAAAAAAGTGAGAAATCTTTGAACATATGTGGAAATCCATTCATTCAATTGTGTTTTAACACATAGTGCAGATAAGACTTGCTAACTGCTGGAAAAAGCATTTTTTTCCATAGCTGTTGATGTGATAGGCTGTTTGCAGTCTTGATCTAAGCATGCATAAGGGTAAGAATAAATATGTAAACAGTATGAGTGATCTGTGTGACTAATTTGTTGCTAATGAAATGTTTGATCATCACCAGTGTCTCTAATACAACAGATGCTGGGTATTAACAATAATTATCATTTGTAGCACTAACAGATATTTAGTGTAAAATATTGTATTTCATTGAAATTCTTTGTTTTCCATGTGTGTAATGAAGGCAACATTTACTTAATGAAGACAATTAGCCTCAATAAAGATGACACATATTTGACAGGAGACAAAGTAGAGGTTTCTAGTAAGGAACCCCTTTAGGATGAGGCTGCAGCTGCTAGGCCAGCAAATCCTTCCTCATTTGAACTGAGTGAAGAGGGTGAGCAGTGGTGGCAGGTAGGATTTTTTTCTGTTAGCAGCATGTTCCTTCAGTACATTCCATGTTAACAGAGCAAGAACAGACTGACAAGTCTGTGTAGGAATGGTACTGTGTACAGTCATAGGGCAAAAGTACAGCTCTCACATGCAACATGTCATGGCTTAACCCTAGCCAACAACTAAGCACTGCACAGCCTCTTGCTTACTCTCCACCCTCATCAAGATGGGAGGAACGCAACTGAAAGGGTAAAAATAAGAAAACACATGGGTTGAGAGAAAAACAGTTTATTAATTTTTTCCAGCTAATTAACATATTAATTTTTTTAAACCAATAACAATAATAATATTGTAATGAAAAGGAAAATAGCAAAGAGAAACAAAACCACAAAAGTGGTGCAAATGAAAACAATTGCTCACCACCAGCTGGCACATGCCCAGCCAGTCGCTGAGCCTTGGCCCCCAAACAACCTTCCTCCAGCTTTATATCCTGATCGTGATAGCATATGGTCTGGGATATCCCTTGGGTCAGCTGGAGTCAACTGTCCTGGCTGTGTCCTGCCAACTCCTAGTGCATCCACAGCCCACTCCCTGCTGGGGTGAGATGAGAAGAAAAGGCCTTGACCCTGTGTAAGCACTACTCAGCAACAGCTGAAATACCCCTGAATTTTCACCGCTGTTTCCAACATGAATCCAAAACAGCCCCTTACTGTGGCAGCAGCTCTCTGGCCNTAAGATGATACAATAAAGCAATTGATCAGCCTTCTGAATCATGGAGTCAATGCTAATTATTACCCAGCTGGGGGCCGGCGGCAACACCATACCAGCTACTGTGGAGAAAATCAACTCTACCCCAGCCAAAACCAGCAACAGAAACAGATTAGTGTTATCTCCATCTTTGCTAAGAGCTAGGATCTCTTTGAGTTCTTTCATATTTGTCTCACCCTTTAATTTAGTTAAAGTTACATATGGTATCATACTCATGGCTCACAGCACACACAAACAGATAATGGTGTTGGCAAAGGTGTATTTCTAGCTTAATGTCTCTATAAAGGGATATAGCCTTGGAGAAGCAGAAAGTAAGTGTTTAAGGAAGTGTTTAGTCTATCAATAGAGAGACTATGCACCAGGCTACATTAAGGACATTTCTACTGACCTTAATGAAGACAGATACTTTCTTTTTGTTCATTGGTCAGTTGTGCCTTGTTCTTTTCCTCTCTATTTTTTCCCTTTCACCCACATTTTTTAAAATCAGCAGGAAATGTTCTCTGCTTACATAAAAGCTCAATGTACTTGGCTTACTTACTGACTCCTAGTCGATATGTCCCAGCCAACCCTGAACTAATGCAGTATTTACTGCTGCAGCTGGATTCTGCTAAGTGTATAGGGCCTGGTGTGATTCATTCCAGGGTACTCAAAGGGATTATGTCCTTGTGAGACCTCACTCAGTGATTTTTCAATAGTCTTGGGAATCTGGAGAGGTTTCAGTTGTTTGGAAGCTGGCAAATGTTGGCCAAATTTTCAAGAAGATCTAGACGATGACTCTGGTAACTACAGGTCTGTCAGTCTCACATCAGTGCCTGGTAAAATTATGGGTAAGATTATTCTGGGAAGTAGTGAAAAACTCCTGAAGGACAATACAGTCATCATTGGTCACAGCCAGCATGCCTTCATGAGGGAAATATCCTGCTTGTCAAAGTTAATTTCCTTTTATGACCAGGTAACCCATCTAGTTGATCAAAGGAAGCCAGTTGATACAATATTTTTGGATTTCAGTAAAGTTTTTTATACTGTCTCTCACAGGATGCTTTTGGACAAAATATCAATCACACAGCTGGATAAACACATCATATGATGGGTGAGCACCTGACTCAGAGGTCAAGCACAGGGTTATAGTGAATGGGGTGGCTTCAAACTGGTGACCTGCCATTGCTGGGGTTCTGCAGGCTCTATCTTTGGCCCTGCACTCTTCAACATTTTTATAAATGATTGGGACACGGGTCTATAAGGTATACTAAGTAAATTTGCTGATGATACTAAATTGGGAGGAGCTGCTGACTCCATAAGAGAGTCCCTGCAGAGAGAACTTGACAAATTAGAGGACGCAGCAGTCACCATTTGTATAAAGTTTTAATATGAAGTCCCAGATTCAGCACCTGGGACAGGATAACCTTGCATGTAAGGACAGACTGGGGAACAAGAGGCTGGAAAGGGCTCTAGAGGTCCTGGTTGATGGCAAGGTGAACATGAGTTAACAGTGTGTCCTGGCATCCAGGAACAGGCACTGGAACAGGCTTCCCAGGAAAGTGGTCACACCCCAAGCCTGTAAGAGTTCAAGAAACGTTTGGGCAACTCCTTCAGCATGTGGTGTGATTTTTGATGTTAGCCTGTGCAGGGCTAGGAGTTGGACTACATTCTTGTGAGTCCTTAACAACTCAGGATATTCTGTGATTCTGCCTTGTGACCAGGGTGCTGAGGGATGTCTTGCCTGCTAGGCAGTGCCTGTCTAGAGGATGTCTGCTACCTTCTGCTGGGCATCTGCACTTAACTCCCTCAGGGCATCTTATGATTCTTTGAGATTTATCATTGGCATGCTTTCTCTCACCCCAATTTTTTACTTAAGCCTGTGATAACACAATTTTACTCTGAAGCCTGCCAGTAGATAGAATAAATATAATTTCCATGCAACATTCTGAAAGCTGCTTGCATGACCACCTGTTAGATATCATGTCTGTGTCTGATCCCTCAGAGGATTTAAAAAGCTGGAAGAATTTCTGAGGAAACCAGCTCAAGAATAATTTTTTTTTAAGTTGTCTTTTATTATTGTAATTGCTACTTCAGTTACCACCTTTGAGTCCTGCAGTCCTGGCAGACTCTCAAACCATCAGGTGAGACTTCAGTTCTAACCTGCAAGTGATGTACCGCTCTCACATTTCTGATCTAGCCAGTGCTGCAACATTAACACAGACAAGCTGAAATCATGTGACTGGCAGAGTGAAGGGTAAAGATGTAGGTTGTCTAAAAGTGGGGTTTTTAAACGTAAAAGTACAGTTACTGAAAGTGGGAAAACACTTGTGCTCCCAGACTGACATTGTCCCTTTAATGAAAGGGCTCAGTCTCTGGCTCAGCACTGGCCAAGTGCCCAACTATCTTCATTTAAACTTTGGCCAACTAAACAGCAGCAATAAAAGATAATTTACAAGTGGATAGGCTATTTATTTGTAGATTGCTTTATTTTGGTTAACAAATCGTATTTTCCAGTATGACCTACAGGACATATTTTCTACACTGAAAACTTTTTTAATCCACAATTTGCTTTCTGGATGCCTTCAAAGGTAAGAGACTTTGTTATTTCCTCTCTAGTTTTAGAAGACTGCACTTATGGTTTCTGTATATGCAACTGCTTGATGGACTTGAAAAGAAGATTTAGGAAGGATTTTTACATCTAACATATTGTCTTCGTTATTAATGATATTTAAAATTAATTTTTGTAAATCACAGGCTTTTATGTGTAAATCAGTTTTAATTCAGTATTTAATTTAGTTCAGTATTCTCTAAAAATATGTTGAATCACTCATTTAAATATTCTAATTTTAATTTATCAGTATATTATAATAATATACTGATATATTATAATAGAATATTATTACTGGCATTATAATAGAATATAATCCTTATGAAAAATACTGCACATATTCTGTAACATCCATGTAATATTAATAATATATTCATGTATTGAATTTCATTATTTAGCCACTGTTTCTTAGAAGAAGTTGTTCGTACTCATGCTCCAGGCTTTTTGTTAAGAAAGAAAAGGCAGTGCTATACCCATATTTCATCTGTAATAAACAGGTTCTACTATCCATATGAGCTACAGTTGAGATAGGGCTGGTTACTGTGCTTAAGCTATCTACACAATGACTTTTAATAAATGTTTTTTATATATTTTCTCTAGAACTATGGTTCCCACAAATATGTATTTAAAGTATCTGTATTTATTTATTTGCTTCTATTAATGAGGTATTCATAGGTGGCCTTTTACTTTTAACAGGAAGGAAGAGTTATCTATTTGGGATGAAAGTCATTATGAGGAAAAAATGTTTTTTCTTTTGCTTTATACTTCTGGCTGTGATAACAAACCAGATAGTATATGGGCAAAACAGAAGAAAAGGAAAGAATATTTACTCTCCCATGCCAAAAGATGAAGGTAAAATAATTTTCTTAAAATTTGTGATTGACTGTGTTGCATGTATCCATGCATTTTAGCATAATTATTTAGTAATTTATAACTTTCATGTGAATATGTAAAGTGTGATTTATTTTGATTATGAGGGCTGGAAAATACTTTTTGACTACTTGGACATAGATTCTAGTTTGATCAATGATTCTCATGGACATGCATATCTCTTAAGAGAAATTGTAAGAAACCTGATTTTTTTGTTTGAAATTTCATGTGGTAGATTTTCTATACAAAATCAACTAAAATACTAAAACAAGACCCTAACGTGACAGTTTTCATTAGAATTTCTTGGATGTTTACAGTGGAATTTATCCTTAAATTTTTTACTGGGAAGACAGAGGAATCTTTGGGAAAATTATTTTTTGCAGAGAATTATCTGAAATTTATTGTGCAGATGTTCCCATCATTCATAGATTTAACTTTCTTGTTCCCTTACAGGTGATATGTGTCTCATTGATATAGTCTTTATCATAGACAGTTCAGAAAGTGCCAAAAATCAGTTGTTTGATGTACAGAAGAATTTTGTTCAAAACATAACTGACAGTATTTTCCAGATGAAGCCAGTTAAGTCCCACATGTATAGTGTCAAACTAGCAAGTATGCAGTTCAGCAGCACAGTCAGCATTGATCATCCCTTTACAGCCTGGAAAAATGTCCAGAATTTTAAGGAGAAAATCAATTCTCTGGGCTTTATTGGCCAAGGCACTTATTCCTATTACGCAGTTTCAAATGCCACTCATCTGTTTAAAACTGAAAGTCGTAAGAGAAGTGTGAAAGTGGCTTTTTTGATGACTGATGGTGTGGATCATCCAAACAGCCCTAATGTCCAGGGTATAGCCACAACAGCTAGAAGTCTTGGGATACATTTTGTTACCATTGGCCTTTCTAAGAAAGCAGTCCAAGAAGAAAAATTGCGCATCATATCTGGTGATTCGTCCTCTAAACGTGTCCTGTGCCTGGATGATCAGAATCTGGTAGTTGATGTAGCATTGGAACTGGTAAGTTATGCTGATGTTAATCTTGTCATGTGTCTATCCTTGGCAGATTTCATTTAATTTTGATTAGGTAAGCCCTGAAGACAGTGCAGAGGGTTTTGTGGTGCCTTCTCTGCTACAGCAGGGGTCGGGGTAGATGGAGCTTCCTTCTGCCAGCCACTCTCCAAGGAGTTGTGTGTGTGGATGATAGTAGCTCAGCTGTTCTGATCACATATCCCAGCACACAGAGTGTGTTTCTGGGCATATGAAAATACTTTCGAAAGTAGCTTGATCTCATGCATAATCACTAAGGTCTCTGATTAGGAAGTCTTTTCACAGTCCCTGTTGTTAGCACTGTGCCTTAATACTATCTGTTAAACTATCCCATTAATTCTCATGTCTTGTCTGATCACTGCATGTCACATGGAATAACCCTCTCTTCCTACCAAGAACTCTTTTCTGTATAAGTAGTTCCACAGACTGATTCTCACCCCTTTGAGGAAGGAATGAAGGATGAAGGTGTTCACCATCTGTACCATTCACCTTGGAGGGTCTATAAACTAGAGATGAAAAATTAGTACTGTGTTAAATTAAATCATATCTATATGAAAGTAATATTTTTATTCTATTTTATTTTCAGGAAGCCTTGCTACAGAAGCAGGTAGGGTTTTTGAGCTTTGTATTTGATTACTCTTATTGACACTAGACCTCCCAAAGTCTGCTTCTTCTATAACACAACAATACTTGAGGATTAATCAACCTTCCATCTCTGGTTAAATTTTCCGACCATGATTACTTTTATTTTAACTTTCCTGCATTTCTTCTGTCCTTTCTCCTGTGAAATCTATGATGTTAGCTCATTAGTGAGTAGTATCAACAGTAAGACATAAAGAACTCTTCCTACAAGAGTGGAATAGGTCTAATGCAAGATATGCAAATTCATTTGTGGTCTCATTAGAATACAATAACAATGTTAAAATGGTTCAAAATTTATGTAAGGTTTCACAGTACTGTTTACTATGTATATGCTATCTTAAGCATTTGTAATTATTACAGTAACTACAGTCACTACAGTAAGAGATTTTTTTTTGCTATAAATAAATCAAGTGACAGGTTTTGGTTGCTCTATATGGAAGTTTAATGTTGATTATATGAGAAATAAATATATTAGAATATCATTTATTTCCTAGTATTCCACTGTTATGTTATTTCATCTGTGACTAGGCAAAACCAAAACTTTTGCTTTAAAATTTTGAAATAATATATTTGAAAAACATTCTCCATTATCTTTCCATTAACCTTGTAGTGCGTGCAGAAGACCTGTGAGTGTGAAAAGGGAGTAAAAGGAGACAAAGGTGATTCAGTAAGTATGCATTTATTTGAGTAGGCTCAAGAATTTGAATTTTAATCAAGATCAAAACTGCATAGTACTTTAGTTGGTTACTACGTGAACAAGACATTAGTTGTGCATGTACTGCAAAAAGATTGATTTTTAGCATATCATGTTGGTAGTGAAAGGCCACTGTTAAAAGAGGTCAGAAAAAAAGATCTATCCATAGTCAGATACTATCTTGAAAATATATTGCTGTTATTGGGTAATAAAACACTGTGGATAAATAGGTGATTTCAGAGCCCAAATAAAAAAAGTTATTCTTGAATCTTGCAATGGGGAAGGAAATGTCCATTAGGCAAAGGTTTTCATCCACCACCAACTTCTATTTTTGTAAGGGATAAAGGTTCAAAAGTATGAGGGTAATGGATATATGAGGAAAGGTCTAAAACTCTGCCTCCAACACTCTCTTTTCTCTTGTGACACTTCAACACGTATTTCTTGGCTCTAGTAAGGAACAGAAAAGTGTGACTTCAGACAGTGGGTGACCTCTCCGACCATTTTTCTGTCTTTAATAGCTCCCCCAGAGACAAGCAAGGTGCATTCAGAGGTTTTTGTCTTTCTCCCTATTCTCTAATGGGTCAACCATACCATTAGCAGGTTATGACCAGGGCCTATCATTCAATCCTTGTGGATAATGTGCATCTGGATAATGTACACCAGAACCCCTGTTTGCAATTTAAAATTTTAGATCCAAGAATTTTTAAGTTATTTTATCCAAAATTATTAGATGTAGCCTGTTATACAGATGTGTATACACCAAACTTTCTAGTCGCAACCATCACGATCCTCCAAAGAGTAACAAAAAATGGTGGAGTAACTTTTTCCTTAGGGCTGCTGAATATTGACCCTAAACAGTTCTGTACAGTTTTTTTCTAAGCAGAGAAGATGAGATAGTGGTGGTTAATTGAGAAATGGGAAGGAAGAACTGTGTTTGTTTTCTGTAATGCCTTCCTGATTAGATTTTTCAGATGCTGTGTAGAAAATTTATTTATCATTGAATATTGTTTAAAAAAATATTTGTAGATACCTTATAATACCAGAGTGGGTTTAGCTAAATGAATATTGTGTCACATGTACCATACTTCAATCAGTGGGGGTTTCTACCAAAGCTTATTACAGGATGATTTTGGACTAAAATATAGTCTTAGACAAGCTGGAGAATTTTATCCTCACAATGATAATAACATTTTCCTGCTGTGTTTCAGGGCAGCAAAGGGGAGAGAGGTGACCCAGGACCAAAAGGAAGCAAGGTAATGTGAATTAAAAAAAATAAAGCAAATTTCTGTCCAGTTATTCAAACCATAGATGTGAATATAGCAAAGGGAAAGTATGTTAAAATAAGTTCTAAATGTTGAGGTTTGCTAGTTTATAATTAGCTGCTTTAGAAGTGTGAGATAAAAATTTAAACCTAAACTGCTATCAAGATAACACTGCCTATCATTCCAGTTTTTCTCTGACAGCAGAGGTCTCTGAATATAGCTGAAGGCTCTTTAAGTTCCTGAGAGCTTTCTAACAGTACACAGATCCCTTGATAAGAGTAGTTCACTCTAATAACTAAAATTTCAGTCATCTAATGACAATAGTTTAGTTTTCTATGTTAATGATTAGGAAATGTATATCTTTAATTGTGGAAGGAGGAAGTGTGAATGTTACAAAATGGTAAAAAACAGTCTTGCTTGTTTAACAGTGTTCTTGGTTTTAGTGCAATACATATTTCAGTTTATTCCTTTGTTTCCAATAGGGTGATGCTCAAAAAGGAGATCATGGAGAGAAAGGGGAAGAGGTATGTGACTACTACAGTTCTAACTCATATTTTGTATTTTCACATTTTCTGAACTAAAAATGCTATTTTCATTTTTTATGTGTCTACTTTATTCAATTATTTAAAGCACCTACACTTAGGCCTGGTTTACAGAAGCATATATACTGAGAGAAACAGTCTAACAATGTCCTTAAATATAGAGATGAGATGCTACTGGGAGACGGAACTTCTGAAGCTGTGTGATTTTGTATTGACTTGCGTTAGACTTATCCCAAAGACAGACTTGATAATAACAGTGCATGGTCCTTTGGTAGCTTCTAACACCTGATAATTCTCAGACTTCTTGTTGATTCACTGGAGAAAGATTAACACTACTCCCTGTATAAGAATAACTCCGTTTAAAAGTCCCATTTAAATGGCAGCATGTATCTACTAGGAGGCAGCAAACTGAGTGGCATATTTGCATATTTAATTTACTCATATTTAATATATGAGTAAAAAATACACATCTAGATTTGCAGGGAATTATATGTTAAACAATTTCAGAGAGATATTTTATTGTTGTGAACAGTTAAACTTCTGAAACTTAGTTCTTTACTATGGCGGGGATTGGGGCTTTTTCTACTTAAATTAGCTGTATGTTATGCCTTTGCTTTCTCCTTTATGATTTTTTCCTTTTTTCAATTTTTGAATAGGGAGCTCCTGGTGACAAGGGAGACAAGGTAAGTTTTTCATAGAATAGAAATAGTTTGAAAATACATTGTCACTTGTTTACAGTGTATATGAAAGAATAGAAAAAAGAGCTTGTCTTCTCTTTTTGTCATGAAAGCTCCTGATGCAATCCCCAGAAGTAAATTCAAAATTTATGTAAATGTTTACAGACTGGAATGCTGGAAATAAAACATAAACAACCCCACAAAATCAGAGACTGTAACCTAAAGATAAAAAAAGAAAAGTGTCGATGACCAGAAAAACAGTTTTTGGAAGGAAAAGGAAGTTGTGGGTTGAATAAGAGTTAAGTGGAAGGAAAGAGAAAATGCTTACTGCAAACACAATGTGACAACCATTAGCTTTTGAAGGAACCACAAGGAAGTTTACTTTTAACCTATTTATAATTTGCAAGGGCTAATGCTTGATCAAGAGAATTTTCGATATAATCTCTACAAGAAGATAAAAAAATTATGCATTTCAGTGACTTGGAGGATTCTAGAGATGAATTGCAAAGTGGACCATCATAGTCAAAAATGAAACAGAGATAATTCCATTTTGACTTTTCTTGGTTTGACACTTATATCTCCACATTGTTAATAAAAGCAGTGCCTCTATGAATCTTTGTATTCATTAGTAAAATGCTTCAGTCAATTTTGTGATAAGATTTCATGAAAATGGGAACAGTAGACTCATAGTTCTACTTTTCATGTGTATATAGATATGTTAAATCATCAGTGAAAGACTTAATTCTTTCTTCATTCCATATGTGCAATCTCACAATTGTTACTCAGGCAAATCTCAGACATCACAATAATGAAATCAGAGCATGGAAAGGATCTCCAGAGACAGTGCACTGAGGTGGAAAACTGCAGCAAAACTTATTAGATATTAAATGTATTATGCTCTCATATAAGTTGGATGTTTTGCAGGCATTTTCAGGAACAACCTATCTTGAGTAGAGCAGATCTTATCTTCTACAGACCATATATAATGGTGCCACTTCCGGGTCCTCAGAGTCAACTAAACCTCTTGTGCTACTGCTTGCAGAGTCTTTAATGCATGTAGTGTAATCAAGTAATCTTGTTTAGCTGTGAACCCTTTGATTTCTTATAAAGGGTGAAAGAGGAGAATGTGGATCCCCAGGACCAAAAGGAGAAATAGTAAGTATAATTTTTATTTGAACTGTTTCATGTTGATGAAGATACCAGAAAATCATAGAACATATTCATAAACACAGCTTGAAAAGACTATTGTAAATTTGGAATACCATATAATTCCCTGGTGGTAGAGATACACTCATAGTATGATTTGTAAGAACTGAACCAACTGTTCACCACATTCTTTTTTTCCATTTTGCATAAGAAATACAGATCCTTACCTGAAACAAAAGCTGTCCTGACCACTGCCAAGCCTTGCTTACACAGGACTGAGCATCTTGCAGAGAGCAGCCAGTTTATTTCCTTTAAAGTTTAATTTCAATTTGAGTTTATAGTTATATTGCAATAAAAGCAGGTTCATACCCGACATGAACAACTTTCAGGTCTACGAGCCCATCTGTGCTGATATGAATTCACGCTTCTATCCAGTCCTCCTTTCTTTTTAACCTGGAGTGCAGTAGTGTTGCAAGTGAATACAGATTTTTACCCGGTTTATTTACATTCTGAAAGATGGAGGGATAATGGACTGCTAAGTGAGATAATCATGTATCTTGAGTTCATACAAGCAGGTTTGTATGAGTCATGCAAACCACTGATTTATAGTTCAAATAGCTAAGAACTACCAATTAGATTACACTTGTCCTTCTATTAAAGCACATTTCTTCGGTTTTATGACCCATATTATGTTTACCTTTATCAAAGACCACCTTTGATTGTTGATTTCCTGGAAGCTGCTATTTTATGATTAATTTCAAATAGGAATTTAAAAATATTCATTCCAGAAGTATTTATTGCAAAGAAAAAAAGGCATTATACAATAATGAAAATCTAAAGGCTGAGAATATCTTGTGGGATACTGTGGTTCAAAATGGCAGCAAATTTCAGACTTCAGTGAATCAGAAAAGTCTGACATATCAATGGAGAAGGAGAGAGCTGGATCTCTCAGAGGAATAAAGAGACATCATACCTTCTTTATCCAGGCATGTGAGAAATAGCATGACATTATGTGAAATGTCAACTAAGGTAAAAGGAAGCTGTTCAGAAGATGGCAAAGAATATAATCAAAGCAACCAAGAAATCTGGATATAGAAAACATGCCAAGGCTGCCAAAAATCTGCTTGCTTCGTTTCTGTTGAGGACAGTGATGGAAAAAACTTTGTCCTCTGATGGGGATCAGTCAGTTCCAGAATTCCCACCTTCACAATCACAAATCCAAAGACAGAACAAAATTATGGCTTTATTTTTAAAGAAAGCATTCTAGGCTGGACAAAATCAGACACAGAACACATATAGCCAGTTGTATGAGAAGCAAATTCAGTATTCTGAGAGTGGTCTTTAACTGGGGTGATGGATATTGAAGCATTGTTGGGAATCCAATTTGAAAATGTTGCATTTATCCACTACCGCTTCCCAGTCTTACTAATCAGACTGAATCCAGTAGTTTTAGTGCTGTATATCAGAGCTTTTTCAAGTGCTGTTCAGGCTTGAAATTCAGACAATTTCTGTTTGGCTTTGAAGTCAGAACTGAGTCAAGTCATACATTTGTATGCTACCAAAAGTAGCCATCGTTGTGTCAGCATATCGCTGTTTGTACCATCCATTGCTTGTGTAGTCAGGCTGGAAATGGGCTGGAACTCAGTGAGGTTATCTCTCTCTCTGGTGGCTGATGCTTGGCCTGCGAGCAAATGCCAGGGAGCAGAGAATTGTCTAAAATTTCTGACTCTGAATCTCTAGTGGAGGCAGTTGATGGCGTGTCTGCATAGGTATCACTGCTAAATTTGTCAAGGCTATTAGAAGTTCAAAATGTGACATGTCTTGAAAAATGCAGCAGTCTGCCAGTGCCTCTGGCCATAGAGATGTTACTAATTAAAAGAAAAGAGAAATTAAAAACCAGTAAATTTGCTCAAAGCTATTTTTGCTTTCAAAATAAATTATAACTGAGTATTGACTCAAGTGGAAGTGAAATTCTGTAGAATATGCATTATGCTGACTAAACAAAAACAGTGAAGCAGAAAGATGTTTGAATAATCTGCAGTGGTGGTGACTGGTAAGAACTCGTTAAATGGAGAAATCACAGCTACTGGAATAAAAAAGCATTTAAAATGTATTAAAATGGCATTTAAAACTTTTTGGATTAATTTTTAATGGATTTTGTGAACTATTAGTGTGATTCTGCCAGGCAACTCATCAACAGTTTGACTTAGTGAGACAAAGTTACCTGAAGTTATTCTGGTATAGACACTGCAGCATTTTTATTAAGAATTCTGTATCTAATATGCTTCTAGGAATTAAATTTTAAAACCTGTAGCAAATAAAAACTTCTTAATCAAATAACTAAGATGTTAATTAGACATTCACTATGCCTGTTGTATATGAAAATTGTTTTAACCAAATATTGAGGGTGGAATGTAGCAGGCAATTACTGAACACAGTATGAGAGCAGCAGTACTCTGGTGAGAGGATAAAGTCTCTAGAAAGTGCTTGAACAGAGATTTGAGCCATTACATGTATATGTCAAGTGCTTGACACTTGAAAGCAGATTAAAATTTCCTTTAAATCTGATAATTGAATCTAATTTTTCCTCAGGGTTTGCAGGGCTCTGTGGGCCCTACGGGACCTCGGGGACCTCAGGTAAGGGAACTAAAAGCTACCAAATAAAAAGGAATTATTATATTCTGTAAGTTATTTCTGCATACAACCTGTTAATTCTGTGAAAAACAGCCATGTTTTTCTGCTGGCACTGGTTTTTAAATATTAACAATATTCAATGTTTTGGGCACTTCACAGGGTATGATGCAGAAAACTCTTGTCCTTTTGAGCTTAGGCTTGTGCTGATTTATTAAAGAAATATGGATATTGACCTAGTACCAATATCCAATTGAGACAGACAAAAACTCTCTAACAATTTGAAGTTAGAAAGTGTATGTTTATTGCGACGCCGGGCGGCATGCGGGATAGCTCCCAAATACACACCACACCTCTCAGGTGATTACAGAGTCCTTTTATCCATACAAGTATTGAATACCCAAAATACAAATACATATTCATAATTTTGGTGCATCCCATTCCTCGCTCCGTATGCTAATCAGTTCAAAAGCTATTAAGCATGCATAGTTTGTTCCTTGAAATGGGTCGGTGGTCCCTTTCATGGGGAGGGGTCCCAAAATGAGGAAGTAAATGAAGTTTTCCTCCTTCTGACCTTTCTACCTTTTCAATGCAAATATGGCAAATGAACCCTTGGTAGAACTCCCATTCCCTATCTTCAATTGGTTTCGGAACAGAGGAGGCCCACAATTGTCTTATGTTCCTAAAAGCTATTTGTCAGTTTCTACATTCTTCATTATAAACCCAGCTAACTAAACGTTGTGTTGACAAGCAATCAATTATTAATTGACTACTAACTCTTAACTTCATCAAGGCCTACCCATTTATTTAAATTAACTCCAATAAGGCTTATCTCTAACGAAAATCTTAGCTCCTCTAAAATCTCTTAATTTCTTAAAGTTTGTGTTTCAGTGCTATATTATAATGTACCCCATTCAGGGGAAATAAAACCCTAACATTTATACATGTCTTAAAAGGCACCTCATTCTTTGCTTTGACTTTTTCATAGGGTATCAGGGGAGATCCAGGTCAGCAAGGCCCGAAAGGCATTCAAGGAAACAAGGTAAGATGCAGTGGTATATGTGTTGTTGAATATGTTATTTATATAGGGAGAGAGGATGCAGAAATTCTGTAGAACCTTTATACTCTACCGTCCTTTTTTATCAGTAGCTTTTTTACTAGTGGTGTTACTTGCACAGCAATAATGTCCCCACAAGGGTGGTGCACCATCATGTGATGAAGGCTTGGTATTGTTGGCACATGCACCCGCTTTCTTATCTGGGTCTCCAATAACATTTTGTAAGAACATTTCTCCAAGAACATCCACGATAGGATGTAACCAAGGACCTCCCTAGAGCCACAGCACTTATGTCAGAATTTCAATCACCTGAATATGTCTTGATTTTGCCATCACTTGGGAAGCTTTCTTTCTAGAATGTTTTTGCCTACAATGCCTGTGTTTAAAGATTTTAAGTATTTCTAGATGAAGGTTAAAACTTTCAGACTGATTATTTATAATAATTTTTAATTGCTCTTGTGCTGTAAAAACTCAGAACAACTTTGAAATTGGTCGAGGTATGAGATTTTATGGCAATTAATGCCTTAGTGATATTTAAAATAGATAAGTTAGTGTTAATGACTACACCTTGTCAAGAAAAACCAGTTGGATAAAGTGTGTGATTAATTTAGGAGGTTTTCTGGTTTGCAAAACTTTGGGAAATTGCTTTATGTGACTATGGTTGTCTTGCCCGTGGGAGAGTTATTAACATCAATGTTCAGTACAGAAAGATCTTGCATTTATCAGTTTGATGCAAAGACTTTCTACGACAGGATCATTGATTGCCTGGCTAACAATCTAAGTTATACAAGACAAATTGATTCATACAAAGCTGCTTTGTAAAAGGTGCGCTATATAAACACTCGTGTTTTGTTTCTTAGGCAGAAATTCACAGAAGTAAATTTAGATATGGGAAATATTTATCACAAAAAGTTTGCAATATTGCCATCTGTCATGATTTTCCTCCTCCTGACAAATGCTTTTTCATACTTCTCATTTCTGCATCTTCTCAAAGAAATGTTTGATTGGGAAAGCTGCTGCAGAGCACTTCAAAAGTGGAAAAAGAAATAGGATGAAGTTTGAAAGAAACTATTCATACATGTGATGGAAAAATCATGTCCCTCTCTAACTTCAGTACAGCAGATGACAGTAATTTTTTTATCTGTCATTTCACACTGATGAGTCCAAGCCAGTAGAACTAGATACTTCTATTACATACAAAACCATATTTGTTGAATCTTGTATGTCCTCCTGTCAGTCCCTTCACATATTTTCATGGCTGTAAAATACATCTATCTTTCTCTAGAATCCATCCACATGGATACAATATTTATGGTCTGTTGTTAGGCTTTAGCTGCAGATTTTGAGTAAGAATGAGAAACTTCCCTCTCTTATCAGCTTTAACTCCCCAGCGTGCTGTTTAAAGTCTGTAGTCAAGATTTTTCTATGCTCAAACATCTATAATAATAAAAATACTGCCAGACAAGTTTAGTTAATACACTTAGATAGTTATACTTAAAGAGTATAGAAGAATCATATGTATGTTTAAGGGTTTTCTCTTGTCCATACCTAATGCCAAAGCTAACCTTTGGCATTTTGGAGCTTATTTGATATGAGTGAAAAATGTTTTAATGATCAGTACAGATAATCAGTGGTTGTTTTCAGATCAATAAACAGCCATTCAGCTAGTAAAGGCCTTTTTTGGTTCAGACACAAAGCAGTCTTTCCAATATTCTGTGTCCTCACAGAAGGATTATTAAATTGCTCCTTTAAAATTAGTTTTCATGACATGTAATACAGTATCTCTGAAAAGTGGCAGTTATTTATAATAGCCTTGGATAAAATAAATAAATATATTCTAAGTGCAGTTCCTTGGCCTTTCCATTCTAATACTTTCTACTTTTTGAATTGAACTGGTGACTTTCTCTTGGTGACATTGGTACTCGTGTGACATAAGACAGAACACTGCTGCTGAACTTTTCTTCTTTGTTACTGGGCCATGTTAAGGTTTGAAAGAGTAGATTCAGTTCCTCAAAATACAAACTCCAGATCAAGATCTACAGATAGTTTGGGTCTCAGTTGTGGAGTGTACAGTCCACTCATGTATCTGGCTGACTCAGTGCATCCCACACCTCTGTAATGCGGGTTATGGGTATGGATGAATCCTCTCACTTTGCAGTGCCAGGTGGCGGATGCAGCTGGGGACAGTGTCATCTGGGTGCTGTCTGGGTGCCACTGGCTTTGGAAGCCACCAGCAGGAGAGGCTTGGTGGCATTGCACCTTCAACTAATTCAGTTCAACTTGTCTGAAGCAAGGTAGCATGGTGTCCAGAAACATTATTCAAGAAATTACTTAAAGGAACTTCTCATTCTTTACTTCTATTATTCATATGCATTTCCTTATTCTCAAGGTGCTGGCTAATCTCTCAATGTGAAGTTTCACTGACTGCACAATACTTTCCTTCTAATGATACTTCTTTATTGTGTTGTCAGTAGTGATTTGAAGCTCTCTAAGTCACGCTGCCTTCACTGAACAGCTTTTCACTGACAGGGACTCAGCCAACCTATTTCCATGTAGACATGAAAGTTTAGGAGCTGTCAGATGGAGCTGAATCACATCCTTAACCTCTTAGTCTTTCTAATGCACTTTGTAATCAGTCGTTATCTTTAATAGCTTCTTTAATATACAAGCAAATTTCATCACTTTACTTCCACCTTCTTTTCAAACCATGTGTGGATATGTTGAACAACCTGTATCCTGCCCAGAAGTCAGCTCAGTGTGGCATTAACCAGAACCAGGTTTTGCCATTATGCAAATTTTTAAATTTTTTCTTTTATTTGCAATTCTGCAAAGTTCTAACATCTCAAAAACACCTAAACAATCTTATTACCATATATAAACATTCTCCATAAAGAGGCCGAGGCATTTAAAATAAGACATTTGAGCTCCATTTTTATTTTAAAAACCATAAAAGCATGATTATGATGATGATGATGATGATTATTATTATTACTAATTTACCTGACTAAATGCATTTCCATTTAACCAATACTAAACTGTTCACAGTTCACATGTTAACAGTAAACTTACAACACAGTATTTAATGGCTTTAAGAAAAAAACATTAGAGGGTTACAAAGCACTTCGCTCAAACAGAGTTAGGAATTGGGAACTGGCAATTTTCACTGTGTATCTCCTGTCTTCTGAACTAGACAACTTGGTCCTGTTTCCAGAGCAAATCCTTGTAGTACCCACATTTTGTGTTCCCTCGGGAGACTTTCATAGAGGAGCAGAGAGGGAAGGAAAAAAGAAAACAATTTCTATTTCTGTCTCTTGTT
>VXBC01024469.1:3015028-3049893 GCA_013399945.1 Ploceus nigricollis
GTTCACCTGCATTTTTTCCTGCCACAAATCCTGAGCAAAGAACAAAGATTCTTCTGCTTGTTTCCTGGTTTACTGACTTTCTATTGCCCATTGACAAGTTTCATACGAAGATGTTAAATTTATCAAAGAAAACTATTTTTAAAGCCAAATTCTATGCTGTTTTGTCTGTTTCAATAACTTGAAATACCAAAAGAAATACTATTCACATCTGTGCTTTTTATTTTCTTAGACAGTGCCTTCCCTTTAAGGCACTCTTCAACTTCATCAGCCATCACATATAATCTATATTATAATATTAAATAAAAACTTGGATCAAAGTGCACCTCATTCAGCTATAAAACTTAAAGAGAATTACAAAGTAAACCAATAGGAAAAAATTCACAGAGAGATAATTAATTGAAATTGCAGAACCCCAATTTATAACCCTGGATCTAAGGTAGAGACACTCAATTCTTGTCATACTGCAGCTTATAAGAGCAAGGAACTCAGATTTTGTGTTCCTTGTCTCACTGAGGATTCAAGGGTCGCCCACAATGCGATTTTGCTGGACGATTCAACAATTTCCAAAACACAGAAGACACTATCTCCCTTAGTAAAATACTAAAAATAGAATAAACAGAAAGTTGCTAAAGAGAAAAGCCATGCTACAATTGGTTCTGCTCTGTTAATGTAATATAGTCCATCATAAGCAGTAATGACCCTAAACATTATCCAGTGAGAATCCCATCTATTGTTTGACTTTCCCAGTGGTCTGATTTCTGTCATTTTCCTACTTAGGTTCTACATATCTCTTAACTCAGTTGGTTAATACAATTAAAAAGCATCTGAACTGGTTACTTCATGTCTTTTGCTGGATTTACCCACATATTTTTGTGTTCTCATTAAAAGACCGCTTTGCCCTTCAATAGCAATACAACCCCAGAAAAATCCAACATTCTAAGACAAAAGGACTTTATTCATCTTGATTTCCTCTCCAGGAAGGAAACAGAATCAGCATGAATTTTATGGAAAACAGAGTTCTAGTAATCAATATAGCATTTTTGCAAAGCTAAATTGGGATCCCCTAGTATTATTTTAGACATGCATATATCTATTGATTTACTCAGACTAGTTGACATTTTTTGTCTGTTTTTAATTTATTTTCAGATGCTTAAATAATAATTATTTTAAAAAACCCAAGCCAACAACAATGTATTCTATGCTATGGCACCAGAAAGGTTTCATTAGAGTAAATTCAAGGTAATTTTTGAAGATTTTTTTTTTTAGTGAAGACAATAATAGTGACTATTCACAAATTTCTGTGAATAAATTACAAACTGAATTATATGATTTCAGATTATAAAATTGAGGCATGAAATCCAGTTATGACCTGTGTTCCACTCATAAAAAAGTGATGAGCAGGGAGTACTTATGGTTCTTGTTTCAGAATTGACCTTGGGTTTATTTAAACTCTTGAACCAGCTACTAGATATAAAGTACATGTTTCTAGAAATCACAATATATTTATGGAAAGGCTGAGAATGATGATGTTATAATCCACTGCTGTAGTAAGGAACCTCTCTGGAAAATTTGATTTGTGTAGTAAGATTTTCAATTAAAGGCTAAAGTTTTATGAACAGACACATATTCAAACTTCTAAGGAAAAGGTTAAATTTGAATGTGGATATTCAAAGCAGTTTTTCCCATAATATTATCCTGGGACAATTCTGTAAAAAATCCATCGTTGCATATTTTCCTGAATACATTTCCCAGAACAAACTGCTAAGGGATCTGCTTCTTCTCTGATGACATATGAATTCCTTCCTCACTTATATGCCAAGTTACAACTTTCCCAGAAGACTGGGAAGAAGTCCAATTTTCCTATGAACAAGTTTAGTTCCTAGATATTTCAACTAAGAAATACAAAATATCAATAGTATCTGTCAAAATATTTAAATCTATTTGCATTGTTGTTGCTAATGTTTACTTTAAAGATAAAATCATTAAATTTGAAATATTTTTTTTACTGTTGCTTAATCATTATCACATTGTAGACTGAAATACAGTGTGTTTGTGCTCCTTACAGTATGTATAGGCTTTCTGAAAAGGAAAGAAATTATTTATATTGGCACTAACTGGAACTCATCCTAACATAATGAGCAATTGTGGGGGACGGATAGTGGTTTTTTGGGTTAGATTTGTTAATAGCCATTTGAAGTTTGAAAAATTGAGTCTTTAAAACAGACTGAATCATTTAAGTTTCCAAGTTTTGTATGTTGTCTGCTAGAAGGTTGAGGGTTTTTTCTCCATTAATATTCAGGCATCCTCTTCTCTCCATAAAAAAGTGTTTCACAGAACAACATTTTCATACTACCCTACATGACTTTTATCACAAGGCTTCTTACCCTCCCTACCCCAGCACCTACCAGTACCATACCTACAGCAACAGCTCTTGCAAGGCACATGACATCAGTTATTGGAAGAAAAACTGTTTTTATCACAGTTTAAAAATAGAGGTTTTGGAGAAATATTAGCTTCAGCAGGACTCCCATCTGCATTCAAGGCATGGCTCTATCATGTGGGTGAACTTGCAAAGTGAATTATTTGTGATAGGAAACATCCCTCAGAGTTACTGTCCTTGCGACATTCTGTCAGGACTATCAGCATAGACAGGAAACACAGTGTTCTTTTGGGTGACAGGAAAAAAAAATAGGAGAGCAGTTTCCAAGCACAATAAAGGGGGTTGGCTTATTGTTTCAGCTGAGAGATGAGCCTGTATTTATCAAATACCATTTTTCAGCATGCAACAAGTTCCTACACCATTTCAGAGGTTTTGATTTATCAGCTGGAGGCCATGTGCTGAGTGGCATTTGCTGTGCCCAGGGCATAGCGGTGCTATATACAGCTGAAATATATTTTTTTTACCTGATGGATATTTTTTACAATATATTTTCAACTTTGTGTATGTTTTGGATTCATTTTGTGGAGCATGCTCATACATCCTGGCACAACAGAAATCCCACTTTGCCTTCTCCATTGAAGAAACAAGGATTGGGAATTGGATCAGCTAATACTTAGCATACTGCCTTGCCTTACAGTAGCCTGTGCCTGTTCCTTTCTCTCTCTGGCACCTCTTGCAGTGGGTATATCCATCCCTGTCAATCCTAAACTGTCTTCAGGCCCTGAAGCTGCATGGGACTGAACCTGTTAATGTGGCTTGTCAAGTGGAAAGGTACTGAAGCCAAAGTTGGTGCTGAGGCAAGGAAGCTTATGGGCTGAAAGGCAAAACTTCATGGGCACCAGGCTGTAGGAAGCATAGAAGATGGGTTGTTTGAGGAATTGTTGTTGTTGTTGTTGTTGTTGTTTGATCATAGTTTCAAACTAACACATCAGGAAAAACACAGGTATGAGGAAAACTGGTAAATTTGTAATTTGCTTTATATCAGTAAAAATTGCATTATTTATGATATGATGAACAGAATTGTGACTCTGGTACAAAAGTTTCATGAAAATATTATTAGGAAACCCAAACAATAAGTTCTACCTAAGAAGACAGTCAACCTTTTAGCTATGTTCTGTATTTTTGCAATAGTTGCATGCACAGAATCCTCATTAACACAATATCAATGTTGTTAATACCCTATCAGTGTCCTATGTGGAGATATGCTATTCTGCTGAGTGATAGCAGTTTTGTTTCTGCCTTTTAAGACATAACTTCTCTGGGTGCTGTATTGATTTATTACATTAGGAAGATGTGCCAGCAAATCTTACATTTTGAATAAGTTTTAAATTTCATAGCTATTTCCAAATTATTGTACTGTTCTGTAGTGGAATGAATTTAAGTCTGGGCATCAAATTACATGTTATTCTAGATCTAAAGCTGCAGTAGTAGCACTACAAGTGCATAGTTGTCAGAAATTAAACTTCAAGAATAATCTGTTTATTTGCCTCTGCTGTATCTTTACGTTTCTGCATCTTAGCTTCATTCTTTGGCTGATTAAAAACTGATTGATTTTGTGAGGAAATGTAATTTTTTACACTTCTATTGACTTCTCAGTTGCAAAATTCTCATTGAAAGGTTGCAGAACTCAGCATATAAAATTTTTAAGTAAATAAAGTTTCATACTCCAAAAAATTATCACCTTCCCACAAAACAAACACATTTTGATAAAAAAAAATTAGTAAATATGTGGCTGTGTTGGCTTTGTTAGAAACACAGTATCCAGAAGAGAGAATGAGAAGGAGCTGCAGTCAAAGATAGCAGTAGGAACAACAGTCATGCTCTGTGTGCATTTGTTTTAACGGCGAGAGCCTTGAGTGCAATGATGGAAGCTTAGGTGCTGCTTCATTTCCAAATATCCATCTTTTTATCAAGAAAAGTCTGTGGAAGCACCAAAATATTGGATGAAGTCAGGACCAAAGATAGGACAAAAAAAATACTTTTTTTTTTCTTTCATATGGAAGAGTGGCTTTATAAAATTATTATATCTTGTATGGCCAGGATATTGTCCCTGCTTCTAATCTAAACATATTTCTTCAAGGCAGGTTTAGATTGTTTTGTTTTGTTTATTTGGTTTTTTTTTTTTACTTTAAAAGTGTATTTCTCTAACCCTAAATGAGGCTTTGGAAAGACACTCTGTCAGAATTTGGTTAAACTTCTATTCATATTAATAGTTTCTTTCCATTTTTTCTCTTTAGGGAGAACAAGGCCCTCCAGGTCCCTCTGGTCCTGCAGGACCCTCTGGCATTGGAGATCCAGGACCCAAGGTAACTCTCAGAAATATGTTTGTTAAGTGATAGCTCTGGGTAGTCATTTTTTTGAATGAAATTTCTCACCTACAGTTTTATCAAAGTCAAACTCTTGTCACCTAAATGTAAAACTGATTGATAGGTTTTTGTATTCACATAGGATAGAGTTAAAAGACCTGCTTTTCCAGTAACTTTTGAATGTTATGATGATCCTATTGATAGAAGTCAGAAACAATGCCATTTAAATGGGGATTAACTGTGTGAGATAATTTTCAAGCACTAACAGATGTTTGCACTAATGAGTAAACCACACTTCAAGGTATAGAAATGCATCTCAGCCACTGTGATATATGGTCAAGTGAGAGATTTGCCTTCTCATTCACTAGGGAACAGATATTCTTACAAGATTCTCTCATGCAGCATTTCATTCCTCCATCTCATTTTATTGCAAAAGACTAGAAGGTGGAATCCAGTCTTGGTAAAGTCATGTCTGCCTATGCTGGCTAGCAAGATCTTCTTGTGGAAAACTGCAAAAGCATCTGCATAGGAAACATGACTCCTTAGTTTATGAGAGTTTTGTCAGAGACCTGCATCTCAGAGTCAGACAAGAAATGTAAATTGGGCAGAACTAGACCTCACTCTAGTTCTGGTGCCAAGTCTCTGGTGTAGCTTTATGCCGTCTTTTCCCTATGTTTTGGATCCAAATGCCACCATCTAACACACTTACACTTTTTTGCTTTTAGTGCTCTTATTTGTACATTCATTGAATTCCTGCATATTTCCTGTGCAGTAGGGCAGACCGCAGAACACAGAGAGGGTTTATGAGCTCAGAAACCAGTATTTTGCCATGTAAAAGGAAAAACACTTGGTCCTTCCAGAAGGGAAATAGTTTATGGCGAAGAAATATCACCCCATCTCTTTACTATTTCATAGAAAGATTAAAATCCTCTGTGCCCTTATCCTTGAAGCACACAGTCCTCAGTAAACTGGAGAAATTATGAAGATTATGACACCTTGTAAGTAGAAGACGCAGAAACTGTACAGCTCCTGGAGTTCCCATGCAATCCCATAGTCCACTGAAACCGGCTTCAATTCAAGTACCTAGACAGAGGCTACAGTAAGCATCCCTCACACCTGAGCATTCCTGCTTTGCAGCCAAATTTAGTCTGAGTTAACTCTCTCATCCCTGTCACCTCTTAGGCTTCTTAGTTTTAAGCAGTTACCCCTGTCTTGAGTGCTGGAATGCAATCTAGTGTTTCAAGTATTAATAGAAAGGTACTTTCAAATGTTTCTAAAACATCATGTATGGGGTTTTTTCCTTTAGGAGAAGTTGCACATTATATTTCAAGCCTTTGTGGTGATGCCATTAAATCATCTATATGTAAATGCTATGCTCTTCAAAAGTACCCAGTTGAATTAGGACTGAACTTTCTAATTTTCTTTTTCACAAGGGTGCTGAAGGTCGAGAAGGTAGAATTGGATTGCCAGGACCTCCTGGAATTGGTGAGCCAGGATCACCTGTAAGTCAGTGATATATGCATTGGGAATTTAAATGCAACAAAATAAGTCTTAGTGAGTGTAATTGATTGTCAGTAGCTGTATTGGCTCCTGATTCCATAACCACCTTGTACCTAGTCTGGAGCAGTACAAGCTATTCCAGTCCAATACATCAGTAGTTGCTTGTAGTGGCTTATCCAAGCAGGAGAATAAAACCACATTCGAGCAGTTTTAGAAAGAGCTTTTATATATACATACATACACATATATATATATATATGTGTACTCCTACTTGTTTAAGTCGATGATAATCTTTAAAAATTGTCTACATTAAAATTTTAAGAAGGTGAAAATAAAATAGATGAGACATCCCTCAACTCTTATGTGTAATTTGGATCCCATCAAGAGCAAGGACCCAAATTACATGCTTTTAATTATATCTTTATTTTCTGAATTACGGAACTTTGGCAAGCTCTTGATTTAATGCTCAATGGCTGCTTTTTCTTCCTGAAATGTATAAAATGTATGGTTTTCTTGTTCATATGAAGCCACAAATGTAGATGGGTGTTAGATTAATTCTAGTATTTTTGAAAGTTACTTTGCATTTGTGAAAGATAATTTTTCTCACAAAAATATGTGGAAACTTTTTGTTTAATCAAGATCATCCTTAAAAAATACTTACTAGCTTTAAAAATTGAAAGTTAGCTGAGTTTTGCAAGAGGACAGAAAGTGTTAGAAAAATACTTATTTCTGTATTTGTTTAAATCAAAATTAACATTCTCTAGTGTTGCATATATAACCTGTCATTATGTATAAAAAATATGTTCAAATTGATGATTTTTATTGTGAAAATCATGAAATTATGTGAAATTATAGGGAATAAATTTCTCTGTAATACTAATTCTTTTATAAATGAATCTGCAGATTCACTTGAGTTGTAAGAGTACAGTCTTTAGACATTAATTATGTAATTCACATGAATTCAGCATTGGCTTATTCTATTCCAAATGACACAACTAATGATTGCTACAGTTCATTTTAATTGCTTGGGCTCAGTCAGATATTGTGGAAGCATTTTCACTTACCAGTGTCATAAGTATTGCAAAATCCTGTACTTGCAAATTACACAAAATTTCTATAAAAAATTGAATTGCTGGTATAGTTTGAATATTTTTTTTTTTTCTTTCAGGGACCACCTGGCCCTCCTGGTTCACCAGGTGAAAAAGGTTCAACAGGACAGGGCATTCAAGGCGAAAAGGTAGTTTTATGGAAATTACTTTCTTTAACATTGTGGACCAAATTTGCAGTAGTGTCAAAGCTATTTAAGGCCACTGATAATTCCATTGGTATAAAATGCTGGATGACGGATCTTGGATTTCTGAATCACTGTGCTCCCAGAATATCCCACTGATTTTGGAAATTCTATCCAGGTAATTACAAAAAAATTTGTACAGTCCCCCTCTACCAGTAGTAAGTTAATGATTCTCTTATTTATGTGTTTAATAAGAGAACTTCTTTTATAGCATTAGTGTGATAAATTGTCTTCCAAGAAACCACTGAGCTATTTATGTTCTGTATTGGAAGAAGATATTCAGCAACTGCTTTCATTTTGCCTTACCATTGTGGGAAACTGAAAGATGAGTTGTATGAGTCTCTGTGGACAGTTATCTCAAATGCTCATCAGGGCGTTTGCAAGGTTACTACATGTCAACTTCTTAAAAAATATGTACAAACAAAAAAAATATTTATGAATAAATCATAACTGGGTTTCCCATCAAAATACATCCCTCTGTTTTAGTGGCTTCAGGATTCTCTAGAGCCTTGAATTACCAAGCAAAGATTTTTCTTCCTTTTATGGAAAAGGCATCAGTCACGTCTTTGCACTCAGTTCTGAACTGATCTGTCCGATCGTTTAGTGATCGGTTAGTGAGCATATTGTCATGTTTTCAAAATGTAACTTCCTTCCTCCTAGTATTTAATTTTCTCCTTTTGAAGTCCTATGTTCAAAAACACAAGNAAATGTACTTTTTTTTTCTCTTAAAATAATTTCAGAAATATTCTATTTTAAATATTATAATATTTAAATAAATATTAAAATGTAAAAATCCCTGAGTCATCTAATCTAATGGACCTGGAACAGGCAAAGATACACTCTGATATTTTTAGGTTTATGATACACTCTGCAGCTGGTGTGTTTACATTTGCAAGTTTTTCTTCTGAGTGTTGTGCAAGAAACTGTCTATATTTCTGCACAAGAATATCTTTAAATTCAATCTCAGTATGTAAAGATGAGCTATGCATCCTTCTAATAATAAAATTACAGGTGTGATCATCTAATGTTATAAATGAGATAGAGTTTGTAGGGCAGAAAGGGTATTATTTTTATTAGATCAGTTGTCATAGGCAGAGTTCCAGGTATTCCGAACACATTTAATTCAAATAGAAGTGGCAGACTTCAAGATAATACAGCTTGAGGATTGCTACTCTGTGTTTAGTTTAAATATGTTAATCAGATAGCATGGACTATTGCAATTTAGTTCTTGGGAATACCTTTTCCATAGGGTGAACAAGGCCAGGTAGGACCACAGGGCCCACCAGGACCACCAGGAGCAGGCCATCAAGGAGCGCAGGTAAGTCTACATTTAGGACATGTAATGAGCATTTGCATAACGTTTTCATTTTATATTTTATCAGAGCTATAATTTTGCTGTAAAGACATTAAAAATATCAATCTAGTTTTTAAGCAAAGCTTGTAAATATAACTGATTTTGACTGATTTGAATGGTCTTAGAATCAAGCAAATGTAAATTTGGTCTAATCTGCATAATAATTTGCATAGGAGGTAAATCAGATAGCATTGCTTTGACGGTGATTTATTATACATAAGAATTTTCCAAGGCTGAGTACCTACCAATTCTGGATGTCAAGCCCTTTGAAAATTGAGCACACCCTTTAGCAGCTGGATAAACTGAAAAATTCCAAAAGATCTTCTGGGTTCTGTTAATTTTGGAAGGAAGATTTCTTATAAAGATAAGATAAAATTGTTATTAACTGGAAGATGGACATGTGGTGATTTTCAGATGTGGAAGAGTGTAAATGCACTAAAACTCACTTATTTTGCTTTATAGGGTATGCAGGGTCCAGCAGGCAACCCTGGGCAAAAAGGCTCTAAAGGTTTTGGTTGGCCAGGACCAAAGGTAATGGTTCAGACATTGTTTTTTAAAAGCAGCACTGTCACGAAACAGTAAGTATCTTTCCCAGGCTTTTCAAAAATGCATTTGATGAGATGAAAATGTAACTTCACTGCAGGTAATAATTCCTTTTGAATCTTAGAGAGAAAGCCATCCATGTTATCAAGATCTTCCCCAAATGGAACATATGGCTTCTGCCTGCTTAGGATCAGCTCTTAACCTTTGTGAATATGAACTTCTGGTTCTAAAGGAACACATATTTTTAAGCAGAGGATCTTTCAGACATCTTTGTGTCCAATGAGTTTGGTGCCACATATATGCTGTGTTCAAGTAAATCATTTTACCAACTGTTTAGCTTTAGTTCAGTGATGGTTTTGAGACTTCAGGCTAATCCCACCACACCGTCAGCCTGGCCTTCAGCCTTCGATGGTCATTGTGAGAATGAACCAAAACCGAAGACAGAAAGACTAGGACAGGAAAAAGAGCTGAAGGTGACCCTGCACTGCAGAAGGAGGGAAAGTAGGAAGAGAACACAAAAGTGAGGAAAACAATTACTGTCAAAGGCCAGGCCTCTAGTGGTACAGTGTCAGATGAGGAAAGGGGAATTGCTGAAATATGACAAGACCAAGTGGAATGAACTGATGAACTGTAAATCAGAAGTG
Source organism: Ploceus nigricollis (assembly GCA_013399945.1). NCBI lineage: Eukaryota > Metazoa > Chordata > Aves > Passeriformes > Ploceidae > Ploceus > Ploceus nigricollis. The sequence goes on from VXBC01024469.1 coordinate 3,025,107, forward strand.
TGCTTAGTAATCACCTTGATTTATGAAAGGAAGATATTAGTCACTGTAGAAAAAGCATGAGAAAACCAGTAATTTTCTTCTGGATATAATTTTGGCACATAAGCAGCAGTTAAAGCAGCAATATTTAATATTAATGAAGAGAAAAATAGGTATCTGTGAAACATGTTATGTGGTAGGCCAATTTTCTTCAGGCGATAAAGCAAAATTGAAACATGGAATTCCTATCTCCTTAACTGTTTTAGAACTACAGGAAGAAAGAATTATGAGGCTAAAACTTTCACTTAAGCAGGACCTCTGATTTTTCTTTATTTGGACTCACTTTTCCATTCAGGAACCAAAGAGTTTTTGATATAGTCCTCTAAAGTAAAAAATATAATGCATTAAAGCATAAGGAAGAAAGTTGGAGTGATTCACTTCGACTTTCTGCCCACTGCAGGGTTAAATAAAATAGATGCAGTCCTACAAGTTACAGGGGATTTTAAAGAACATCGTTTCCCAGTTGAAAACTTGACCGCTTAGGATCACAGAATTGTAGAATGTCATCACATCCACCTCTATGTGTAAGCAGCTAATTAAATTGTGCAAGAAGTCAATGAAGCTAAACCGTGTTTCTCTATTAAACTAAAGACTTTTTGTTGCTAGGGTGAACCAGGTAATCGTGGACAAAAAGGAGAACCAGGACTTCCAGGAATTAGCTCATCAGGACCTAAAGTGAGCCTGCTTTTATTTTTAATTGTTCTTTACATGGTCTTTTAATTCTTCCACTAATTGTTGATAAACCAAGTAGAAGCTTTTTTGGTATAAATTAACTGTGGTCAAAATAAGAAGGAATTTCAGTGAGGGTCGTAAAAGCATTGCCACTACATAACTGGAACAAAGTTTTCCCCTAATCTTTTCTAAACTAGTGAGGTCTTTCCAGGGCCTGTTAGAAAGGTTGCTAACTCTGTACCCCCATTTTTTCTGATGGGAAGAAAAAAGCCAGTCTGTGTTACAATGGTGGTCGTACTGCCTATGTGTTGGAAGAGATGTAAAAAACTTAAACCTTTGGCTTCAGATGCCGTTTTGAAGACTGTTAACCATACCTTTAATGACTTAAGTAGGGCTTCCAAAATCAGGTAAGGTGGCACAGACATCTTGTTTTTAGTGATTTTTTCTTGGATCATGAAAGAAATGCTTGGCAGGACTGCTTCCTATGAATTCTTTCAACTCTTTCTGGTAAATGTTAAAAGTAATGCCTTGGTCAATTTGTAGAAATGATGAGGGGTTAGTGTCCAGTCAATTATTGGATATTTTTGGTTGACCATCCTTTAAGTCCCAGATGTTTGATATAACAAGGAAATTACATTCATATAATATTGTTCTTGTGCACAGAATATCAAACAGCATTCAGTCATGGTTTTATTCACTGAATAAATATAAATTTATTTAATACAAGTCCAAGATTTAAGGAGTAGGTGGGGAACTTGGAGAGAAATTTCAAATACTTACTTTGTGGGTATTAAAAATTAGTGTCTCTATAGAGTATTTAACTTACTGGAAATAACAGCCTTTATTCGAGGAAAAATATTGTTTCTCTTTAATTAATATTTTCACAAACTGTTGGATCCGTTTTACAGAATAAATTATTTTTTAAAATAGGCCAATGTAACAATTTTTTCTTCTTTAAGGGAGATACAGGTCTACCAGGAACCCCAGGAGAGAAGGGGGTGAAGGGAGAGAAGGGGTTGACAGGAAAAAAGGTAAGGAAATATATTTTACCACATGTAAAAGGTGTACAAAAAGGGTGATGAAGGAAGAGCAGATTATTTGCAGGTTTGTAGTGGAGTTCATCCTTGAGGAAAGCATATGCCAATACTTTTGCCAGGGATAAGGGACTGCGTGAGATGTGTCCAACAAACTCTTCTAACAGTGGTTACTACCTGAATGAGCAACTGAGCTGCAGGCAAGCAGCCCTGCCTTTTGTGGGCAATTGACTACTGTTTCATTTCACAATCTTCTTGGAGAGCAGATAGCTCATGTCTTTAGCCTATTCCTCGTGGCCTGTTCAGATCTTTCCTGACACCGAAAGTAATGCTGCATCAGTGGGACTTAGGGCATCTCACAGGGTGGTGAGCTGTGGCTGAAACCTGTCAGCTGTGGTGGAGGAACCCGCACAAACAGCTGAACCCAGGGCTGTTTGTTCTCAAGGGAAACTCTGAGGATCTAGGAAAAACTCCACCACATTTGGAAAAAGAAGCATAAATTCAAAATGGTTGACAGTAATTTAGAGAGATGCAAAGCAGAGTGCCCAAAATAGTAAATTTAGAGCAAATTAAATGAAAGCTTTCAATTGTACTCTTTCCAAAGTGAATGAGCTGCTGAGTAAGCAAAAGTCAGTGCTTTGCATGATTTTTAAGTGCTGCTGAGAATCCAGGTGCCTCCAGACAGCTACTGTGCAGCTCATATAAGAGGATAGCAGCTGGCTGGCATGTAGAATTGATAAACTAAACATAATTTGGAGTAAGCAGATCAGCATTTTTGACTGCGGGCTTTAAATCAGAAAATATTTGAATAGTAATACATACCTATTAAGAAAGCAACTTCACATTTTTTTCACCTAAAAGTGCAAATACCAGTCAGACAAGCTCCAGCCTGAAGCAGAGTCTTCCACTGTGAGAAAATATGTAGCATTTCTGTTGCTACTTAAGTATATTTTTAAAATTTGTATCATCCCCTGCTCAAAAAGTAAGATTCCAGTGTATCAGAAGTGCATCAGCATTAAGAGTAAGTGTTGGGTAAAAGTTACAGATGGTCATGCTGGGTTTTTGCTTTTTTCTCTTGCATATTGCCTTTACTCTGATGATTAATTCTGTGCTGTCACCTTCCTTGTTGTAAGCCATTGAAGGTAAAAATAGTAGTACTGAGCAGCTACCCTGGGTATTCAGGGCAGTGCAAAGAACAGACGGATGCCTGCAGTGAGAGCATGGTGATATTACNAAGGCATCAGTCACGTCTTTGCACTCAGTTCTGAACTGATCTGTCCGATCGTTTAGTGATCGGTTAGTGAGCATATTGTCATGTTTTCAAAATGTAACTTCCTTCCTCCTAGTATTTAATTTTCTCCTTTTGAAGTCCTATGTTCAAAAACACAAGTGCAGATGAAGTATGTTATGAATTGCAACCAATTTCTTTTCTCTAATATTGGTAATTCCATTGATTATTTTTCTAGTTTGTTTGTAAGGGAATACTTTTTTCCTCATTATCCACATTGTGATGACCAGTTTTTCTAAGATGGTGTTCTTTATAAGTTCCTAAATAAAAGTTTCAAAACTGTCATCGATTTCTAGGGTGAAAAAGGCTCTAAGGGTGTCCCTGGTCCTCCTGGAGATAAAGGTGATCAAGTCAAAGGTGACAANACATTGTCTCCCCAAAGTGGGATCCAGACTGATGCCTATCAACACCAGGCTCTGTAATATCACTTTCATCAACAGTTCAAATCAGAAAAGGATTTTAACCTCATTTTAATCTAAATTACCTACAGGTATCCTTATATACTAATCTGGCTTGTATTATGCATAAATATTTTGTAGGTAATGTTCCTTAATAGAATGTTTTTGAGTTATTTAATGTAATGTTCCTGGCAAATATTTTCAGCCTGGATAGGCCATTGGCTATGGACTTGTCTAAAATTACTTCTCAGAATTGGTCCATCAAGACATTTTCTGTTAAGTTTGCAAGCATTTCTGTTCCTCTTACAAGTATATGCATGGAATACTTCCTAAAAAAGATTGATGCAGTTGCAAATGGCATTATAACAAGTGTCTGTGAAAATAAGGAATATGAATGTAGGAGATTGCAAGGGGTTAAGAGACAGAATACTTTATTCTTTGTAGGAAAAAAATTAACCAGATATTTACTGACATTTTTCAGGGAAAGTATTTATGCAAGCATTGTTTCTCATGACTTTATCAGTAAAATTAACTACATGAAAAGTAATTAATAATTTAATTTCTGTTAGGGGGAAATGGGAGATGAAGGTCCAAGAGGCCCAGAAGGACCCCCTGGCAAAGGACTTGTAGGTCAAAAGGTATGACTTGACGTGCATGCTGGGGAAATGCTACAGGCTTTTGTAAGAGTTTGGATTCTGACATGTTTTTTCATTCATTATATCGTAAGTATCAGCACTATTTTAACTGATGACTTAAAAGGATTGAAGAGAGAAAGCAATGTGTTCTGTAGCCTGAACAAGTGCAGCAAAATCAGACTCTAAACACAGAGCCTAAAGTTAGTAGGGCAGTAGAGATTTCCTAAAAATTCAGTATTTTCATTCATATAAAAATTCATTCATAAAAATTCAGAATTTTCATTAAAGTTCAGAAGTGACAGATTAGCTTAGTATGTTGATAGACAGAGAGAAGCTAAGAGAAATTAGGAGAATAGTTGGATATCTTAATATGAAATTAAAAGCCTGGAAAGATGCATTAGTAGAGAGATAACTTTTATCTCCCATTTCATATAATTTAGGACATTTGGCCACATTCTAGAAATGAGCAGGATTTCAGTTGGAGTGGAGCATCTAAACATCTCTCTAATTATGGGTTAATAATTATTGTTGTGGTTTGGGCTATTTGTGTAGCTGCAACTGTGAGTGAATCTTTGCTGTGATTGAAAAAAAGTTTCTTTTCTTCAGGGTGATCCTGGAGAAAAAGGATCCAAAGGAATGACTGGTCCTAGAGGACCACAAGGCCAAGCTGGACCAAAAGTAAGCTTGTTCTTCCATGGTAACCCTTCTCTTTATATTTTATTAAAAAATCTATGAAGCTTATGCAGTGTAAAAATTTCTCAAGCATCTGATGCTTAGAGACTTAACGGAACAAAAGGAAAGCGGAAATATTTCCATCATCTATCCTAAATGACACAATAGTCTCAAGGAGAAAAAGAATAGTTAAAGATATAATTACATACAGTTATCTTGAGCACTGATAAGCTAAACTAAAGTTGTCCAAATTATTCTAACCATGAGTATTTTGGAAATTTTTACTTTGAATCATTAACTTTCTGTTATAATATTTTGTAAGTGTGGCTCTGAATGAATTATAAGGAAATTGAAATAATATGTGTTCTTGTTATTCCATTGGATTGTAAGCCAGACAAAAAAATTAAAACTAAAAAAAGTCAAATACACAGTTCAACCAATAGTTATTTAAAACATTAAACTTAGACCAGCTATCATAAGAAGAATATGTTGATTTAAGTATTTTTTACAATATTGTTTGTTTTGCAGGTAGGTCTATATTGTAGATATTTTTAGTTCAGAAAGTCAAACTGTCTGTTTAAGTCTGCATTATTCCATTTTGTAACAGGGTGATCCTGGAGAGAAAGGACCCCCTGGTGTACCTGGATCATCTGTTTGGGGACCTCCTGGACCAAAGGTGACTATCTGATACATATTTCCTAGAGACCAGAGATTGCAAATTTCTAGTGTACATTTCTGTCAAAATTAAAAGAATCTGATTTAAAGAACTTAAAATTCCTTGTTGTGGGAACAAAAATACTGAATTTCAGAAATAAGGACTAAAAAGTATTAAAAATTAACAGACAGTGTTGGAGGCCAGCCCCTTTAATAGCATGCTGAACTTGGTACATAGTTATTTCCTCCTGAAGCCATTTGTTTAAAAAACACCCAAAAACTTATTAGATTTCTGTTTTGGTTTGGTCCCTCCTGTGAAATTAATCAGTTTGAAGTTGGTTTTTTTCCAAATTTGCTACGCTTTTTGCTTCTTAAAATATGGTGTTAAACCCCTGCAAGAATATGTTTATGTATAGTTCTTGGGTGTTATATACTAGGTTTTTTTTGTGATGAGTGTTTGTATGCCACATCCAAATGAACAGCTGGCCTGTATGTACTACTTGAAATGAAATGTCATGTATAAGATAGCTAGGGCTACCTCCATCTCATTTTCTCTAGGGGAAAAATGTACTTGAAATAAGTGATATTTGTCCTGCTGAGTAAAATAGATGGATTCAGAAAAAAAAAGAGCTAACTTTGAAGGTTTTAAAAATATTTGAAAATTCAGTGATATTTAAATTACAAAGTACTTTTGTTACTTAAACTATTCTTGTTATAATATGTCAGGTAACTTCAACTTTAGTTGATACTTTTCAGCTTTGGTGTTAGTTTTCAGAGTCAGGGAATCCCTGCCGCTGTCCCTTCCCTGCTCCCGGAGCAGGACCCCAACAAATCACTAATGCGTATCGTATCATTCTGAAGCAATTTCATCCCCATTTTTCTTCTTCCTTAAAAATAGATGTGCCCCACCTCACAAGTACAGGAGGGTATGGCGTATACAATATATATGACATATACAGTCTGGCAATAGGACATCACAGAGGGATATGATGTGTTTTGGGCTTGCTTGTGCGTGGAGGAGAAAGAAAGACAAAAATGCAAGTCAGGGAGTAAAAATATAACCACATAGAGGAAAAAAAAGAAGATTGTGAGGTCCTCATCTCTCCTATATTGGTTTCAAACCATAATAATGTGACAAACTTTACGTGAGGAGAGTACAGGTGACATGCTAAAAGGCACAACTTGTATGAGGACAAGTTTCATTAAATCAGTCTCCCTTCTTCGTGTTTTTCCAGTTACTGTGACGTTTTTAAATAGACAAGTAAAGGAGTCAAGGTTCATTTATAAATTCATGCTGAAAATAACTTTGTAGAGTTCCTTGCCTTTTTCCCTATGATTTTATTCTGTTCAGTACAGTTCATACAACTTTCATAGCAGACGGGTCATTATCCAAAATCCAATGAAGTCTGTAGGAGTCTTTTGAAATTCTTTACTAAATTTTAGAGCAAGGCTTATATGGGCAGTAGCTGGTGGAAAAACACCAAGTATTTGGGTAATTATACAATGCAAGACATGATTTTTAGAAAATATACAAAACTTTGTCTCTTCAGTTCCATCATAACTTCTTTGATTTAAACAAATATCTACTATGTTTTGGGCAGTTGATCAATAATGTAACAGGCTACACAGGCCTGTTTTATCTTTCAGCTGTGGAAAGTACAACGATAACTACTAATTTTGTTCTTAAAACATCCTGGTGTCTGCAATTGAGAAGACAGACATGATCAATTTCTAATGCAGAGAATGTTTCTCAAAGCTTGGAGTCATTTCTGGCTGTCTGAGGTCTTTTTAGGCCATCTCTAAGTATCTGAGATGGTGATTAGTGATTGCTGGAGGTCTTACCTCCTGGGCAGCCATGGTTGTGTCCATGGGAAGTTTATTTCTTTTAAGATACACCCACGTTTGAGGACTGGCGTTTTATTTCCCTTAACAGTCATTATGCTGTTACTAACATGAGGACAGTGACTCATAGTGAGGATTAGAAAGCTGTTTTTTCTAATAATTCTTTGTCATGGTTGCAGCTGCTCAGTGGTTTTGATAGAGCATTTAATTGCATTCCCTAGTGAATGTTTCCTGAAATAGTGCATGTTCTTCTTACTGAGAAATTGCAAATATTTCATTGCAAATTTAGATTTTCTTAGTAAGTCCTTAATGTAAAGTGAAACATCTGCTGCCAAAGTTTAAACACTAGAAGGAGCCAAATTTTGCTCCCTGGAGGGTTAACATAAGGAACATGAATTCTAAGCCTGATGGCTTTCCCGGAAAGCCACTGACAGAGCTGTTACCAAAGAGTTGTGCTGTGTAATACTTGTGGAAAACTCGAGTTTCTCCCTGAGACTTTAGACTATGGAACTTGCAATTTTGAAGTGCTGTGCCATTGCATCTCTAGGCTTTCTAAACATACTCTGTCTCAGCACTTGTCTTTGAATTTCCTTGCTGTTCTCTGTGTACTCTGACAGAAACAAGGTTATGCAGCCTGCTTGTGGGCAAAAGCAGGCAGGAGCCACAGGTGCATCTGGCCTCTCAAAGTGAATGATAACATTCAATCTTTATCTGAAAACTAAAGCCATCAAGTTATTTGTCAAGGTAGGACAAACTCTTTTACACAGCTGGGGAGAAGCAAAAGCATAAGAGAGGTCAGAATCAAGGTAGTGAAATCTTCCTCTAGAAATACTAGTTTCATGTTATCTAGCTCAAAAATTGTCACTGTAAGAAAGAACTGAATACTTGTTCTTTTCTGTAAAACTTTTGAAGTTAAAACTGAATATAGTTAATATAATTCTGAATTTTTTTCTTTTTGGATAGGGGGATCCAGGATACAAGGGACCACCGGGAGAAGATGGACGTCCTGGAAATTCAATAATGGGGCCAATGGTAGGAGTTTTTAAACAAAAGATAGAAAGTAAATAACTGTGAGATATATGCAAAACTCCTGTGAAAATATAGACACCACTTGAGTCTTCCAAGTAAAGGAATTCACTAATTCTTCAACTTCTCCATCATTCCAGGTTATGTCTATTTTTAAAATAAACTTATTATCTTCACAAAGAAGAAAGACAAAATGGTATAAATAACTAGTCCAGTGTATCTCACCTTGCAAACTTCCCATAGGAAGTCTTCATTAGGAAGGCAGTTCTTCAAATTCACCTCTTCCCCTCTAACACCCTTTATATCATAATGTACTTCTGCCACTTGTGATCTGGGTTGCAACTTTCTTTAAGACTTCTGCCACTTCTGATAAGGGAGTATTTCAGGGAAAGGTACCATTCTTATGATCTCCTTTCCAGACTGAAATTGGGAACCTTCTTCAGAAACATCTTTTTTTTCCTTTCCACTTTACCATGTCTGCACATAAAATATTCCACTCAATTCCATCACTTCACTTTGTGGAAATATAGACAATAGACCCAAATTCAGAAATCAATTAGTTTATGTCTACCTAACACAATGTAGCTTAAAACAAAGCCACTTAATTCAATAGCTTTTGCATGATAATGTTTTAGGAATACCAGTAGTTGTATTTTCTCCTGGCTTGACACAGTTCTACCAGTACCTCTACCAGAGGATGCTGAATAGCATATTGAACCATTCAGTAACTTTTATTTCTGATTTTCGAAAACTCTAAATTTCCTTTGTCTATAATATAGAAATTATTTCAATCTATTATTTTTATAAAAAGCTGTGGTGAACATGACTTTAAAGTGCAGTGGTATCCTTAATAAATTAGGTTTTGATTATAATAGCTGTTTTCTTTTCTTTTTAATGACCATGGATGCAAAATTTATGTTTATATACATTTTTTGTTGTTTTGAAAGGATGTAGAAACAACTATCTTTGTATTATTACTTTGGAAAACTGCTTTAGTGGGGAGGCCTTTGAGCCTGTTAGGGAAACTTCTCGGGTATTGCCCCAGAAGAATTTACCACTGGCTTTGAGAATGCCTCTCCTTAGGGTGAGTCAAAAGGGGCTTCTTCCATGATGCTCTGCAGTGTTATATTAATTTGCCCTTTCCCCATAGGTCACTGCCTTTTGCCCTGCCCCTTGTACTACCCCTGTACCCCCGAATGATAGGCTCCTGACCCCATACTTAACCCAGGACCCTGCCCTGTTTGTTTGCCTTTTGTCCCCGGAATCCTTTGGTGTGACTCTACAATAAACATCGCTGAAGCTCTGTACAGAGACCCTTCCTGTCTTTCTTCGTTGACCTAGCTGTGGTGTGAGTGTGGATCGAGTGACTGTACTTGCCCAAGTGGCTTTCTCAGAAGATGCTTTCAGGAAGGTAGCAGCAAACACCATCCATTTTACCACACTGCTACACTTTAGAACCTGCCCTGGAAAGGCTGGAAAAGCAGATTAATTCATTTAGCAGACTATCTGTGGCATTGGGGCATTTGCTCTCTTACCAGTGCACTGACTTAGAGTGAGTCACTGTGATTTTCTCTTCCAGACACCATAAAACTGTGGAAAGCAGTAATCCCAGAATTGCTCTTAGCCCATCTCTTCTGTGACTGTTTAAAAAGCCCCAACAAAATAATCTGGACTGGAGAACTGTTTCTTATATAAGATTTGGCTGTAGATTTGACCTAAGTAGATTTATGGCATTTATGGTTATGCTACTAATAGCAAGCCCAGACACATGACAAAATCCCAATTCTCACAGAAGAAAATTTGTTAATATGTATTTGGTATTTACAGTGGCCTGCTGGGATTAAATGAAAACATCTGTTTGGCTGGTTTTTACTGTAGTGAGATTAGAAGTAAAACCAGATATGAATCCATTATTTATATTTTCCTTTCTTGTTAAATAAAAATGTTATTAAACATTTCTGAATCATTTCTCATTTTATCCACAGTTTAAGATCTTTGGATATTAAGAATCAGGAAGAGATGCAATTGACTTTCCATTATAAAGCTATTTATGATCTAGAAGTATGCTGGTTGTTTAAATTTTTACAGAGGTGGATCAGAACTCCATCATTTGAAAATTAGGAGACATGAAGAGACATGTTTGAGAGCTGGCACAATTTGAATCTTGTGGTCAGGGTCTGCTTGAAGACTCTCAGTGAAACTGTCCCATTGGATTCAAGAATGGATGCGATTCATACAGGAATGACCTACCATATAAAATTTACTTAGGCATAAGGCATGCTTACATCCCTATCCACATTTCATCTAAAGTAATTTTGGGGTTTCATCTTACCCAGAACATTGAGTCTACCTTGTCTTTCTTCATTTACCTACCTGCTAGCCTAAACCTGTAATGTGTAGGCATCAAAGCATTTCTTCCATTTTTCTGATAGGACTAAATTGGTTAATAAGAATAGACTATTTGTGTCTATGGTAGAGACATTCATGGGGCAGGAGATTTTGGCCAAAAGTTTGTTTTAGTTGTATATCCAACTAGAATACAAGCTGATTTGTTGTCCAGACTTGGACATTGTATTCAGGCAGACCAGGTGCTGAGGTCTGAGCTGCTAACTGGACTCTCTTCTTGATTTCTTGAAGTATTATATTGTTGTAGAAATTTACAGGCACAATGCACAATGAAACAACAGTTTTCTGTCCCTTGTAGTTTCATTTTCCTTGTTATTTCCTTTTACTGGAGTAGACAGGGAAATATTCGTATATTTGTATGTAATTATTCTTGAGGATATGTTATACCTATGTACATTAACAACACTCAAGAAGTTGTTGACAGCACTCTACAACACTCTTTAGTAGAGTGTATTAACACTTCTTGGTTCTGTGGGACAGAGTGAAGGGCATGCAGTTCTCTCTGTACAGCCACAATATCCATATGGTGCTCGGGAGGGAGGTGCATGTGCATACACACATCCATGAGGATTTCCCATTTCCAGCGCTGTCATGTGAGCATCTACAGTACAGACCAGCAGCATACCCCCAGAGATGCTTCAAAGCAACATGTTTTCTTTCTGGGTTCTGTGAACAGTCTATTTCAAGCTCAGCTAATTTTCTCATTAAATGTCAGGAAAACTCTCACTGGAGTGAGGAAAGAGGAAAAGTTTGCTATTTGCTTCTTGTCTGACCATGAAAGGAAGCATTGAGGTTTTGCAGATGCACAAACCTTTAATGGGAGTCAGTGGAAGGGTCAACAGAAGGAGTGATTGTCTCTTGATAAGAGAGCATTTTAGGCTGCTTTTTTTCTTATAACTGTTGTATTTCTTTCTTTTCCTGCTTTCCCTTGTAGAATGAAGTTTTGCTTTACTGTATGAGAGAACCAATGTGATTATTTGGAAGTGCAAAATGTGCACATATAACTTAAGACTGGCATATCATGTTTCAGTATTCTGAATTCAGTTCTCATTCCTCAAACTTACCCCCAAACTGATAAAACTTTGTTTTTGAAAATAAATTTAACTTTATATGGGCTGAATACAAAGTCAATGCTCTGGAAATTTCTTTCTGCAATGACAAATCCAGAAATTAACAATGTCCTAATAAGAATTCTTATTCTTCTAAAATCTTAATTAATTCAATTGAAACCACAATAAAAAAAGCATAGAAATTCCTGAACTTTATCAACAAATTTTAAGAGCTGGTAACTGCTATTCTATATTTCCAAAAAGATTTTAAATAGCTTCCTTACATATTTGTTAATATTCTTTATACTGTGATAGTCCAGGTAGTGGCATGATTTCTGACTTCCTATTTTGTGTTTAGGGGCCATCTGGACCACCTGGACCGCCTGGACCCCATGGAGCAAAAGCTGACAAAGGTGACAAAGGTGAAGCTGTAAGTAGAGTTTTAATTCTGTTCTTTGTGTTCAAAAAAACCAAACCAAACCAACAAAAAGAACCCCCAACAATATTACTATGTGATAACACAATATTTAGTTGCTTAGATTTAGTTACTTGACTACGTGCAGTTAATCATCCTTTAGCTAATTTAAATGTTTCATGGATATTTTGAAGTCCTTTACTAGATACAGCGCCAGTTGTACAAGCAGTTGGAACTAAATTTGGGTATAAATGGTTCTCAATTCATTGTCATGAAAGGGATACCATGTAAATCCATAAAAATCTTTGTGGCTGCTTATACATGTTTAAATATAATCACTGATTTGAATTATTTTTTCTGCCTCCCTTTTCTTTACACTTTTCTGATCAAGATTTCTAATGCCGTCTGCTTGACCAAATTTTGCAGTTCCAGTTCCTTGGATTTTCAGCTGTTTTTCATACTGGGCAGTTAAATCCTCTAATTTAAAGATTTTTCACCTCTTGCTTTTCTGATGGTTGGCTTCAGAGGGAATTAATACCTGAGTGTTCCACCTGGCACATTCCATTACAAGGACATATCATCCTAAGTTTCAGTCGCCCAAAACCACATAGACATGTTTGACCAGCCTCTCTCTTTTCCAATGTGGAAATACTGTTGCCATCCTTCAACCACCACATGTCAAACTTCCACTAGCACTATTTTCTTTATGTGTCTAATCCAGCTTTATTTCAAATTACAACCCTCTCAAGCACTCCCAAATGCACTGAGGTAGGACCTGAGTGCTTCCAAATTCCTACTCAGCTCCAATTTCCTATCATTCAAACTGATGCTGAGAAGGTCCTTTGGGATCAGAATTATTACATAATGCATTCACTCAGAACTCCTGGTGTAATGCTATGTACCTGACACATTTCATGCTGTGTAATGTGCAGAGGTTCTGTTGTGCTGTCTCATGGTAACGTCTTTCCCGTGCCATTTTGTGCCCCATGAGCTGGAAAGACCAACTTAATAAAGCACTGTCAGACATGGACAAGATTTATATGGCTAAGTAGGTAGCAGGATGGGTCAAAGCCATCTGCCCTATGCATGCTGGAAGGGAGCCTGGGAATGCCTCCAGCAGTATGAAAGGCAGCTGAAGGGGCAGATGAATTGAGCAGGGAGTTCAGGAGAACTGACTATCAAACACAAGTACATACAAGTATGTTAAGGTTACCTAACCCCTAAATTTAGATGGGTTAGCTCTGGTATTTCAGTTGTCTAATGCTTGAAGCATATGAATCATGGAGCAATGTCTACTTTCTCTTGTTTTCTCTGAGCTGAGAACAATGTTCTTAAGTCAAGATTTGTACTTTTATCCACCAATCTGAGTCTTTTTAGGTTTCCACCTGGGACTGAGGATGGCTGTTGCCCACTACACATCAGAAATGTGAAGAAATTCTTTTCTTTGTTGAAGAACACAAGTACCTTAAGACAACTACTGACATGCTTTATTCCTCTGCTGTACCAGGGACCTCCAGGACCAGCAGGCCTTGAAGGACCAAAAGGAGAAAAAGGTGTGGGAGATGCTGGACCAAAGGTATTTATCTGATGGTAGACCAATGCATCTGACTTGTAAACAAGGTAGACATCTTCCAAAAAATGCATTGGATAAGAACGACAAATATATGACAAAATGCTGCATCCTCATCTCCCACTTTTCATTTCTGTTAGAAGAAGAGATAGACTTTTCTGATGTGACAGAAACTAATTCTCTTTTTATCCTCAGACTGGATACAAATCTGCAGGTTTTCCATACATCCAAAGCTCAGGATGCTTCTATATGCTGCTGGAAATCAGGATCCAACGCAAGCACAGCATTGCCCTTCCTTTCTCTGGCAGAAATATGAGGGATGAGGCCAAAAAATGAGTTAAGGGTTACATGGAACTACTGAGATATCTTTTAAGTTGGATTCCTAAGAGAAGAGTATAAACCTTTATGTAAAATAATTTATTTGTTTAGAGGCAAAACTCACAAAAAATCCCAAACAAACAAAAAAAAAACTGATAAAGGGATTTGAAGTACAACACTGAAGCACTTCTAAGGTTTTCCACAAGACACAGAAAAGCTAAAATCTTATGAAACTATAAGCAGTATGTAACTCACCTAAAAAGTCACATAGTAATTGTTATGTTATAAAAAGTTGGAAAAAGAGACTTAAGACTAGAATCGTACAACAAATTGCTTTAAAATATCCCAGAGTGGTTTTATTAATGATTTCCTCATTGCATATATGAAATAAGAAACAGGCAGCCTGTTGCAGAAAGAAGCGAGAGAAATATTGCCCAAACAACTTTTTTGCCAAACAGAAGGAACTTTCAACTTCAGTTCTCTGAACAGGAGAATTTACATTTAAAATAAACTGCAGTAGCCTCTCAAAAACATCCACAATAAAGGAAAAATTGAAGGACATTCATTCTTAGAATGACTTGACTTTAGAATTACCACAGGATGGTCCCGATGGCTTTAGGATCTGGGAAACCTGGCTTTATGCTTCTCTTTTGAATTAATGCCTATCAATAGAAGGCATTTCATGTCAAGTAATGCAAGAACTAAAAGTGATTTCAATTATGTTATTCAATATAAATTTACCAAAAATTCATATGGCTAAACTAATTAGATTTTTCTGTATGAGACTGTATCTTTCCAAATAGAAATATCAGGCTTGCTATAATGTAGTCTTATAAGAGGTGTTTCTTGATACTACAGAAGAACATTTCGGTAAAATCCTAGAATCCTGTATGAAATTATCAAGGCAGATATTGATAAAGATTTAACTTATGACTTCAGGATGTGTAGGGGTATCGTTACATCTGAATCGTTCCTTGCTTGCTAAATGCATAATTCTGGAAAGTGTTTCCTAATGAAAAGGAATTGGAAAGTCACATTATCAAAAAAGATGATCTCCCACTATGATGCCATGGTTGAAGAATTATGAAGTCCAGAAGTATATATCACAACTTCAGTGGGAATAGAGAGGAGTAATAGAAATAAATTTTAGTTAAATCCAAAATGGAAAGAAATAATTTCCTTTTTTTATGTGAAAGGAAACCACTAGAATAATTGCAGTGAAATTTCTCACAACTAGAAGTTTTAAAATCAGTGTTTGTGGCTGTGTTTCTGAAAAGTATCACAAATATACAGCTATGCAGAAATATACTTAGAAAAATCATGGTGCCTGTTTTATATCAGAGATTCAAAAGTGGGTCACAAGTCCATTCTGTTCTTACAACCATGAATTCATGTAATTGCTGGGACAAGAAACTCTTCAGGTGTATAATTATCAGAAAAGTTCCAACCCATATCATGAATGATGGAAGTACAATATGCTGGGTGGAAATGCATTGGGGATGAAGGGGAAAAGGTGTAAAGTAAAAGTAAATATGCCCACTTTTTGCAGTGGTGAACATTGTATCTAGTCTTTTTATCACATTTATTCTTAAATCACTGTTAGTCTTGTGATAAAATAGGGTATATATTTAATTAAATCATAGGTTAGCTGTTACATGGCCTGAAGCTGAGACAGGGAGGTTCAGATTAGATATTAGAAAAAAGTTTTTCACTGGTAGGGTGGTCAAGCACTGGAATAGTTTGCCCGGGGAGGTGATGGAGTCACCATTCCTAGAGGTGCTTAAGAGGTGTCTGGATCTGGCACTGGGTGATGTTGTTCAGTGGTTTAGAGGTTACTGTGGTACTTCCAGGTTGACATTCAAACTTGATGAACTTGGTTCTAAGTAATGTTAATCATTGCCAGTTGAAGAGAATTGTTCATATTCCTTTATAAAGACATCAAATCCTTATTTGTTGGTCCCTTCTCCTGCCATGAACAGCATAAAAAGTATCACCATTCCTCAAGATGTGTGGAGTGAATTCTACTCATGGTGCTAGTAAAGGGAGTTTATTGGTAGCATCTTTTTGTGAGGGGATATGATCTGTGTTGTGCTAATGGAAATTATAAATTAATAACAAATTTGGCAAAAGGCCTGTGGTACTGTTACTCAGATTTCACTAAGCCAAGGTGAAATAGCTGAGACCAGGATGTGAGGTTCTAATAATTTCATTATATTTAATATTACTAATAGTACAATTGAATGTCTAGTAATAGATTCTCTTATCCTTATCTTAGGCAAAACCAAACTGATAAATTGTTCTCACTATTCTTGTGTTTCCTGACAATTCTAGGTCAGATCAGGGTTGCCATGTAAATTAAAAGTATCTTATTTCCATCAAGTCATCTCCGTTGTCACAAAAATTGTCAGAATTAGGTAGTTTGAATCTAAGGTCCAAGTTATTGAAAAACAGAACCCTGCAGAGTAGCTGTCTTTGCAAGCAGTACAACACAATTAGGGCAAATCATGCTTACACCAAATTTTGTATGAAAATTTTTCATGGATCTACTGTTTTATTTGTGTAACAGTGTGATACTGCCCACCAAACCTGCCTGCTCAGAGTAATACTTATCTAATGCTCTGTCAGGATAATAAAAAATTCAAGAGTTAAAAACATCTGGTAAAAAATTTAATTTGTATTTTTTACTTTAAAATAGGTAGGCTTCTTTTTGATGATGCCCTTGGTGTGTTAGTCATGTTGAATGAAACATTTGTTGTTCTGTGCAGAGTGAGCAGCTGTAGCTTTTGCAGTGTATGAGTTGTGCACCAGAGCAAGCATTATCCAACAAGAAATAACATGTCTGATTTCCTTCTCTTTATCCACAACAGACATAGTAAAGAGTGCACTGGAAAAAAGAAACTAAATACATAAACATCTCTTCTCATTCCCTGATTTTTTGCCCATATTACATTCTGATTTTTTAATCTTAGCATGACATCTTGGCAGCAAAGGTGCCACAAGTAAAAAGAATTCACTTGAATTGCAAGAATTTCCCTAGAACTTAGTTCATAAGATAGAAAATATTCTGGTTTTTTCAAATGAAATGTAAATGCATTGGCTACCTGTTATACAACCGACAAAAAAAAAAAAGTAAGAACAGCAACAATCTCTGCATATAAAAAAATGAACATTTATTTGATAAAAGAGGCTCATAAATTTACACACTAGTTAATTTGAAATTCCTTTGAGGATCATTATATAGGAATGTTCCACTCATCTGAATCAAAGCTCTGTTCTCTCTGCTTTCAGAAATGGCTCACATATGTGCACACTGCTCGACAGGAATTTTATGTATCAGAGGTCAAATTCACATGAAAACAAAACTGGAACATGTGGGATGCATTCAGTCTTGGCAGAACTCTAAGTTCTGCAGCATTAAAACAGAAGCACATAACATCAGAATATAATAAAAATTTGATTTGAAAGCACTGTTGCCAACTAGGAGGTGAGTTACAGACACTGAAGAGCAAGAGCCCAGCACTAGAAATAAAGCAAGTAACTGGATAGCAGAAAGATTATCAAAATCGTTAGCAAAGTCCCTCGTGCACGAACATTTGGGGTGGATCCAGTTGCAATATAAACAACTTTTGCAGCTTGGGGCTTGTGTATTTGAACTAAAAGTAGAGATGTAATACCTTTTTTAAATAATATGTTGTTCTGACAAATACTGTTATATCAATTAATTCTCACTAAAGAGAGTATTGCAGTGTCTGCTGTATGTTTCAGTATCAAATACACATCCTTCACAGTAAATGAGGTATATATATTGGGAAATCCAAGATTTACTTTTCAGTTGACCACTAGGCCATTTAATGTTTTTTTCTTGAATAAAAGATACAGAATAGACATTGGAATCCTACATTTTACAGTGTCTTGACTCAGCTCTTTATTTCTTGCTTCAGTGCAAAAAATAAAGAGCTGAGTCAATAAGTTGCTTATTTCTTAGTTCACTGTTTTACTGATGGTGTCAAGCTTGTCTACCGGCACAATACAGGAAATAAATTAGACCTCATCAAAGAACAGTATTAATCATTTTTGAAATGAATTCCCTGAAGGACAGTTTTGTATGACATCTTAGGAAAAAGAACTGCTCCACTTCACAACTCATAAAGCAAAATAAAAGTCTTTTCCTTTAAACCAAGAAATACAGAAACTGTGAGGATTACTGTAAAGCTCTACAAAAGAGCTTTTCAATGAGACATCTGGTATTAACTAAGCATGTGAGGCTAAAATTCAATCCTTCACCTGCAACGACCCTGTGGAAGACTGTGTTACCCATGGGAGGAAGAGGCAGATGACTTCAGGTCACCCTTAGGCTGTTTCTGGTCAGGAGTGGTCTAAGAGCAGGTTTTAGGTGTACTGGGTACTGGGCCATAAGGAATCATTTATGTTTGGTAACCTCCCTGTCAGTTTCCACTACAGCAGCTCACAGGCTGTTTCGCAGGCCACAGTATTCCAGAGTCTCCTAAAAAAGTACCTTTTAATGCAATATCTGTATCTCTTAGCTCTGACATCTATGGCAGATTTCAGAGGAAGGCTTGGACAGGGAAAGCTTTGGCTGCTCTGCATAACTTCTGCTCACGAAGAGTTGGCCTACAAACAGCTTAAAATTGTATTGGGATTGTGGGGACACTGAGAACAAATAAATATTCCTTTGATAATAGTAGGTACTAGATAGAAAGGTGATACATTGCCAATGTCTTGGCTCTTTGCATTGGCAAGGAAGGTCTGATAAAAAAGCATTAGGTCATCTGAAGGAAGAATTTCCTCCCAACTGAACATGGCACTTAGTTTTACCCAATCATCCTGACACAGCAATTTAAAGCTAAGAGTGTCCATATACCATGCCTATGTCCTGACTCAAACTGGCCAGTCTCTAGTGCTTTGGATGAAACAGGAAAGAAATTCAAAAGCTAGATGTTACAGCAGGAAGGAGAGCATTATAAACTTAGCCTGATCCTTAGCCTTTGTAATCAGAGTTCCCACCTCTCCAAAATCCCTCATACCTGGGAATAGTTTGGGCCCTAGTATGTTTGCATAACTAGAGACTGATCCTTGGGAATTGCACCTAAAAGCAGTCACTATAATGACTGCACACATTCTTCCCAGAATGTAAAGAAAATCAAGAGAAGATTGTTTGTTTTTTCCTTTTTAATCTCTTTGATATGTTGTTTCATTTCACCTACCACAACTCAAGTGACATCTGTGATTTGTGACTTATACTTGTACCTCTGTCCTAGATCGAATGCTCCCTCTGCAGGCACAGCCCTTTCTACAGCTTTTCCAAGTGCAAAAACAAGTACAATTAAGAGTTTGTATAATGATTTCTTTTTACTTTTGTCAAGAAATACAATTTTTTCTGCTTTGTTTTTAATATATTGGATGATCAACAGCTTCTAAGTGCATTTCTTTATTTGTACTTGCCTGCAGAGG
This sequence comes from Ploceus nigricollis, assembly GCA_013399945.1. NCBI lineage: Eukaryota > Metazoa > Chordata > Aves > Passeriformes > Ploceidae > Ploceus > Ploceus nigricollis. The sequence goes on from VXBC01024469.1 coordinate 3,044,594, forward strand.
AATAGGTTTAGGAATATCAAGCTAAACACAAATCAGAATATTCTGCATCTCTAACTTATTAGTTATAGGTTACTTTTTTCTTTTCAAGGAATGGATGGGACTTTTCTAGTAATCATGTGTTGAATGTGTGCCTATTCCCTCACTTGTACAATCACGGTCTGAGGAAAACAAAACTGCCTTGTCTGTCCCTGTGCATTCCCTCTATCACTGATGTCCCCTGACTCCCCATCTCCTTTGCTGGCAGCACCAGCCTGTCTGTTACCCTCATTTTCCCCTCACCAGATGGCTGCTGCCTTTTCTCTGCCTGATGGTTGAGGGATGAGTCCCCTCTGGATTTTCTTTGTTCTTCAGTAAAAGCATAAATTGACAATGTCAAAAAGTTGTCTCCATTAGGCAATCTCCAACTATCACCAAAACTGTTGAAAATCCGGTCAAGGACTGTACATTTCTGAATAATTTGGCTGAAATCAACTGATGAGTTCAAAATGTACTGGAAGAAAAAAAAAGAGAATGAACACAGACAAGCAGAAGCACAGGCAGAGTATATCACTTAAGCCTCATTTCCTTCAGAAATCAAGCTAAATGTATGTACATTAGGGCTATTTTTAAAAAACCAGGGTGCTGTTCTTTTTATTAATGTATATTGATGCTATTAAAATTCATTTAGTTTACCTAAATGCCTAAATTTGACAGTTCTGGAAATTAAATGTCTCTAGTGTCAGAACAAGCACAGTATCTGTTAAGAGCATCATGATCATGGTTCCACTAGTAAACTGCCTGTCCATCCTGGTAAGACCCTGAAAATGTGATGGGAAAATGGTGGTGATTCCAAATGGGTTTGCTTTTTTTTTTTTTTTGGTGGGTTTTTTGTTTGTTATTTTTGGTTTTTGTTTTTGTTTTTGTGGCTGATAAGCCTGCAAAGTAGAGTCCTAACTCTGTTGGTAATTTTGATCACATGGATGTTTGCTAGGGAAATAATATTCTTCACCTAGAGTTTAAATGATGTGGGTGCCTGTATTTTTGCGCTTTTTTGTTTTTTTAATACCTATCTATAAAGCAGCTGTTTATTTATGTAGCATTTGTTTAGCTTGTTTTTTAAACTCAGTAGTTTGACTGCTTTGTAAGTGGATGGAAGATGTTACATTTACTAGATGATGACTGACATTTCTGTGACTATTTTCAGGGAGACCGTGGGATTAAAGGTGATCCTGGTCCACCGGGGCCTCCAGGATGGGGACACATGGGTCCCAAGGTTGGTATCATGCCATGCTGAAGTTTCTTGTGCTCTTTTATGATGCTGATATTTATCAGGGCAGCCAGACCCTGATCTCTGACGCCAAACAATCTTCATCAGTTATTGATTTACATTGGTGCAGCTTCAGGAGAAATCGAGCATATAAACATGATCACTAACCATACACTTCTACCAACTGAATTAGGAAGAATACTAATGGAACGAAAATTGCATTTGCAGCTAAACTTCATGAGATTACATCTGGAGATTGAACAGAGCTATCAGGGTGGTAAATTAGCTAAATGATGCATTTCTTCTGCTTGTATCTATCCTGTTTCCAAGATATTCTTTTGTGCTGGAAAATGTATTAAATGTGAATTTTATATTTGCAATTTTTGCTCAATCAAATTACATCCAATGGATTTTGTTATTAAAACCACTAGGAAAGAAATATGAAAACAAAAAGTTAATTCTATAAGCAACCAGCATGCAACATCTGGACCATTTTTTCTCCCTTCACTAAAGTGATTTATAATTTGAAAAAGACATACTGATAAGAAAAGAAATTCAGTACTTGCCTGGATTTCTTTATTACAGGTTTACCCATCAATTATTTTTACTACGGCAATGAGGAGAAACATTGTGTATATTTCTCCACTTTGTGTTAGTTTAAAGATAGATACACCTTTGTAACTTTTTACATAATAGCAGAGAGTAACAGAACCCTCCAGTGCCATTTTGTATAAACTAGTATCTGAATGAAGAAACATTGCTATTACCGACTCCAGATATACAATAAATGACAAGGCATGAATACTTGTTCAGGATCGGTCTGATTTTACCTTGCTTTCTGAAAGCTGCAACAATTTCAGTACTTTGGTAAATCGTACTGACACAGCCTGTTTGAAAAGAGTAAGTTTGGACTGAGTGTGAAAATCCTACAACTGTGTGACACTTCTGTGCTCTTTCCACAAAGCCTTTGAGAAGGAAAAATGTGCTCTCTGTGGGGAAACAATATTCCGTTTTCAAGAGTGAGGATGTGTATGTAGTCCCTCTCCTATGAGGAAAGGCTGAGAGAACTGGGATTGTTCAGCTGGGCAAAAAGAAGGCTTTGTGGTTGAGATGATCCACCCTTTATATATATATGCATATGTATATATATATGTGTGTGTGTGTGTGTGTGTATATATGAAGAGTATTTTTTGCAAGAGATTTTGAGAAAACTTGTGACAACTTTCTGTCTCCCGAGATTATAATGATGACTTTTCAAATGTCATTAACATGTAGAAGTTAAATATTTGGAACTATAAATTTATATTTCATGATGACCAAGTTTTCTTGTACTTCTGCCTAAATATTCAACATATACAAAATCTAGGTAATATACATACCACTGAATGATTTCCACTTACTGTACTGGAGCACAGTGATTATTGATTATAAGACAGTAATCAAAATTCCAACCTGAATTTGACAGAAACTTCTATGAAGCTCGAGGAAATTTTGAAAACTTTTTCAATTAAAAATAAATCTAAAAAAAAAAAAGGAAAATCAATCATTTAGTTTTGATGTAATCAGAAAGATATACTTCACTCAGTCACTTTGAAATGTTAGATTAGCCTGCCTGCAAACACCAGGGCTTTACCTGACTTTGACTGTACGGATACAAATCAGCACATGTTGCTTTAGCTTTTCTCTCATCCCTTCCCACTTAGGATTTTCTGAATGACTGGTGCTCCTAGAGACTGTGGCACTTCAGGGGCTTGGCATATGCCCATAGTGCCAAAGAACTAGCTAAAATACCTGGCAGATTTACTTACACTAGGTTTTATAGCTCTGGTCCTTTGTGCCTCTGCTGTTGTGCCTCTCTTTTGTGATTGTATGAAGCTGTTCTGTAACATGATTTCTGTTGTCTTCTATGTAGGGAAAAATGAGGAAAATATCACTCTGTGCCATGAGTAAATTTTATTCTTTGATTATTTTCAAATTAATTGTTCCTTTCCTTTCCTGAGAACTTGCCAAGGATAATTACGAAGACCCACAGTGAGAAACGATAAACCAAAGAAGAATCAGACCTAGAATCTTTGACATGGTTTTACTTCTTTTGCTTGCAGTGCCTTTGGGATTATTTCCTTAGTGTTGCCAGGAGTTTACCTCCTAATTATTCTTTTTTTTGCTTTACTGACTGTTATAGGGTATTATGGGACGTAAAGGCTTGCCTGGTCCACCTGGTGACCCTGGCATCAGCATACAAGGAGAAAAGGTAATCCAGGTTAATGTGATATCTGTTCAGTTTCTTCTCAAACTGTTTCTTAAAGAGATTCATTGTCTTCTTTCCATCTTTGCCACCAAATCAGTGAACTCCTGCAAATATGAATTTTATACTAAATTTTTGTATTCATAAGATATGCAATATTTACTTTATTTGCTGGATTTTCAGTATTGTTTGCATCCAATTGCTCTCCTATTGTTCTTGTCATTAAAAACATATTTAACCTGGAGAAAAAAGGCTTATCTCTGCCACATCTTATTGATTTACTTAGTTCCATAGTTTTCTCTGGGTTGCACTTGTAAAAGGCAGTAACAGAGACCTACTGGAGCAAAGTAAGTTAAACACATGTAGGAATGTAAATGAAATTGGGCCGTCTCCCACATACTCTTAATTGGGTTTTTAGTCACCCAGTTCTAGCCACGAGTTCTCTCCTTAAAAGGAGAAACACAAAGTTGACAACATATTCTGAGCATTCAGTTGTTAAATTGCCTTGTCACATATGCATGGAAAAATTTGTTAAAACTGGAGGCTCCTGTGGAGAACAACTCAAGTTTCTCCTATTTTGCTTAAATCAGTGTGCTTAAAATTGAGCATATGATTGACTATTTCCTTGGATCAAGAGTATGGTGCTTAGGTCTCCAACGCTAAGTGGTCAACCACGAGTGATTGAGTAAAAGGGGCAATGTTCTAATTTGGTTAGAAAAGGTGCCTCTTCATACTGTGATTTTGGCTGTAGATGCTAAAAACATCAGAGAATTCACTGGCAAACAGGTCTTCATTGGAAAACAGTGACATTCTGAAACAAACAAACAAATTTATGAAAATGTATGTTGTTTGAAAAATTATTCAGAGGAGACTCTTTCTTTGGTCCATGGTGGAATTATTTCGTACAAGCTTTACCAGAAAAGCACAGATTCCTTCAGAATTTACTTTGTTCACTTCAATTTATTTTGTTTTGATTACATCTTCCATGTCTTCCATTTTAATATTTGTGTTCCATCATTTCTGGTTTTGTTCTGCAGAGGGCTCTTCTTTTTTTTTTTAACTGAGGTATTTCATAGCATAAAAATAGACTTTCTTTCCCCTTATTATATACCTGCCTTTTATGGTTTCTGATTTATCTTGTTTCCAGACTTTCTTAGACAGAGATGTCTATATGGGTAAGAGTCATGACTGTCTAGACCTTTGTTTCTGATCTGTTTGCAATTTGGCTCTGTATAAATTGTTATCAGAAATCACAAAGCTAATATATATATTAATGTGAGGACATAAGAAACCCCTTCTTTCTTTTCTTTTTTCTCTTTTCTCTCTTCTCTTCTCTTCTCTTCTCTTCTCTTCTCTTCTCTTCTCTTCTCTTCTCTTCTCTTCTCTTCTCTNTGCTCTATTCTTGTGAAAACGAGAAAATCGCAAAAAAGATGGCAAAGATGGCAAAAAATGCCATCTTTGTATCACTTTATGGTATAGGAAAATTCTTTCCTGTCTGCCTTTAATAACAATTTCTGCTGTGTTTCCAGAATCTAATACTTGGGATATATCTTTGTTAATTCTACGGGTATGTGAGGTTAATTATAAAAGCACAATTGCCATTCTGGACAAAAATATTTCAGCAATCAAGTGCATCTGATGATACATTAAAAATATGCAGATTACACAATAATTTTCTGTTCCTGTGAGAAGATAAGGGTTACCCAAAATATATTCAGTGTGCACAGTTACACCTCTCTCTCTCTCTCTCTCTCCCTCCCCCCATCTCTCTCTCTCTCTCTCTCTCCCCCTCTGTCTCTCTCTCTATAT